>CAUYUJ010001400.1:0-15000 GCA_963575745.1 Prorocentrum cordatum
AAGAGATAATGATGATGATGCTGATGCTGATGAGGATGATGATGGGGATGCTGATGCTGCTGCTGATGGTGGTGATGATGAGGATGATGGGGCTGCTGCTGATGTTGATGCTGATGATGATTAAGATATTGCTGCTGCCGATGATGATGAGGCTCTGCTGCTGATGATGATGGTGATGATGATGGTGATGATTATGCTGCTGATGATTATGATTATGCTGCTGCTGATGATGATGCTGAGGAGGAGGGTGGCTGCGCCGATCGCGACCCCGGAGCCAACAACGAACAGGCAGAGGAGCAGGAGGAGGACGAAGAGGAGGATAATGAGGATGAGGATGAGGATGAGGACGAGGATGATGATGCTGATGATGATGATGAGGAGGAGGAGGAGGAAGAGGGTGGCTGTGCCGATCTCGACCCGGGAGCCAACAACGAACAGGCAGAGGAGGATAATGAGGAGGAGTCCCACCCGTGGGGGTGCCGCGTCCTGGCTCCACGAACGACTAGCGGAGCAGCCCCTGCAATTGTAGGGACCTCCGAACAATTACCTTGAGACGTGCCTTGACCGTCTGACGGGATAGAACAGCAGAGGGGACAGGGCGAGCGCGCAGAGCCTGAAAAGCAGAGTGGAGGCAATCTAGAGCAGTGAGACAGGATGGGAGAGCCGTATCATTCGCGGGAGGGAGGAGATGAGGGAGGAAGACGCCCAGTGGATCATGACCCCAATGCGGTGGAAGAGCAGGTAGAAGCTGGACAAGAAGAGGCTGAACGATGGGGCATACAACGTAGTGAAGTAAATCGTCTCCGCCAACACATGCACAACCGAACTTACAGCCTTGGGCGCCTTGGCGAAAGCGCTTCGTGGTGTTCCAACTGTTGAAACACGATTTCAGCAGAGCAACAAAGACGAAGGGCGGCACCATAGGAGGAGAATGATGAGATGATGAGATGAGGAGCGAGAGGATGAGGAGGAGGGAGGAGGTGAGGAGGAGGAGGAGGAGGATGAGGATGAGGATGATGATGATGATGCTGCTGCTGATGGTGGTGGTGGAAGCACGTAGCTCCTCAGTCACTGCCATCGCTGCTACTGCTGCTGCAGCGAGGTCCCTCCCGCCCTCCAGTCTCCTGTCTGAGGCGGGCGGCAACCGTAAAAATCACGGCCTTAGGAAGGCGCGGCTGCGGCGGCGGTCCTGCCTCCAAGATGACAGGCATCGACTCCGCAAGCTCTCACGGCGGCCGCTCCGAAGAGAGCTGCGCGTATTCATCCAAAGCCACGAGAGGGGGGCTGTGCACATCTGGCCTGGCCGCCCCGCTCTCCACGCACCGTGATCCTTCCACGGAGGGGGGCCGAGGCGAGAAACCGCATCCTCGGTCAAGTCTGCACGGGCGGCCACTGGTGGGCCACGGTGGGAGGCAAGCAACCCCCGCTGGACTCGTTTCAGGCTCTCACCCCCTTTGCTGGTGGTGTGTGGTGGGGGGGTGGTGCACGCGAACCGTTTAGTCTACGACCATCAGTCGTGGCGCTGAACCCGCACCGCGTACAACAAACCAGTCCGTGTCCATTCATCCTGGTCAACGCGTGGCTATCAGAAGGCGGACCGCCCCGGCCCAAACGTCGCTGGAGGTCTTCTCGAAGCCTTCTCCTTACCAGGGCGAAAGAACCTGCGCCGCAGAGGCCTCCTGCAACCAAAAGGCATGAGAAAAGGATAACGGAAATGCGGCAATTCTGGGACTGTGACTCCTGGGGGCGATCATGCGACACTGCTTGCACCTCCATCTGCCAACAACAAGAACGGAGCGGTGCGGGCGCTGGGCGATGAGTTTCTCGAGCTCCATCGAATGCTGGGTCTGACGAACTTGAGGCATTCGGGTCCCCTCCCAGGGTTCAACCTCGAGCGCCAGCAGCAAAGCCCGCCTGGCACGACGTCCAACCAGCGCCGCCGTCGCGCCCCTCAGGTCCGCTGGTGGGGGGGGGGGATCGCGCGCCAGTCCCATGCCCATTGGGTCGTGATTCCCGCCCAGACGTCGGCTCTGGCATTTCCTGGGCAGAGAAGGATTTCAAACTCATCCTTTACCAGCTACAGATCGTCCTCACTAGGAGAGAGAGGTCCCAAACACAGAGACGTCCACAGGATCTCGGGCCCCTAGAAGGCGCGCGGCACGCACCCGAAGGTCAGCATTGATGCCCCGCGGGGCCTGGGCACGGCCGGCATGCTAGTCCGAAACTGAACTCGTGTAGTCGGTAACGTACAACATCGGGCCTACATAGTGTTCCAAAGCTGAACAGAAAGCTTGCAGCTCAGCGCGCGGAGTGGCCTGGCGTCTGCCGAAGAAGGCCTGGGACACCCCGCAGCACGGAGACCAGATGCAAAGCGACGAGGGATCCTGACCCTCGACCGCAATCGCCGAGCCGCAGCGCCGCCCGGAAGCATTACTGCCAAACTCGCCTCCGGAGCCGTCTCCGAAAATGTGCGAGGGCGGGCCTCCAGGGTTTGAGCAGAAGGTCCTGCGCGAGACCTGCACCCCGCAAGGAGCTCCTGAGCAACCTCGGGGGTCTCGACACACTTGGGCTCCACGAAGTCCTTCGGGGGGGCTCCAGGGTGCGGGCGGCGCCTCCAGGGGAGCCATCGCCTGGGGCGCCCAAAGAGTCAATGGCCACGACTGTCTTCGTGGCCGCAATTCGCAGAACAAGCCTGGATCCTATGAGCTGAGGTCTCTGGATGCATCTGACAGCGGGCGGGGGCAAAGCGGAGGGGAGGGCAGGCGTAGCCATCAACTATCTGACGGTCTGTCGTCCACTGGTCTCCTGAAGGCACAGCCAACTAAGAAGAACACATCGAACCGGCCATTCTTCGTAAAGCGGTCCAGTTCATGACGCATCGTAGACATGTCTGCGCCAGCCTCCAAATCCTCGCCAGACACATTCTGAGATGCCGTTCTCCACTGCGGCCAAACAATTATCCAGGAAAGCTCCAAGCATGTCTTCAGAATGGGCAAGTGCTGCAGTGCCGAATTGATCATCGCCAACGCAGGGGAAGAGCCGATCGTCAATACTTCCATCAGCCAATGGTTCAGACCAGCTGTGCTCTTTTCTGCGCTCCCCCCTTCCGTCCCCCTCCGATGGGAGAGGATCCGCGCTTTGATCGTGGGGTCGTCTTCCAGCCCTCTCGTTGCCAAGTGCCTCGACGCAGGCCCTGGCCCTGGCGGGCCCCCTCTCCCCGGAGACCCGCCGACCCCCCCGCCTGGCCTCGGTTCTGCCGGGAGGGCCGGCGGGGGAGCAGCTTCGGAGGCTGGGCGGCGCAGTGCCTCCCTGCCCCCGCCCCCCAGCCCTCGAGCCGCAGGTGCACGGGCGCAGCCGCCCGTCACCTGCCAGCCGTTGGCCCAGAGGCCTGTCACCTGCGAGCCCTGGCGGCCGCAGTTGATGGATCCAAGCGTCTCCGACGGTGTGTCCAGGACCCGCAATTTCATCGCGAGGCGTTGGCTGACGGCCCCGGGGGCCCGGCGAGGGCCCCCAAAGGCTTGAAGCGACGAGAAAAAAACCCGTCCTGATGTTGTCCACACTTTGTGGGGTGCGCCTTCATGGGAGCCTCTGTTGATTTCCGCGGCCGTATCAGACATGTGGTTCCCGCTGGATTTCGTCCAGGTTTCGACCGCCCTTCTTCACCATTTTGTCCAGATGTCGTCCAAATGTCGACTGAATCCGACGAAATCCCCCGAACCGCAAGGAATTTTGGGACCCTCTGAGGCTACCATGAAGGACCACACAACGAGGGCAGCGGCGCCTCGACTCCACCCCACCTTCCATGGAAATTCAAGGCCCAAAATGCGTGGGCACCATGGAATATCCACCAAAAGGCCCTTTCGTAGAACCCGCCGGGCACCATCGCTCCGCCTCCCTCTAGGCCCGAGGCCGGCCGGCCTTATACGCGCGTGCCGTGGCAAGCTTTCGAAGAGCTCCGGCTGCCCCAGCGCCCAGCCTCGAAACCATCCACGCTTCGAGCAGTTGTGCATCAGGAATCAGCTGAATGCTTCTCTCAGCCAGACACTGCCTGGAGAGATTCGAACTCCTTCTGTGCAAAAGTGCTCGTGGCTATCGTCGGGACCCAGTTCCCCCGTGGTTACCTCGGAAGTTCCTCGGGGTTTCTGACAGCATCGATTTGCTTGCTGCCTTGCACTCCTGTGCAGTATAATGCTCAATCTTATTTTCTTCTCGCGCGTTGGATTGCTTCGCTTTGCTTGGTTTACTTTGTGCTCTTTTCCATCGCATCGGCTTGATTGGCTTTACATTGCACTGCGTCGTTTGTCTTGCCCTGCGCCGTCTTGCCTTTCTTTGTATTGTATTGCATTGTATCGCATTGCGCTTCACTGTGTGACTTTGTCTTGCTTTGGTTGGGATTGCATTTCGTTGCTCTGCTGCCCATTCCTCTGCCCTGCGTTGCCTGCTTTGCATTGCCAGGCTTTGCTTGCCTTCAATGCATCGTTTTGCCCCTGATTTGTGCAGTGCGTTGCTGTGCGTGCGTTGCTTCGCATTGCTTTACAATGCGTTGCATGGCATAGCTTTAATGCGAACGGCATGAACTTACATGGTGTTGCATTGCATTGTTCTGCCTTGCACCATTTCAAGATGAGCTGCGTTCTTCGAGTTGTAGCGCGCTGCATTGATTTACACTTTTTTTGCCCACGCCATAAGTGGGGTTCTTGTTTTTACTGGGTACCCCGCGCAGGAAGAAGAACCCACCACCACCACCACATCCTTAGCATGATCATTATCATCGTTATCATCATCACCATCATCATTCTCATCATCATCGATCTCATCGTCGTCGTCATCACCAGCAATTGCCATCATCGAAACCATTGCACACCACTATCGTCATCACGAACAGCCTCCCATCATGATCATCGACCAAGCGGGCGCCTCGTCTGTGTGACTTGCGAGGAAGTTTCCGGCGGGCGGCCCCTCCATATGGGGCCTGCAGCTCACGTGACTAATTCGAGCGTGTCATCGGAATCCTGTAGCTGTCGTCACGTTCGGCCTCTTCAAGCTTAAGTGCGGAGGAAGACTCAGACGGGAGCCTCGTTTGTGAATGACTTGCGAGGAAGTCTCACGTGGAAACACCTTCCCTGTGGGGCCCACAACTCATGTTACTATTCCGAGCGGGCCATCGAAATCCTGTAACAGTCGTCGCTTGTGGCCTCTTCAAGCTTGAGTATGGAGGAAGTTTCAGGCAGGAGCCTCGTCTGTGAGTGACTGGCGAGGAACTCTCAGGCGGGAGCCCTTTCCCAATGGTGCCCACAATTCATGTTACCAAATCGAGTGTGTCATCGGAATCCTATAACTGTCGTCAATTTTGGCGTCTTCAACATTGAGTATGGAAGAAATGTCAGGCGGGAAACTCGTCTGTCAGTGAATTGCGAAGAAATCTCATGTGAAAACACCCTATGGAGCCTGCAGCGTGTGTTACTAATCCGAGCGGGCCATCGGAATCATCTGCCAGGCGCACCTCTTGACCACTCCACAAGGACAAATCGTGAGGATGTCTCGAGCGGGGGCCTCGTTTGTGAGTGGGATGTGAAAAAATCTGAGGCCGGACCCCACTCCCCACGGGGTCCGCACTTCATGTTAGAATCCGAACGGGTCATCGGAATCATCTGCCAAGTATGGCATTGAGCATCCTAAGGGTGCAAATCGTGAGGATGTCTCGAGCGGGGGCCTCGTCTGTGAGTGAATTGTGAGGAAATCGAAGGCGGGACCCCTCCCCTATGGGGCCTGTTCGAATCCGAACGGAATCGCTTACCAGGCAAAACATTTGAGCACCCTACTGGTGCCACTCGTAAGGATGTCTCGAACAGGGGCCTCGTTTGTGAGTGAATTGCGAGGAAGGCTCGGGCGGAAACCCCCTTCCTATTGGATCTGCACTTCGTGTTGGCAATCCGAGCGGGTCATCGGACACATCTACCGGCCATCTGAGAACGCGCCCCTTCTGGCCGTGGCGGCGAGGGTGCCGAGGAAAGGCGACATGCGTGCCCCAGCCAGAAAGAAGGAGAGGTGCATGAGGAGAACAAACGGGATGGAAATGAAGAGAGGGAGCAAGAGGAAGAGATGGAGGACTAGGAGGAGGAGGAGGAGGAGGAGGAGGAGAAGGCGGAGGAGAGGAGGAGGAGAAAGAGGAGGAACAGGACGAAGAGGAGGATAAGGAAAATAGAAAGAAAGATGAGGACGAGAAGGAGGGGACGGAGGACGAGGAGGAGGAGGAGGAGGAAGAGGCGCAATCAAGGGCGGGAAGATGGCCTCCGCCAGGGCGAAGAGGAACAAAACGAGGGGCAAACTAAATATATCATTATGTGGGGTCCTTCCGTCGGAGTGATTGAATTCTTTGAATTCCACGGGTTTGCGTTGCATTGGCATGCTCGGCAATGGATTGCGTAGCATCGAAAAATGCCCCTAATTTGGATCGGGTCAGATTCGTGCTGCCTCCACGGCAGCCACCCAGGACTCCTCGCCCCACGCAGCAGACTTCTCCACCGTCGTTCGCAAGACGTGCCACGCATCGTCGGACCCCCCTGCAATAAAACATATACATATTCCACTGACTTGTGCCTATGATACCAATCTACAACAAGCACTGAAGAAATTCGCCATCACCGTTCTGATCGAAAGACACACACGCATACACATATATATATATATATATATATATATATATATAGATTTATGTATATGAAATAAATAAGAATACGCACATGCTCCTTCTCGGCAGATGTGCGCGCGGTTGTTCGCTCGCTCCGCGGGTCTAACGTACCACTGAAAGCATCCGTGACATGTGGGAGGATGGCGTTCATCAAGCCTTCGTACCCTGTCCGTAACGCAATTGGAACCACTCTGTCAGCAACAACTGGCATCCCTCCCCCCTCCCTTCATGTGGCTGTGTGCTTGGGGTGGGCGGATGCGCAGGAACAGGATGAGGAGGGCGGATGCGGCAGAGCAGGAGGAAGAGGAAGAGGAGGAGGTGGAGAAAGGAGGAAGAAGTGCATGCGAATGAGGAGGAGAGGAGCAGGAGGAAGAGGAGGAGGAGGTGGAGAAACGAGAAATAACAATCGTGAATGAGGAAGAGGAGGAAAAGGACTTGGGCTGGGCCAGGCGCCTGTGCGTCGATAGAGCAAGCAGCCCCAGGGCCTGCGCCGGCGAGTGCTGGTCAGCCTCGCGGAGCCCCCGAGCAGGAGAAGCAGGGAGGCAGACAGCGCAGGCGGGCCGCGGAGCTGTGGCAAGCAAATGCGGCTGCATGTGGCCGGGTCTGGACACCCTGAACCCCAAAATGTTTTCATCTCTTGGGGGCGCATTCTCGACTTCCGCTGCCTTCCGCTAGCCTTCCGCCGGCGTCCGCCAGCGGAGGCAGCCTCGTCTTACTTCCGCCGGCCTTCCGCCGAGGAGGAGATGATAGCTCCGTCGATCCTCGAAGGCGAGGCCCTTTTTTTCAGCGCCCCATGTGACATGAGAAAAGGTCGTTTGCTGGGTAAGCCGTCCAATGTCTCGCGGCCGTGGGACAGCTATTTTTCTGCCGCCGGGTATGGGATCCACTCGCTGTCTACCTCGCCTCGGCAACGAAGCTACGTCACACTGCATGTAGCTATGCCCGCTGATGGTTCTGGCCACTCGGAACCCCGCACGGTGGCGAGACGCCCTTGCGCTGAGGACCGATGCGCGGCCGATGCTTTACCTGCGCCGCTTGCGTCCGTCGTGGCGGACTCAAGACGGCTGCGAAGAGAATAAAAGAAGCGATGGCCCCATAAGGGCTGCGACCGTCCTCGCAAGACGCATGCTGCTTGTTGGCGCCTCCGAGCCTCCGCCGCTTTACGCCTGGTCAGCTCCATTCCGCCTGTGGCCACCTCCTCTGCCCCCGCATCCCCTCCCCTTCCGTGCCCTGCTCCCCCTGTCCTCCGGACTCTTCCTCCCCTCACCCCTCTCCCTCTCCTGAGGGGCGCCTCCAGGGGGGGACCAGCTCGGAAGGGGGAGGTATCGACCTGGAACTTGCCGTCGCTCGGACGTCCATCTCCCGTGCATTTTTTCGGTCTCGTGCGTGTTTTTTTTTTTCTCGCTCGATGATCCAGGATGTTCCTCGAGGGTCCTCGCCGAGAAAAAAAAATACGCACGTCCGAGCGATTTCAAGGGGAATCGGCGACACGCCGCCGCCAGACCATCGACAGGCTCCCGGTGGCGACACCTCACGGTCCTGGGCGGGAGGGCCCATCGGGGCCCTATCGGCGATGAGTGGGCGACCGGCGGTCGATGCGACCCGTCCCTCCCCTTCACTAAAAGGCCTCCTAGAACAGGGTCCGATGAGATGGGGTCGGAGGATCGCGCCATACGGTAGAGGGAAACAATTAGTAAACACCCCCCCTGCCCCCCAAACTCAAGGTTGGCACGCGCGGGGGAGACCGCGGTCGAGGTGCAACTCATCAGACCCACCGCCAACCTTGAACATTGGGGGATGGGGGAGGCGTTCACAGATGAATGTGGCATGAGTGTTCGCTATTTTTTTCCGAGGCCTGCATCGCCGATGCGTCGGCGACGCTGGCGTGGAGCAAACTGGGCTTCACACCTGGCCGCATCTCCGATGCATCGGCGACGCGGCGCGATCCCGACCCCATCTACTTCGACCCCATCCGGGAGGCAACAACTATTCCAAATCCCTTATTAATCGTCCCCCGGGTCCGGTTTTTTAAGGCGCCTTTTTGGTCATTAAGGGGGTCCGGTTTATTAGGTCGCTTTCTTTGGATTGGAGCTGAGGGGGTCTGGTTTATTCAGGCGCCCCATCGAAGAGGGGGTCCGGAATATTAGGTCGCATTTGGAGGGGGGTCTGGTCTTTTAGGGGGGGGTCGATTGATAAGGGATTTGGAGTAAGGTTGCTCCTGATTCTCCCTCACCCTCCCTCCAAGGCTGTGCCCCCGAACGTTGCCCCTGTGGGCTTCGGGCCGTGGGCGGGGCCTCCTGCGTTCGTTCGGGACGATCTGGGCACCCCTGGGGAACGCCTTCGGCGAAGCGCACCTGCTGGAAGGCATCCCGAAGCTGGAAAAGCGACGAAGACCGATGAAACGCCCGAGAACTTCGAACCTCGAACCCGAAGCGTCCCCCCCGAAATGTGGCCCCCCTCCTTCCAAGGCCGTGCCCGCTTACCGACACGTCAGGGGGTGCGACACGGAGGAGCTTTTCATTAGGAAAACGATGGAGGAGGAGGAGAAGGAGGGAGAAGGAGGGCGAGGAGGAGAAGGAGGAGGAGGAGGCGGAGGAGGCGGAAGAGGAAGAGGAGGAGAAGGAGGAGGAAAAGGACGAATGTAAACCCAAGACTCATCGACGATTTTGGAATACACCCTGCCTTCAAGCTCCCTCTCCATTTGCCCACACGAAACTTCATTTCCACTGAGGGAACTGCCCCTTAGGGGGACAACCGTGTGAACATCCCGAAACGTGCCAAAACAATCTTCTCAGGATTTCAACGCCACGAAATAACCTGATTGGTACGTCTTGGCGACATGAATCCTGCCAGAACACCATTCCTGGGACTTCAACACCGCGAATCAGCGTAACTGTTGCGCACTGACGATCTGGAACCGCTCCAACACACACCATGCCTGGTACGTTAACCATGAGAATCAACGAAGCTCCTGCTAATTTCTAAATCGAGTGTGCGCGGCGCTAAAGCGAGAATCACATTTTGAAAAGGAACTGCCCTCAATCCGTAAAGCTCTTGCAGATGTTCAAAACGAATGTTCGAAGCGTTACTGTGTAAATCACATTTTGAAAACGACCCGCCCTCAATCCGTGCACCTCTTGCAATGTTTCAAACGGATGTGCGCGTCGAGGCGAGAACCACATGTTGAAAATCAACCGCCCACAATCCGTGAAACTCTTACACATTGTTAAGATCAATGGGCGCGGCGCTCAGGCGAGAGCCACAATTTGAAAACGATCCGCCCTCAATGTGTGAAACTCTTGCGAACTGTTGAAGCGAATGTGCGCGGCGGTGAAACGAGAACCACATTTTGAAAACCACCCGCCCTCAATCCGTGAAGCTCTTGCGAATTTCTTGAAACGATCTGCGCGGCGCTAAGGCGAGAACCAAATTTTGAGAAAAACCTGCCCTCAATTTGTGAAACTCTTGCGGGCTTTTCAAACGGATGTGCGCAGCGTTACAGCGAGAACCACATCTTGAAAACCACCTGCCCTCAATCCGTGAAGCACTTGCGAATTCTTAAAACGAATGTTCGCGGCGCTAAGGTGAGAGCCACATTTTGAAAACCACCCGCCGTCCATCTGTGCAACTGTTGTTAATTTCTAAACTTCAGGATCAGACATGGTGAAGAAATCTCATGCGAAACGCTCGGCCCGCCCTTCCGACCAGCCTCGGGGTGCGACAGGGAGAAGTTATTCATAAACAACAAGGAGTGGAAGAGACAACGGAAGAAATGGGGCGTGCCCAGAAGAGTGTGTCTGGGTAAACCTCAGCTGCTACTACTGCTGCTACTGCTGGAGCTAATGTGGGTCTCGTCCACAAATATCACAAGTGAAGCAATGCGGGAATCATAGTGTATAGGGAGGGTCGGTCCTTCTTGAGCAGCTGCGTCAACAGCTGCGAGCAAGGCTCCTCGATCCATGAGCTTGCGCTGCTGGATTCGCCTGGCCCAGGGACCTTCAGAGCAACAGAGATCGCCTCGGGGAGCGATGGGGGCCTCCGCAAACGTGGGAGGACGCTGCAAGCGAGCGGCCTTGTTGGCCGCGATGCGGCAAGTATGACAACAAGTGGCAATGAGCACGAAGTGATGGGCATGTAGTCCGATAAGAAGCAACGTTGCGCGGGAGGAGTACACTCGTGCACATACTGTGAGAAACGAGCAGGCCACCCCGGGCAGCCGAACCCACAGCCGCCTCCCCTCTGGAGTCGGGCCCCCGCCGTCCAGCCTCCCAGCCAGGTCCTGAGCGCTACGGGCGCCCACGACTGACCCATTTTTCAGCGAGGAGCCGAGCGCGCGGCGAGCTGACCGTCGGGGGGCGATAACCGACGCTTGCCCCCGAAACGCTTCTGGACTCTCCGCACAATGAGAGAGATTCGAGCGGAGCCGTGTGCACCTCGTGCACGAAAGCTCTCGCGCACCGGCTCTGCCAGCGCGGCTTCTTTCGCGGCTCCGCGGGACCATCTTCGGGGGGGCCCCTGCAGAGAGCCGGCGCCTCCGCGTCGGCAGCGCGGAGGCGAGGGCGCGACAGGGGTCCTAACGCAGTGCCCATCGAGCACGCCAGCCGCGGCAGGCGCAGACCAGGTCGGAGCGGCGAGGGAAGGTGAGGCCCACCATCCGAAGGGGCCTTTAGCATGCACGTGCGAAGACGGGCGGGGGCATGCTGCCAAATGCCGCACGAGACGAGCGCGCTTCTCGCAATGGAAGCCGCGCTCTGTGCAATAAGGCTGCGCGGCGGGGGGGGTTCCACTCCGCAAGTCTGATCCAATCAGACCTCCCGAACAAGCTGAAGGGCGCGCGAAAAGTCTGGACCAGAAACCTCCCTTCGCACATAAAATGCGAGAAAGGTGGACGAACTAGCTGCGTTTTGTCGGACACAACTGATTGCGAGCGCTCTTTGTACATCTGGGCAACTGCATGCGGAGCACTGGGGGAGCCAGCGGCAGAGGAACGCTCAAGTGCCTTGGATGCCTTATATCAGGGCGCCCTCCGCTTGTCAGCAGAAACAGCCGAAGGGCCTGTGCAACACCCCAAATGCGGTGCCTAACCCGCGATCGTGCATTCTCCCAGGACGAATCGGCAGACTCCAGAGCCGACTGGAGACGGTCTGTGGCTTCTTCAGACTCCCACGCGGCCCACAGAGGCACTGCTGCGCACATGCTGGCCTCTAGCGCGAGTGCAGCAAGCGGTTTAGCCAGCTTGAAGACTCTCCTGGGGTGCAGGTGCCCGTGCAGATGCCACGCACGGACACCGATGTCGTCGGCGCAAGCCCGCGCGGGCCCTCGAGTCTGGCGGGGGAGGTGGAGTTCGAGGTCGCGGGGTGAAAAGGTTCAGAGAGAAGATAGAACAAATCCCGTTCAACGGGTATCCTTGGAGGCCGCCTGAGAGCATCCAACATGCTACGACATATCTCAGATGCCCGCATAGCATGAGTTCAACTGGTCAAATACTCGGATCGATTATTTGAGCCCGCGCGGCAGAGCGGCACATTTGGTGGTGATCATCATCCAGCGCTGGGAGACAGAGGGGAAAGCCTGGGAGAAGTCCAACGCAAAGAGAGAAGGGGCGTTGGTTGGATCACCGAGATATCTGATGCTACCCTCTCGCGCTGTGCCATCCAAATCAACCATGCTGTTGATGAAGTTGCGGCCAGGGATGAAGCCGCGTTGAGACGGTGCAGCGAGGGTCTGTGCATCCTTCCACACTGCGCGATGTAGTTCCGCAGAACCAGTCTTATTGCCAGTGTCCTTGAAACCTGGAGGGCGGACATCAGCGGCCTTCCAAAACAACGCCTCGTCATCTTCAACAGCCCTAGGTTTCGGGATAAAGACCTGCAGCGAGGAGCAACGCTCAAGATTTCGTGTATGATTCTTGGTTCAGCACCGTGATTCCGGCATGAGGTGGGAGAGCGTCGGGCTCGGGCGCCGAGTCCAGGGCCCTTTCGAAGTAGAAAGAGGCGCCGCGGAGGGGTGGGGGGCGGAAGTCCTGGGGCGCCCAGGCATATTTGACTGCTAAGCGCGAAGCCTTAGAAGGAGGATCGTGAAATTTACCACACCCTGGGGCCAAATATCTGTCTATTGAGCTCCGCGGCCACCTCTTCAAGGGGCGCGGTGGCGCCAGCCGGCGCCGACGACGAACTGACTCCAGCGAGGAACTCCCTCCAGCGTGGAACTCCCTCCATCCCGGGCTTGACCGCCGCCGCGCGCTTGCGCTTGAAGTCCGCCGCAGTCGATCGAGCATCCGCCGCGCGATAATACATATATATATATATATATATATATATATGTATATATGTATCTGTATCTGTATATGTATATGTATCTGTATATGTATCTGTATGTGTATATGTATCTGTATGTGTATGTGTATATGTATATGTATATGTATATGTATATGTATATGTGTATGCATGCATGCATGTCTGTCTGTCTGTCTGTCTGTATGCATGTCGGTATGTATGTATGTCGGTATGTCGGTATGTCGGTATGTATGTATGTATGTATGTATGTATGTATGTATGTATGTATGTATGTATGTATGTATGTATGTGTGTGTGTGTGTCTGTCTGTCTGTCTGTCTGTCTGTCTGTCTGTCTGTCTGTCTGTCTGTCTGTCTGTCTGTATGTATGTCGGTATGTATGTATGTATGCATATAGATATATGTATGAAGCGCCCGAGGGGCAGTCGCGAGCTGCAAGCCTCGAGTGGTTCGAGCGGCAGCCTGCCGGCACGGGAGCGGCTGGGCGGAGGGCCTCGGGGGGGCTCTCGCGCCGCTCGCACCTGCCAGCCGCTCGCCGTCTTGGATGAAGGGGGGCGGGCTGGGCGAGGTGAGTCCGACTCGGGGCGGCGGCGCGCCGCCCTCGGGGCCGCCGCGGCGTGGCCCGAGACGCCGGCGGCGACCGGCTCGCGGGGGCCCTTCGGGCAGGGCGCTGGCCGAAGCCCTCCGCGCAGGACCCAGTGGGGGCGTGGCCGTAGAGATCCGATCCACCGGTGACTCGACGAGGCTTCGGGGTGCCAGCTGGCACCCCGAAGCCTCGATTCAAAAAAAGTTGGAAAAAACGCGGTTACAAAATTTCTGAAATTTTGGACCTCTGGGAGAGGCTGGAGCTGTCCAGGGAGAACTCTACTGGATGCCGCCGGCTGCGGCGCCGCGCGGGGCCCCGGCGGCGGCCCTGGCGCCGAGGGGGAAGACTCGGCGCCCCACTCGCTGGGCAGAGCGAGGCCGCAGCGGAGGGGGTCCGCGGGGGCCCTCTCGACCTGGCTCAACATCTGGTGCCTTCTGGTTTCTGAGGCCGCCGATGGGATTATTTCAACATGGTGGGCGTGCCCATGGAAGACCGTGCAACTGCCGCTCTGGACTTCTAGAAACAGCACCCGCGCTTGGACGAAATCGGCCCCGGGGCGAAAAATGAAGGGCTTGCGGCATCCGGGGGGCCTCGGGGCGAGGCCCAGGCAGCCGCCGGATCCTTCTTGGAGCCAGGGAGATAATGCGCTGCAGTTTCGTGCTCTAAACAAGCACCATGGCAAACCTCCCTCGCAGCGTCGGCGTCGCCGTGACTCTCCTGCAGCGCAACGATCGAGTGGGGTCGTGCAAGTTCCGCGAGTAGCCGTTCGCGCCGATGCGGCGCAAGGCCACCACGATGACGTACATAGGGCACGGCAGTTCCAACTGACGTACTCTGCACCGATGGGGTCCCATGAAAGTGTTAACCTGGCCACGACGCCACCTTCGGCTGGAAGGCGTGCGATGCGACCTCCAGTGGCCTTGGAAGCTCCGCTCCGATATATGCGATGCTGTTATTGTTGGAGAAACTGACGGCGAGATTGTGATCCTTGCCAGGGGGCCACCAGCGGTAGCTGACGGCCCCCGCGTCTCGATCCACGCAGAGCTTGGGTGCAAGGGTGAACCGCTGCTCGAGCGCGGCGCGTAACGATTCGCAAGTGCGCTCTCGAGCAGTTCGCATCGATTCCTATCTAGGCCAACGTGCACGAGCATCGCGCGACCACCAGGGGCTGCCACCGCGAAACTCCCCCACTGTCCGGGGGCGGTGCGCAGGCCGCCCTGCGGGCGGCGAAGTCGAGCGTATGTTGCGGTGCGCATCGGTCCAGCCACGCGCGGCGTGAACGGCTCGCCCAGCTGTGGGCCCTGAAGTTTGCACTCGCGGTCGTGCCCGTCCCCGGCCGATTGGACCCACTCCTGCCGCGCACCTTTGGCATGTAGATGTGAAGCCTCTTCTTTTGAGTTGGCGGCATCGCGAAGTCTTCGACGCGAT
>CAUYUJ010001400.1:20000-52500 GCA_963575745.1 Prorocentrum cordatum
ATTCGTTTTAAACATTAGCAAGAGTTTCACGGATTAAGGGCGGCTCGTCTTCAAAATGTGGCTCCCGCCTTAGCGCAGCGCACATTCGTTTAAACAATTGCAAGAGTTTCACGGATTGAGGGCGGTTCCTTTTCAACATGTGGCTCTCGCCTTAGCGCCGCGCGCATTTGCTTTAAACAATTGGAAGAGCTTACGGATTGAGGGCGGATCGTTTTCAAAATGTGGCTCTCGCCACAGCGCCGCGCACATTCGTTTTAAACATTTGCAAGGGTTTCATTGAAAGAAGGCGGCTCCTTCTCAAAATGTGGCTCTCGCCTCAGCGCCGCGCACATTATTCGCTTAAGCAAATTGCACGAGTTTCACGGGTTCCCATGATCAGCGTAGCAGAAATGTTGATTCGGACGGTTATGCGGGCGCAGCAATTCTGCTGATTCGCTGTGTTGAAGTCCGGAAAATGGCGTTCTGGCACAATTCTGGACCGTCAAGACGCATCAGTCAGGTTGATACGTGGCGTTGGAATCCCGAGAACAATTTTCTGGCACGCTTCAAGATCTTGAAACTGTTGTCTTCCAACGAGGCAATTCCCTCAATGGACATGAAACGTTGTATGGGGCCTGTGAAGAGGGAGTTTGGAGGGAGAGTTAGTTCCAACATCATTGATGACTCTTGGGTTTCCGCTGGTCCTTCCTCCTCCTCCCCCTCCTCCTCACTCCTCCTCTTTCCTCCTCCTCCTCCTCCTTCCTCCTCCTCCTCCTCCTCCTCCTCCAATACATGAGGGCACACAAAGCTGGCGAGAGAGGCCAGTGCGTGCAGGTGCTCGCGGGGAGCAGCGCGCAGCGCAAAGTCTAGCCTCCTCCTCCTCCTCCTCCTCCTCCTCCTCCTCGTCCTCGTCCTCCTCGTCCTCCTCGTTCCTCCCTCCTCTCCGCTCTCCTCCTCCTCCCTCCCCCCTCCCTCCTCCTTCCTCTCCTCCTCCTCCTCCTCCTCCTCCTCCTCCTCCTCCTCCTCCTCCTCCTCCTCCTCCTCCTCCCCTCCTCAACTGTCTCCTCGGCCCTTCTCCCCCTCGACACCCTCAGCCCTCCTCACCCCCTGGCCCACAAGAGGAGCATCGCACGACAAACCACTGGGCGCGGTGCTAAGCAGCCCAGCGCCTCTGCGCGGACGAGACCCCCTCCTCCTCCTCCTCCTCCTCCTCCTCCTCCTCCTCCTCCTCCTCCTCCTCCTCCTCCTCCTCCTCCCTCCTCCCTCCCTCCCTCCCTCCCTACCTCCCTCCCTCTCTCCTCATCTCTCTCCTCCGCCCTCCTCCTCCCCGACACCCTCCGCCCTCCTCACCCCCTGGCCCTCAGACCCTCCGGACTGCCCATGACTGCGGGCACGCCGCTCCGCCAGGTGGTCCACTCTGGCCTCCAGCTGGCTCAGCGTCGTGCCGACACTTCGCTGGACGCTGGCGAGGTCCTCCGCGCCGCCGCGCATGCCGCCAGAGGAGCACGGAGAAAGGAGTGGGGGGGAGAGCCTCGACACAGCAGTTAGCCGGACCCGCTTCCGACCCACAGGCGGGTGCCCTCGCTTCCTCTCGCCGTCGCTCCCGGGCCCTCGTCTTTGCCACCCTTCCCCCCTCCCTTCCCCTCCGTCTCGACTACACGTGAGAGCGACCCAAGGCAAGAGTGGCCGTTGGTGCGCGACTTGCGGGGGCCGCGGGGAGGCCAAACCCGAGCGCGCAAGATGCTGCTATCGCATCGCGTTCAATCTCGGGCCCCAGTGTGCCCGCACAAACGGTCACTCCGGCGAAAGCCTACTCTTACGTGCAGCCGACCCTCCCGTGCCTGCTCTGTGGCCTACTCTGGCTCAAGAGACCAAAGGCCCGCGGCTGAGACCCGCCCCCGTGAGGTGGCAGGCGGCCGCCCGGCTGCCGCAGCAGCCCTTCTGAAACGCGCCGTCGCTCGCCTGCGGGGGCCCTTCTCGGGGGCTTCCGCAACAAATTGTGCAGACGGACGCGGCAGGGAAAGGAGGGAAAGGGGTCTCAGATGGGGGAGTGTGCCGCCGCCGTTGTCCTATGGAGGCAGTGCGCAGAGCTGCACTCTGCGGGGGCGTGAGATTCGTGGACGTTGTGAGGCCCGAGAGAGCCCCACGAAGGCGCCAGCGGCCCTCCGTTGCTGGCCTCCTCGCTTCACTATGTGCTTCTCTACTTCGCTCCTGCCAGCGGCTCGTCTGGGAATCGTTTCTGGATGAGCTGATGGGGGATGCGCGAAGCGTGAAGAATTAATGAGGAAACAGCGGGCTGTAAGGGCTGGACAGGAAAGAAGGAATACTGTATGGTTGGGTGAACGTTTCGGGTCTAACATGATACGAGCATGTGTGTTCTCGAGGAGCGAGGCTTTGCCATTCGTGTTTGGCGCCCTCCCTGCTTGGGGGCCATTGATATCGCGTGACGACTCCACGCTCGAAGGAAGAAACGGCACAAAACCTGCCCGAACCAAAGGGCGAATCTCCACCGCAAAGCGCTCGCGGCTGACCCCTCGCGACGAGGTCCAATCGCACGTCTTTCCGCTTAGGCGCAAGACAAATGAAATCACAGGCAGCAGCGTGGAAAGGGAATTCCCCGCTGCAATGCTCCGGCGGAGATACGCGGGCAACGCGTCCTCTTCCTCCTCCTCCTCCTCCTTGTCCGTCCTCCTCATCGGCCTCCTCCTCGTCCTCCTCATCGGCAGCCTCCTCATCGGTCTCCTCCTGGTTGTGGTTGCGGTTGCGGGCAGGTTGAAATGTGTCGCCTGGTTGCGATTGCGATTGCGCCCGCTAGCAAGTTGAAATGTGTCGCCTGGTTGCACTTGCGGTTGCGCCCGCGGGCGGGTTGAGATGCCTGGTTGCGGTTGCTGTTGCCCTCGCGGGCTGGTTGAAATGTGTCGCCTGGTTGAACTTGCGGTTGCGCCCGCAGGCGGGTTGAAATGTTTCGCCTGGTTGCGGTTGCGCCCGGGCGGTTTGAAATGTGTCGCCTGGTTGCGGTTGCGGTTGCGGGTGCGCCCGCGGGCGGGTTGAATGTGTCGCCTGGTTGCGGTTGCAGTTGCGGTTGCGCCTGCATGCGGGTTAAAATGTATCGGCTGGTTGGGGTTGCGGTTGCAGTTGCGCCCGCGGGCGGGTTGAAATGTGTCGCCTGGTTGGTTGCGGTTGTGGTTGCGCCCGCAAGCGGGTTGAAATGTGTCGCCTGGTTGCGGTTGCGGTTGCGCTCGGGAGATTTGAAGTGTGTCACCTGGCTGAGGTTGCGGTTGCGCCCGCATGCGGGTTGAAATGTGTCGCCTGGTTGCGGTTGCGGTTGCGGTTGCGTCCGCGGGCGGGCTGAAATGTGTCGCCTGGTTGCGGCTGCGGTTGCGGCCGCGGGCGCGTTGAAACGTGTTTCCTGGTTGCGGTTGCTGTTGCGCCCGCGGGCGGCTTGAATTGTGTTGTCAAAATTGCCCCTCCAGTTCAACCAATTCAATAACATTGTATGCAATTCAGTCGGTCGGTCAGCGGAAGGCACGGAGTTTCACCCGGCTCCGCCAAGAAATAGCGCGTGGCCGGTGGGAAACCGCTTCGAACCTAATGGACATAAGCTATGAGAGCCTATACGTCAAATGGAGCCATGCATGATGCTCAGTGAGCTTGTCTTGACAAAATGGCCAGCACGTGCGGGGCACCTGACGTCTTCTTTCACTTCTCGTGGTCGGTCTCGCATACTCGGTGTCTCACGTGGCCAGGAATCATTGTGATGCTGTGGCGCACGTCGACATGTCAGGACGATAGATCGTCAACGCGTGCAGTCAATGAAAAGGCAACGCCACATACCGAAGTGCTGCCCAGCTGCATCCTAACACGCATGCGCCCCACATCAGCCAGATGTTGTACTACTCAACTGCGTCGGTGAAGACAAAATGCACCGCCGCATTGGTTACGACAACGTGTACCAACACAATATTTGGAGTAACGCGAAGACCAATCTACACATAATCAAACATGTGCACATCGGCGAACTATCGCGCAAACATTCAGTGTGCGCAATAAGAAATGCATTGCGCCCACACAGACGGCGCCACCATTTCCGCTGTGCCACTTGCCGTGTTATTGGTATTCGCGGTGCAAACTGTGGCGGGAAGCCAAAGGCCCACCTTGATGTCACTGGAAAGACCACCGGTTTTGAGACTGAACCAACGAGTGGAAAGACCCTTCCACAAACCAGCGACACCACATTCGTACAACCCCTGTCGCACGTGAAGCGCTCCGCTGGTCCTTTGATACTGAGGAAGAGGGCAATTGATCATCGTTGTCTGGATATTGTATCGATTCGATCTTCTGGAATGATCTAGTTTCGCTGGCCCTATTTTCGCCGCGGTTCTCCTTGCTGGTGGGAAGTTTCGCAGGGCCTTGTTTCGCCGACGCCATGGTCGTCGCTGTCGTCGTCGTCGTCGTCGTCGTCGTCGCCAAGAGGGTCGAATCGGGCGAGCGGACCCTAACGTGCGGCTCGGGTCGGGCGGGAAAGTATTTTGTGGTGACTCATCGAATAAACACTGTGAGCCCTGACGCGCGGGTCGGGTCGGGCGGGCGGACCCTAATGGGCGGCTCGGGCTGGGCGGGAAATTACTGTGTGGTGCATCATCGAAAAAATACGCGTAAACCCTGACGGGCGGGTCGGGTCGGGCGGGCGGACCCCAACCGGCGGGTTGGGGCGGGCGGGACATGAAAATGTGGCGCGTGATTTAGTGGTCACGCGTAAACGCTGAAGGACGTGTCGGGTCGGGCGGGCGGACCCTAACGGGCGGGTTGGGTCGGGCGGACTCGAACGGGCGGGCGGGACATTGAAAGGCGGTGCATCGTTGAAATGATACGCGTGACCCCGAACAAGCGGGTCGGGTCGGGCAGGCGGACCCTTACTGGTGGATCGGGACATTCAAATGTGGTGCATAATCGAATGGGCACGCGTAAACATAAAAGGTCGTGTCGGGTCGGGTGGTCATAAAATGTGGTGGGTAATGGAGCAAACGCGCGTAACTCCTAACGGGCGGGTGGGATGGGTCGCCCGGGACGTTAAACGGTGGTGCATACTGGAATGAGTAGACGTGCACCCTCACGGGCGGGTCGGGAAGGAGGACCGTGACGGGGCTGGTCGGGTCGGGCGGGCGGGACATTCAAGTTTGGTGCGTGGTCGAGTGAGCACGCGTGCGGGTCGGCTCGATCGGGCGTGCGGACCCAAACGGGCAGGTCGGGTTGAACAGTTCGCGACGCCAGGATCTCAGGGTTCTTAGAAGCCCCTCTTGTGCGCGCCGCTGGCAGGAGCTAGGGACGTGGTGCATCATCGAGTGAGCCTGCGTCAGCCCTAGTGGGCGGGTCGGGTCGGGCGGGCAGACCCTGGCGGGCGGCTCGGGTCGGGCGGCCGGGACACTACAACTGGCCATCGCTCGGACGTCCATTCCCTGTGCTTTCTTTGGTTTCGTGCGTGGTTTTTTCGCCAAATGATCAAGGATGCTCCTCGATGGTCCTCGCCGAAGGAAAAATGCACACGTCCGAGCGATGCCAAGACAATGTGGTGCATGCGCGGGTAACGTGGGTAAGCCAAAGCGGGCGGGTCGGGTCGGTCGGGCGGCAACGGCGCCGGCGTCGACGACCGCGGCGACGCGGCGGGTCGGGCGGGCGGCGACGGCGACGACGACGGCGACAGCGGTCGGCGAATGTCGCTGGTGGCAAACCGTTGCACCGACAGCGGTGCCCTTCGCTGGCGGCAACTCTTTTTTCGCCGGGTGGCGAGTGGAGCCGTGCGAAAGGAGAGTCGACGAAACCAGCCGTTGTTGTTCCGCGGCGATGTGGGCAACTGCAAACTCTAGAGCGTGGTCATCGAATCGCGTGTCCCGCAACGTACTGGGAAGGTTTCGCTCTGTCCAGCCAGTGTCGAGAGTCAGGCGCCCGCCGCCTGGTAGCTGCGCTGCACGGCGTTGAGAGCAAGCGCGCGAGAGAGGGGATCGCAACGCAAACGAGTGATAATGGTATGGCAAAGCTGCGCGAACCAATCCAAATCATATGTGCCATCGGGAGCTCGAGCCGTGACCTTTGCGTGTTGGTTATTCGCTTGTTGCGACTTCGAGAAACGCTCAGCGAGCGCCCACTTGGAGACTCATGATCCTTTCAATCCTCGAGGACGGGCAGATAGTGCCTAGAGATACCGACGCCGCTGCCGCCCACCACGGTCGTCGGCGCGAACGAGGCTCACTGCCTCTTGCTTGAGGCTCCATCTCTGAACTTCCCTGCAGAGTTCCGTGATGGGTGCGCCAACATGGTCTTGGACCTCGTGTATTCGTCCCGGTGCTCGATGTTGGCGACCTCATAAGTCTGCCCGAATCGGTCCAGGCACTCGGGTGGGTCGTACCAGGCAGTGGTTGCTACCTGTGCCCAAATCGGTAGTCGTGCGTTGGCGAACGTCGGGGCTGGCGTCGCCTTGACTAATGCCTCCCAACCTCCCAACCGAAGATTGTTCTGTCAGCTTGCGCAGTTGGCGTTTTGTGGACGTGGGTCGTCGACGGGCCGAGTGGTGCGAGCGTGCCACTCGTCGTTGCCGTCGCAATGTCCATAATCATGCTCTCGTCAGCAGCGTCATTCCAGGAACCAGCAGTGCCAATGCTGTCCGTCATACAGGGTGATGAAGATGACCTCCAGCGTAGTTCGAGGTATGAGCGGCGCTGAGAATCATCTGTCCAGACTTCCTCTTCTTCCTCGCCATGTGTGGGACTCTGCGCATGTCGGCGCAAGCCTCATCGGGAGGCTGGGGTACGCCGTCGGGGCTGTCGCCGCGCCAATGTGATTCCGCTCTCGCACCACACAGCACCTTGCCACACCAAAGTCTCACAATTCACGCATGCCTATCGTGAAACATGCCAGCAGAGCTCGGGGTGAAACCGTACAGGTTACACTCGTATCGACGCTCGTCTGTGTTGAGACGAGCTCCAGAGAACAGCAGCGAGTCGCGAGTAGCAGAACGAACGAACGACGCGCGCAAACGTCCCGTCAGCGGGGGCGGGCCGGGCCGTTACCAGCCTGCGCAGGAGCCCGTAGCCTCATGTGAGATAGTCCTTGCAATAGAACTCGAACTTTATGGGCTCACCTCAGCTCTGCCGTGCCAACGGTTTGGAGCTTGCACCTATAGCAGAAGCCTCGTCGGATTGCCTGGTTCGCGAGCAGGAGGAGGAGGAGGAGGAGGAGGAGGAGGAGGAGGAGGAGGAGGAGGAGGAGGAGGGGGAGGAGGAGGAGGAGGAGGAGGAGGAGGAGGAGGGAGGAGGAGGAGGAGGAGGGGGAGGAGGAGGAGGAGGGGAGGAGGAGGGGAGGAGGAGGGGGACGAGGAGGAGAAGAGAGGCGGCAAATGCCGCGCACCTGCGATCCCGTGCGCGTTTTGGGGGGTTCCTTCCGCGTGAGGGCCGCGGGCCCTGGAGAGCGGCCGCCGGCAGAGCGCCGGAGGGCGGCGAACGGCGACCTCCGCGGCGGCGCCCTGGCAGGGCAATGGGGGCCTCCTTGGGGTGCGCCACGCGGGGCCCTGTGGGACCATGGCGAGGGCGTCCTCCTCCTCCTCCTCCTCCTTCTCCTCCTCCTCCTCCTCTCTTCCTCTTCCTCCTCCTCCTCTCCTCTTCCTCCTCCTCCTCTCTCCCTCCTCCTCTCCTCCTCCTTCCTCCCCTCTCCTCCTCCCCCTCCTCCTCCTCCTCCCTTCTCCTCTTCGTCGTCCTCCTCCTCCTCTTCCATATGATGCAGTGGAACGGGGCCGTCTTTAAACCGACGGCACGAGTTTGTGTGAGAGCTTAGTTTGCGCACGACTCTCATCAGGTGGCGTTCCATCCAGAGTTGAACGTCCTTGTGCGTCTTGTGTGCAGCTCTTCCAGCACGCACCATCTCGTCGATTTGGCCAGGCCGTGCTCGGAGCGTCTCGGCAGAGCGGGGGCTCAGAATCAGAGCCGCCTCGCCCAGGGGAAGCTGGCAGGATCGTACGTGCGGGGTCGGGAGAGCAGGGTGTGTGTGTGTGTGTGCCTCCTGCTTGTGCTCCTCCTCCTGCTCCTCCTCCTCCTCCTCCTCCTCTTCCTGCTCCTGCTCTCCTCTCCTGCTCCTGCTCCTCCTCCCCCTCCTCCCCCTCTCCTCCTCCTCCTCTCCTCCTCCTCCTGCTCTCTCCCCCTCCTCCCTCCTCCTCCTCCCTCTCCTCCCCTCCCTCCTCCTCCTCCCCTTCCCCGAGCAGAGAATGCCGCGCCCGCCCTGCGGCCTGCCGCTGGGCGCCCGCAGGCCCGGCGCCTCCCTCCCGCCCCGCGCGCGCCCCGCGCGCGCGCAGCTCGGCCCGGCCGGGCGGCGCAGGCGGTGCGGCGTGCGCCCCCCCTGGCCGGGCCACTGGCCGTCTCCGGAAGTCATCATGGCTGCTCGGTAGACCTCCTCCTCCTCCTCCTCCCGCTCCCTCTCCTCCTCCTCTCGTTCCCCCTCCTCCTCTCTCCCCCCCTCCTCCTCACCCGTCTCCTGCCTCCTCTTTTTTTCACGCGGCGCGGTTCAGGCAGTCTAGACGACAAACGGACCAAGAACTCTGGAGATCCATGGTGTGGTCCACAAGTCGGCGAGTCCTCCTCCTCCTTCTCCTCCTCCCCCTCCGACTCATGCTCTCCTCCCACCTCAGGCGCCAGACAAGCGACTCGGCGTCTTCCACGTCGACGTCGCGGACGCAGTCGTCGACGGTGCCGCGACCGCTAGCAGTCACATGGGGCCAGGAGGCCGACGGATTTCCCTATGCCAGTCAGATTTGTTGTAACCCCTCGGTGGGGGAGGCCGCGAGCTCGAGCTGTAACATCCTTTCGTCTACTTCGTTGGGCGAGGGATTCAAGGCCTCGCTCTGGGTGGGCGCCCGGGACATGGAGCAGTCGTGCGTCGCGCGGAGGAGCAGGAGCAGGAGAGTGGAGCTGCTCGATGCCTCGTGCCCCTCTTTCTCCTCCTTCCTCCCTCCCCACTTCTCCTGCTCCTCCTGCGCCTCCTCCTGGCCCATCTCCTCCTTCCTCGCTCCTCCCCTTCACCTTCACACTCACTCATCTCTCGTCCTCCCGCTTCTTCTCGTCCGCCCTCCTCCTCCTCCTCCTCCTCCTCCTCCTCCTCCGTCGCTCCTTCCCCTCCCGCCTCATTCTCACGCATGTGCGGCTCGAGCCTCCCCGCAAGCAGTTCGGCCGATGGCGAGCCTCGGGTGGCGCCCGGTGCCTCCACGTGGCGCTCGAGGGGCACGCTCCGGGGCCGGAGCTCGTCTCCGTTCTGGCGGGCGCTTGCGAGACCTGGAAGAGGCTGCCACCAAACAGTTTTCGCTGGTCACTCCGTGTTTGGATTCTCTTCAGAAGGCGCTGATCGGCATCCGTCCCAGGGTTTGGGGTGGCTTCCACCACCACTCCCTGGGCGTGATTCGTGGACGCGTAGTGTCTCCCACGTGTTGCAATTGTCAGGCCAACGTCACTCACTCCAAATGTTCTTCTGGGTGTTGCCCTTGCAAATCTTCACCTGCATCCCGTCTACAACCGGGTGGCACAGAAGGCTTCGAGCCCATCTGAGTCCTACTCGGGCGGCGGCTTTTCGCCAGAGTTTGTGCTGGACAATTTTTCATCTCAATGACACGCACCGCGTCGTGGCATTGCTTTCAAAGTACATGTGCAGGCAAGTATGGAATGATGAAACCGCCCACTTAATAACGGCTATCGGCGAGGCAATTTATGGACGCGGCGACCTCGATTTGGAACCGTGCGACGCTGCTCTGCTTGTACGGAATACGCGGTAGCCCGATTACCAATGGTGGTTTCATCATTGCAATGGACTGTACCGAGTTGAATTAATGTCTGCTTAGCCAGTTTTTATTCTTTGTGTGCAATGAGGTCGCCATTCGATTTATCGGCGGCTCGAGGCTCATTTCACGCCTCGCGTGCAGCCTGGGCTTCCTTGTCGCATTTCCTCGGGCTCCATCTGTTTGCCTGTTCTACGTCCCCTGGTTCGTCGCCTGCGACAAGGGGCTCAGGGAACGGCTCGGAGGCACGGGATCGCATCGCGATTGTTCTCACTCGCTCACTCACTCACTCACCCTTCCCTCGTCATTGCCACTCCTTCCTCCTGCTCGCCCTTGCTCTTCCTCTCTTTTCTCTTTGCTTCGCCTTCCTCGTCCCCCTCCCTCCTTCCCTCCTTCCCCCCGAGCGCGCCGAAGGAGGACTATGCAGGAAGGGCGAGACGGCTGACGCAGTGGGAGGAACAATGATACTAAGGATGAGCATGAGGAGGCGGAGGAGGAGGAGGAGGAGGAGGAGCACCGATACTTCAGACATAGAATTGGGAGGACTGGACGTAGCATTCGATCGGGCATGTCCTCCTACAGGCAGGTTTTGGAAGAAAAATGAAACATACGCAACAAACATCTAACGTAGTCAAACATAAGCAACCCATCGCCCCCAGACTATTTGTGACTATTTTTGACCATTCCTCCTGCAGAGGGACACGCCCGACTTAAGCAGCGACGATGGGTGATGAATTGTCTAGCAGCGCAGACGCAACAGAGTGCATCTCAGGGCTGCTTGGGTCCTCGGACAGCGTGCGGATCGCCTCTCCGAGCAGCTCCTGGCCTCTCCTCCAGTCCTGCTTGGTCTCCGCGAGCACCTCGATCGAACACCCCTTTCGTCCGGCATCCGACAGCAGAAACTACACCCTCATAACAATCACCCCGACACGCGATGCCGTTTCGCAAACGTAGCTAAAAAAGGAATCGAACGGGGCAGGGCTGTGTAGCAAACGCCCGAAGCCGTGTAGCAAACGCCAATCATCGGGTCTGGGTGGTTTTTCCTCTCTTGAGATATGGCGACGTTGGGGCAGGAAAAACCGAACGCCATGCGAATTCCTCCGCTGAGGGCATCGGTGGAGCTCCACATGGATGCACTATCCTCGGGATCGGCGTGCCGCATTTAGCGCCATGCGAGTTCCTTCACTGCGCGCCGAAATGCGACTGATGATGGTGATAATGAGTGTTGTGATGACGATGGTAATGATGGTGCTGATGACGACGACCCGCGTACCCTGTGATGCCCAATCATAAGAGTAGTAACGATGATCATTACACTGACAGTGGTGATGGTGACGATGGTGATGGTGATGATGATGAGGATGATGACGACGAGGGCACTCGGAGGGCAGAAGCCATGAGATAAACAAGGGAGGAGGGGGAGGCGGGAGTGAGAAGATGCGGGGCACCGCGGATTCCAACCGAGGACCCAGCACCACAAGATTTGGCCATCGCTCGGACGTCTATTCCCTGTGTTTTTTTCGGTTTCGTGCGTGGCTTTTCCCGAAATGATCAAGGATGCTCCTCGATGGTCCTCGCCGAAGGAAAAACTGCACACGTCCGAGCGATGCCAAGTCCCTGACATGAAAGAAAGCGGGCCGTGAAAGGAACTGGTCCTGCACGACCCCGAGGCTTCACCGGGATCGACCTCTCATCTGGGACCGTTCAAAGGACGGTCCCGGGGCCTAGGAAGGTGCCCCAGGAAACGTTTTGAGGATCTCCCAGCCTTTGATCTTCGCGGGGATCGGTCCTCGATCCATGTTCGGTGTTCCCTGCAAAGCATGGGCGATGGGGAGCAGGCGCCCAAGCGACCACACAACACACAACGATGTGCGTGTGTGTGTGTGTGTCGCTCGTACTCCAAGAGGGTCCACACGGGCGCCGCAGAGACCCACGGAGCCTCCCGAATCCTTGTGAGCTCGACGAGAGCGAATGCAGCACGCCGAAATTCGTAAAGATGGCCGTCCCACTCCTCATCAGCGGGCGGCGGAGCAAGAACACGGGCAGTGTCATAGATATGACATGCCATCACCATCGCCTCGACACTCTGCATCGATGGGGCTCCATTGAGGCCTATGCGAGCTCTGAGGCAACAGGGAGGCGGCGAGCCCTGGGGGTAGGCGAGGCCCCAGAGAACATCACACTGGAGGTAGTGAGAAAAGGTGTCGAGGGCAGGGACCAGCGGGGGCTCGCGACACCGAAATTTACATGGATGCGCGCTGTCCTGCACATGCAGCCGTGCCGAGGTCAACCATGCCCCTGAAATTGTCTTCAGGATGGCACTTTGCCATGAGGGGGCCACCCGCTTTAGGAGCTCACGCAGAGGGGGCCATCGATCACGGGCAGTGGCGGCACCCACACGGGCATCGCGAGCAACCTCGAGCCCCCGCGCCCTCATCCTACGCATGGTCAGGAGATGGAGGGAGTCAGGGTGGAGGGAAGAGCGCAAGGCAACGTGCAATGTTTTCTGAACCCGCACTCGCCCGCCCGACGCCAATTCTTGCGCCTCGGCCTGTCGGAGGGTGGCCCAGGCGGCGCTCGCATGGCGGGCGATCGCACGATCACTCACGAAACCCTCGTGCGCCTCGGCCAGCCCCATGACGATGGGCTTCGTCCTCCAGAAGGACGGGGAGAACTGCCCCGGGCCGACGGCGAGCAGCGATGCGTTGTCGAGCTGGTCGCGGAGCCAGGCGAAGAGGTGCTGCCAGTTGGAGGCGGTCGTGTGGCCCGTCGCCCACGCGCCGATGGCGAGGTAGTCGCTCCCCGCCATGGACTGGGGCGGGATGTGCCAGATCTTGGCGATCGCCCGCGCCTCCTTGGTGAGCAGCATCCTCGGCGTCATCGCGAGCTGCTGCAGGTAGCTGAGGACGGTGGCGCTCCGCTCCGCGCGAGGTCCACGACCCGCGAGACCCACTTCGCGCCAGCCTTCATCCAGATGTCACGTTCGGTCGCGCCAGGGCCGGCCACGAAGCCGAGGTGCTCGCCCTTGTCCTGGATCAGCATAGATGCCCAGGACGGGATGTGGCGGTGCAGCCAGTCCCTGAGGTCAGCGATCGCCGAGTCGTCCAGCTCGCCGTCGAGCGGGATCAGCACGCACTTGTGATGCTTCAGGTGGAGGCCCGCCAGCACCCGCGCCGCCTGGAACGCCCGCCAGAGCCCCGCCAGCAGTTGTCGCCGTCCGAGAACAGCTCCCAAATCGTCAGCACACACTCCCAGCGCCGAGAGTCCGCGCTCGGTGTACCTCATCATGTGGTGGATGAACGGGTTCATCACGATGGCCCACAGCGAGCCCGATGCAGGGCAGCCCTGAGCGAGCCCGCAGGAGACGCACGTGAAGTGCGCCAGCGCACCCGCCAGCTCCACAATGGCCGTGGGGAGCCAGTAGAGCGCGAGCACCGTGTAGGGCAGCCCGCCCTCGAAACCAGAGAAGATGAGCATGGCGACGGCCCGCTCCACCCTGAGCGATGGGAAAGCGTCGCCGAAGTCGAAGAGCGCCATCAAGGGCCTCTCGCTCGGGTGGAAGCCCGCAGCGCGGGCCTTCGTGCCCAAGAGGGTGATGTTGTCGATGAAGTTGCGGCCCCGCAGGAAGCCCCGCTGGGGGGCGGGGGGGGCCTTCTCCACGGGGCCCTTCAGACGTGCATTCATAGCTGCTGCCACCAGCTTGCAGTCTGCGTTCTTGAGCGCGATCGCTCGCGTAGTGCTTGCCGTGCGGTATGCACCATCCACCAGGTCGTCCTCCAGCGAGCCCTTGGGGAGGAAGGCCATCAGGTGATCGTTCCAGTCGACAGGCGGGGCCATCCCCGTGGCGACCTCGATGACAACGTCCTCGATCGCGCCCAGGGCCTCGGGGCAGCTCCTCCAGGCGGCATGCGGGAGGCCATCGGGCCCAAGGGCAGAGTCCCTGGCCCGCGCCGCCGCGCGCACCAGAGCCGACTTGTCGGGGGGGAGGATACCGACGAGGTCCAGCTTAGGCGCATGCTCGGCGATATACCTGTCGGCGAGGAGCTTCCACTTGGCGACCCGTGGCTTGGCCTGGAGGATCGGCGCCCAGTGCTCGCGCAGCGCCTCCGCCATGCCCTCGTGCTCGGTGACGACGCGGTAGCCCTCGTCATCGGGCGCCCTGACCCCCTGCAGCTTGAGCGTGCGACCGAATGGGGACTACAGTGCCTGGCGCCTCCGCAACTTGCTGCGCGCCGCGTTGACCATCTTGAACGAGGTGGGGTCGAAGGCCTTGGCCTCGCGTCGCTCCAGTTCAGCAGCCCGAGCCTCGAAGTGCATCTGCTGCTCCTGAGCGAAGTCGCGGGCGAAGGGCGGGGGGTGCACAAGCGAAACCTGCGCGCCCGAGACAGACATGTACTGAGAAGCCAGGTCGCAGGACATCAGCAGCCTGCGCGCCAGTGCCACATCATCACGCCAGACCGCTCGAGAGAGCGAGCGGAACATCATCAACTTGGTCTCCCCCTCAGGCCGGCGCAGCCGAAGATTGCGGACGCATCTCGCGGCCTCCTTCATCAGCTGCTTGCGCCGACGACGCCGTGCGTGCACGCCGAGGGCTCGCCGGTCGACAAGTGCACGGAGGCGCTGATACAGTGGACGGGGATCGTTTGCTCCTCAGCTGTGGCGTGAGAGCGTGCGGCGACCGAGATGGCGACAGGGGTGTGGACGCTGATCCCCTTCTCGTGCAAGTCCTCAGGCTTGTCCGCCGTCGCAGCGGAGAAGTGCTGCTGCAGCGCGACCCAGCTCTGCATCGAGACGAGGACCCTGTCGATCTGCGTGAGCTTGGGCTGCCACTCGTTCGTCGCGTAGTGCGTGGGCAGCTCGCTGTCGACCTCCATCATACTCGAGAAGACGCCCCGCCAGAACTGATCATGAGCACGCATGGCAACATCGCCCTGGCTGCGACGCTTGTCCGCTTCAGGGGCCCTCGGGTACATGGTGGCCTGCTTGTAAAGATTGAAGTCGCCAAGAAGAAAAACCGCGACCCTCTCGGGTGCCATATCCGCCATCGTGAGATCCGAGAAGACCTTGTGGCGAAACGCATGCCGCTCCTCGTCGGACAGATCAAAATTGTGCACATTATAATCCATCGTATTGCGTGTGGGTGAATTCGGGGCCGCCGAGATGCCAGATATCCTCAGCCTCTGGATGCGGCCAGGCACAATGACGTCATGAACGAACCTCGCACGCTGCTCCACACGGTCGTCACAGGGCACGATGATGCACGCGCCTCCCGCATCGACGCGCGGGATCGACTCGAAGACTCGGCAGCGAACGTGCAATCGATGAAGAGCTTGGTGTAGCTCGGCGCGGGTGGCGTGGACCTCCTGCACCGCCATCGCCACCCCGCGCCTCGGGTGCGACGCCAGGTGCCCGAGCTTGTGTTCGCGCACCCCTCCTGCACTACGATCGTGGTGGAGGAGGGCGCGCGCATTCCACGTGCCGAACGCCGCAAGCGCACACTCGTTGAGGCCGTGAGACCTCCAGCAAGCCAGGCGTTCGCTAAATGGACCACTGAACGCGGTCCGCCGCGCCGAAGCGCTCCTCGAACGCCTCCTTGATCTTCGTCTTGTCGAGGCCGATGTCCGTGACCAGTCGGAAGTTCCACTCCGACGTCGAGGGCTCGGCCGAGTTGTTGGGCACGAGGGCCCTGGTGGCGGGGGAGGGGCCCGTGTAGAAGACGCCCTGAGCGCGATGCGCCCTCCACCTGCCATGGCACCCCGAAGCCTTGACCACCTCGAGAAGCCTCTTCGTCTCGATCTCGCGCCGCACCATCTGGGGGCTCTTGTCGGTGCCCACGAAGACGGCAACGCGGTCCCCCGCAGGCGTCGCGGCCTCGAATCGCCGCCATTCACCTGGCTGGAGCTTGAGCTGCATGAACGCGCGCTGCACATGCCGTGCAGCGATGCCCTCCGAGCCCTTGAACTGGAGCACGAAGCGGCGCCCTGGGCTCTCGCCCGTGAGCTCCCACTTCTCCTCCGTGAAGTCGCCCGCCTCGAGCCGCGGCATGATGCTCTCCATGGCGGCCGCCAGCGCGACGGGCTCCTTCGTCGTGGCGATGAAGATCGTGGGGTTCGGGTCGCGCGTGAAGCTGGCCATGTCTGACGCGTCGACGGCGACGGGTGCAGCCTGCTCGCATTGATGCGCAATCGCCTGCATATCGGCAATCTGCGACCGCATCGCTCGATGCGACCTCTCCAAGGCGTCCTGGCGCGCGTCGAGGTCCTTGACCCGCAGCCCCATCTCCTCGTTGAGTGCCTCCTGGCGCTGGGCGAACGAGCGGGCGGCCTTGGCGGTGCTCTCGAAGATGCTGCCCTCCATGCGAGCCGCAGACTCCTGGACCGACGTCGTGACCGAGGACGTGATGCTCGAGCGGAGTTCTGCCAGGATGTCGTCGAGCTCGCCGCGCAACACGGGAGCGTCCCTGCGCTTCCCCTCGTCCCGCGGCGAGGCGATGGAGATGGGCGGCGGCTCGTCGCGCTCCTTCGACCACCGCCCAGCTCGTCCGCGTGCAGCCCAGGGGTCGCCACCATCAGCATGCATCGGGTCCTCGGCGTCCATATCCGCAGAAGCAGACACACGAGCACGAGCGCCCGAGCCAGCAGGCCCTCGGCTCCTGCTGCGTGGTCGTCGTCGCCCTGCGGTGAGGGCGAGCCCGCTCTCCGCCTGCCGCCCGTGCCAGAACTTCCCGCCTTGCCAGGTCGTCGCGAGCGAGAGCCGGCAGCGCCATCAGGCATTCCCCCCGCAGGGGTATGCCTAGAGGGGGACGTGTCTGGAGGGCTCGCGCCGAGGGCTGGAGCCCAGCAGGGCAGCACGGATCTCAATAGTTGTCAGTAGCTTTGGCCTCAGAGCGCGAACCCCCTCGCGCTCAGAAGTCGCCGACCGAGGCCGACTCGCGGTCGTCGGGCGGTTCATAGCCTTGAGCCAAAATTGCTACGTTTTTTTTGTGTGTGTGTGTGTGTGTGTGTGTGTGTGTGTGTGTGTGTGTGTGTGTGCGTGCGTGCGTGCGTGCGTGGGTGCGTGCGTGCGTGCGTGCGTGCGTGTGTGTGTGTTTGCGCGATCGACGGTCCTGCTCATCGCGCTCCTGCGCCTGCAGCCCTGGCTTCGGTCCCTGGGCGTGGTCGTTGATGCCGGCCGCGCCCAGCGCCAGGTCACTGCAGCCCCGGCCGGCCGCCCTGGCGCGCTCTTCCTGAAATTCTAAATTCTTTCCGCGGTGAATGCTCTCCTCCCCCTCCCGTCCTCGGCGGCCGCCCCTCCCCGCCTCGTCTTCCTCGTGCGGCCAGCCCGTTCGACTGCCCAGCGCGCGCCCCTGGCAGCTCGAGCGCGCGAGCGGGTTGCCTCTGCCGCGCCGCGGCGAAAGAAGTGTGATCGACGGGGGGGGGCATCCCGTCGATGTGGGTAGGAAGAGGAGGAGGAAGAGGAGGAGGAGGAGGAGGAGGAGGAGGAGGAGGAGGAGGAGGAGTAAGAGGAGTAAGAGGAAGGAGGAAAGAGGAGAAGAGAGTAGGAGGAGGAGGAGGAGGAGGAGGAGGAGGAGGAGGAGGAGGAGGAGGAGGAGGAGGAGGAGGAGGAGTAAGAGGAGTAGGAGAGGAGTGGAGGAGGAGGAGGAGGAGGAGGAGGAGGAGGAGGAGGAGGAGGAGGAGGAGGAGGAGGAGGAGGAGGAGGAGGACCAGTGGAGTCATCAACGAGGCTCCCTCTTCATAGGCCCCTACAACGGCTCATTTCCACTGAAGGAACTGCCTCGCTGGAAAGACAGCCGTTTGAAGACCTTGAATCATGCCAAAACATTGGTCCCAGGATGTCCACGCCACGGATCAACCTGTCTGCTGCGTCCTGACGATCTGGAATTATGTCAAGACGCCATTTTTGTGACTTCGACACCGCGAAGCAATATAACTGTTGTACCAGCGTAATCCTGAATCTGTCCAAAACACCATGTCTGGTACGTTGATCATGGGAATCCGTGAACCTCTTTTAAATTGTTCAAGCGAATACGCGCGGCGCTAAAGCGATAACCGCATTTTGAACAGGAAACGCCCTCAATCCGTGAATCTCTAGCAACTTTTTAAGACGAATGTGCGCGGCGCTCAAACGCGAGCCACATTGTGAAAACGACCCGCCCTCAATCCGTGAAGCTCGTGCAAGTTTTTAGAACGAATGTGCGCGGCGCTGACGCGAGATAGACATTTTGGAAACAGCTCGCCCTCAATCCGTGAAGTTCGTGCAATGTTCTACAACCAATGTGCGCGGCGCTAAGGCGAGAGCCACATTTTGAAAACCACCAGCCCTCAATCCGTCAAACTCTGGTGGCATTTTTTGAAACGAATGTACGCCGCGCTAAAGCGAGAGCCACATTTTGAAAACGACCCGCATTCCATCTGTGAAAACGCTGCTACTTTTCATCTTCAGGGTCATACGTGGTGAGGAAGTCTCAAGCGAAACGACCGGATCGCCCTAAAACTGGCATCGGGGTGCGACAAGGAGAAACTGTTTATAAGGAAATTGAACGGAGGAGGGGGAGGAGAAAGAGGAGGAGGAGTAGGAGGAGGAAAATGGGGAGGAGGAGAAGGACCAATGTAAACCCAAGAGTCATCAACGATGTTGGAAGTAACCCTCCCTCCAGGCTCCCTCTTCATAGGCCCCATACAACGGTTCATTTGCATTGAAAGAACTGCCTCATTGGAAAACAACCGTTTGAAGACCTTGACGCATGCCCGAACATCGTTACCGGGATTTCCACGCCACGGATCAACCTGACTGCTGCGTCCTGAAGATCTGGAACGGTGCCAGAACGCCATTTTTGGGACTTCGACACCGCGAGTCAACATAACTGTTGCGCCCGCGAAATCCTGCGCCCTCAATCCGTGAAGCTCTTGCAAATTGTTCAAACGAATGTGCGCGGCGCTAAGGCGACAACCACATTTTGAAAAACACGCCCTCAATCCGTCAAGCTCTTGCAAACTGTTCAAACGAATGTGCGCGGCGTTGAAGCGATAACCACATTTTTAAAACGACCCGCCCTTGATCCGCGAACATATGGCAAATGTTTAAAACGAATGTGCACGGCGTTGAAACGAAAATCACATTTTAAAACGACCCACTCTTGACCCGTGGACATATTGCAAATGTTTAAAGCGAATGTGAGCGGCGCTAAAGCGAGAACCACATTTTGAAAAGAGCCGCCCTCAATCCGTAAAGCTCGTGCAAGTTTTTAAAACGAATGTGCGCGGCGTTAAGGCGAGAACCGCATTTTGAAAACCATGGTTACATGGTTACAACGAATGTGCGCGGCGGCGAGAGCCACATTTCGAAAACCACCCGCCGGCAATCCGTGAAGCTCTTGCAAATGTTTACAACGAAAGTGCGCGGCGCTAAAGCGAGAACCACAATTTGAAAAGAAACCGCCCTCAATCCGTACAACTCGTGCAAGTTTTTAGCACGAATGTGAGCGGCGTTAAGGCGAGAACCGCATTTTGAAAACCACCCGCCCTCAATCTGTGAAACTCGTGCAAGTTTTTAACAAGAATGTGCGCGGCGCTGACGCGAGATACACATTTTGAAAACAGCTCGCCCTCAATCCGTGAAGCTCGTGCAATGTTCTACAACAAATGTGCGCGGCGCTAAAGCGATGACCATATTTTGAAAGCCGCGTCCTCAATCCGTGAAGCTCTTGCAAATGTTTGAAACGAATGTGCGCGGTGCTAAGGCGAGAGCCACCTATTGAAAACCAGCCGCCCTCAATCCGTGAATTTCTGGCAAATTGTAAAACGAATGTGCGCCGCGCTAAGGCGAGAGTCATATTTCGAAAGCGACCCGTCCTCCATCTGTGAAGCTGTTGCCGTTTCTTAAACTTCAGGGTCATACGTGGTGGGGAAGTCTCAGGCGAAACGCCCAGATCGCCAAAACAACTGGCCTGGGGGTGCGACAGGGAGAAGTTACGTATGAGGAAAAGGAATGGAGGAGGAGGAGGAGGAGGAGGAGGAGGAGGAGGATGAGGAGGAGGAGGTGGAGGAGGAGGAGGAGGAGGAGGAGGTGGGAGGAGGAGGAGGAGGGAGGAGGAGGAGGAGGAGAGGAGGAGGAGGAGGGGGGAGGGGAGGGGAGGGGGAGGGGGGAGGTGGAGGAGGGGAGGAGGAGGAGGAGGGGAGGAGGAGGAGGGAGGAGGGAGGAGGAGGAGGAGGAGGGGGAGGGGGAGGGGGGAGGAGGAGGAGGAGGAGGGAGAGAGGAGGAGGAGGAGGAGGAGGAGGAGGAGGAGGAGGGGAGGAGGAGGAGAGGAGGAGGAGGAGAGAGGAGGAGGAGGAGGAGGAGGAGGAGGGGAGGAGGAGGGAGGGGGAGAGGGGAGGAGTGGAAGGGGGAGGAGGAGGAAGGAGGAGGAGGAGGAGAGGAGGAGGAGGAGGAGGAGGAGGAGGAGGAGGAGGAGGGGGAGGAGGAGGAGGAGGAGGAGGAGGAGGAGGAGGAGAATGAGGAGGAAGAGACCTCCCGTCGTTGTGGGTGACCGATCCGGGATCCTGCGGGAGCACCGCGCCGCTCGGCCGAGCCGGGGGCCTCCTGGTGGCTCGAGGCGCCGGCGCGCAGCGTGGAGATCGCCTGCTCCGCCTGCGGGGGCGGCGCACGGCGGAGGGGCGACGGCGAGGGAGGGCTAAGCGATCTCCTGCTTCTGCTTACGTGCTGCCCTCGTGGTTGGGGGATGGGGTTGGGAAGGAATTGTCTTGTCTCTAAATCCAAGGCGGGGCATCGTGTGCTGGCAGCATGTGCATCCTGTGGGGGTGCCTGCGCCCGGGCCGAATCCAGCAAAACGCACGAGGAACGCACGAGGAAGACGAACCGAGACCCGCGACCCCGCAGAAGCCCCTTTCCCGAGTGCGCAGCTCCCTAAGAAAGGACGCCTCCTTCTCCTTTTTTACGTTGGCCATACACAAGCATCGAAGCTGTTGCGCTCCTCAACAACTCGAGCTTTTACAGGAACGGACGCAACAACAAATCTCTAGATAATGAGAACGAGAGGATGAAAGCGTGAAGTGCGGCAGTAGTGCTGGAAAGAGCGTGGAACAGGCGAGAGAAGCTTAATACTTAGAGCGAAGATCAAGAGTAAACCCAGCGTCAAGGACCTGGCCCACCCTCCCCGCATCATGTTCCCTCCACCCCTCCATCAAGGCCCTCCTCGAGGGCAATCTTCGCTGCTGGAGTAAGACTATCGCATCGGTATGGCACTAGGGCAGGGAGGAGTCAATCAATTCCCTGAGTGGCGTGGTGCGCGCGATCACCTCCCCCACCACCTATTCTCCTCTCAAAGTATATCCCCACCTCATGATGCTACAATGCTCTAAACGTTCATCGAAAATGGCAAGGCCAATGTAATCATGCCCTGGCAGCAAGGATGGACCGATGAAAATATGCCCGTGCCTTGCGCAGCGCTAGTGCTTCACAGCCGCTCGGGCATGCAGGAATCAATAAAACTCCTAAGTGGCGTGGTGCGCGCGATCACCTCCCCCCACCACCTACTCTCATCTCAAACTAGACCCCTCCCCATGATGCTACAATGCTCTACCCATCGGTCGGAAGAAGTAGGTAGAAACATGAAGTAGGAAGACATTGAAAGTAGATTGGATTCCGCCCGCCCCCTAGGGAGGATGGAAAAGGTGAAGCCACTCGATCATTGAACTATGAAGTAAATTTAAATACATTGAAATCTGGGACTCCAGAAATACCTACTTTCAATGACGGGTGGATAAACGTTCAAGAAAATGGCAACGCCAATGTAATAATGCCCTGGGAACAAGGATGGGCCGAGGTATGCCCGTGTTTTGCGTAGCGCTAGTGCTTCGCAGCCGCTTGGGCCTGTGTAGAGATGCCCGGGATCGTGCCCGCCCTCAGGGTCAGGTTAAAACTCCCCGCCGCAAACTCCGCCAACAATTCCCTCCACAATCAACTCCTCCTCCTCCTCCTCCTCCTCCTTCTCCCTTCTCCTCCTCCCCCTCCCCCTTCTCTTCCTCCTGCTCCTCTTCCCTCCTTCTCTTTCTCTTGTCCCTTCTCCTTATCCTTCTACTTCTCCTCGTCCTCGTCCTCTTGCTCCTGCTTCTGCATCTGCTCCTCCTGCTCCTTCTCCCTCCTCCTTCCTTCTCCCTTCTCCTGCTCCTCCTCCTCTTGCTCTTCCCTCCTCCTCCCTCCATCTCTCAGCCTCTCCTTCCTTTTCCTCCTCCTCCTCTTCCTCCCTCCTCTCTCCTCCTTCCTCCCTTTTCCCTCCCCCATCCTCCCTCCTCTTTCCTCCCTTCCTCCTCCATTCTCCCTCCTCCTCCCTCCATTCCTTTTCCTGATGAATAACTTCTCCCTGTCGCACCCCGAAGCCAGTTTTTAGGGCGGGCCGGGCGTTTTGCCTGAGATTTCCTCACCATTTACGACCCTGAAACTTAAACAGTGACAACAGTTTCACACATGGAGGGCGTGTCGTTTTCAAAATGTGGCTCTCCCTCTCGCGCGGCGCACATTCGTTTTTAACATTCGCAAGAGCTTCACGGATTGAGGACGGGTGGTTTTCAAAAAGTGGCTCTCGCCTTAGCGCCGCGCGTATTCGTTTTAAACATTTGCAAGAAATTCACGGGTTGAGGGCGGGTGGTTTTCAACATGTAGCTCGCTTTAGCGCCGCGCACATTCGCTTGTTGAAAATACTGAAGCAGATTCACGGATTGAGGGCAGTTCCTCTTCAAAATGTGGCTCTCCCCTTGACGCGGCGCACACTAATTCTAAACAGTTGCAAGAGTTTACGGATGTCCCTGATCAGCGTATCAGAACTTGTGTTTTGGAAGGATTCAGGATTATGCGGGTGCAACAGATATGTTGACTCGTGGTGTTCAAGTCCCAAAAGTGGCGTTCAGGTACGATTCCGGATCGTCAAGACGCAGCAGTCAGGTTGATCCGTGGCGTGGAAATAAATCCCGAGAGCAGTGTTTTGGCATGCTTCAAGGTCTTCAAACGGCTGTCTTCCAACGAAGCAGTTCCATCGATGGGAATGAACCGTTGTAGGGGCCTATGAAGAGGGAGCTTGGAGGGTTCATTGCAACATCGTTGATGACTCTTGGATTTACACAGGTCCTCCTCCTCCTCCTCCTCCTTCTCCAACCTTCTCCCTCCTCCGCCTCCTCCGCCTCCTTCTCCTCTTCCTCCTCCTCCTCCTCCCCCATCTTTCTCCCTCCTCACTCCTTCTCCCTTCTCCCCGCCGTCCCTCCTTCTCCATGATTATTCCTTCTCCTGCTCCTCCTCCTCCTTCTCCATCCTCGTCGTCGTCCTCCTCCTCTTCCTCCTCCTCATCCTTCCTCCTTCTCCCTCCTCCTTGTCTCCTCCTTGTCTCTTCCTGCCTCCTGCCTCCTCCTTCTGCCTCCTCCTCCACCTCCTCCCTCCTGCCCCCGACGACGACGCAGACTAGGACGGCGACTGCGACGCCAGCGGCGGCGACGACGGGAGGGGGAAGCGGAGGGGGAAGATCGAGAGTCGAACATATTTGTCTGGGCCTCCGGAAGCCTCCGGAAGCGTCCGGAGACCTCCAAGACCTGCGGGGACCTCTGGAGACCTCCCGGGGAGCCGGAGGAGAGCGGCGAGGACGGGGGACGAGGACGAGGACGGGGATCGGGACGGTGGCCTGCCACAGAGCGAAGACGCAAGACAAGGGGGTGGCCACCTGCTGTGCGAGCCGCCCGATCTCCCCATGAGGAGGAAGAGGAGGAGGAGGAGGAGGAGGAGGAGGAGGAGGAGGAGGAGGAGGAGGAGGAGGAGGAGGAGGAGGAGGAGGAGGAGGAGGAGGGGGAGGGGGAGGGAGGAGAGCAGGAGGGGGAGGAGGAGGGAAGGAGGAGGAGGAAGGAGGTGGAGGAGGGGAGAGGAGGAGGGGAGGGGAGGAGGAGGAGGAGGAGGAGGAGGAGGAGGAGGAGGAGGAGGAGGGGGAGGAGGAGGGAGGAGGAGGAGGAGGAGGAGGAGGAAGAGGAGGAGGAGGAGGAGGAGGAGGAGGGGGAGGGGGAGGAGAAGGAGGAGGAGGAGGAGAAGGAGGAGAGGAGGAGGAGGAGGGGGGGACGCAATTCAAGCGGATGTAAGGCGGTGGAGCGACTCCCGTCGCCCCGCACTCAATTAATTGGCGCAACCAGAAGCTTCCGGCGCTCCGCGCGGGTTTCTTGCATCGGGGCTGCCCTCCCCCGGGTGGCGCCTCCGGCGCCGCGCCCAGAGGGAGGCGCCGCGCGCCTGGGTCCAGCGCCGAGCCAAGGAAAATCCGCGTGGAGCTTCGAGCATCTGTGCTTATACCTACTTTGCTCCTTCGATGTGAGGCGCTCTGGCGGCAAGTGTCTCCCACCGGAGTGAGGTGCGCTGGAGCTGAACATGAGGGGACGGGACGGGGAACCCATGCCAGAACAGGAGAAACTGATTCCAGTGAGCTCTTCTCCATTCATCATGCAGCCGCGTCTGCGCAGGCGGTATGGGACCAGTGGACTGATTCGGCTTGGGGTCAAGTCCCTACATCAACCTACCAAGCCTGTACTTGGCAGTGGTCGACTCTTGGCGCCTGCGGCATAGCGAGACCGTGGACGAATACGAACCACACAGCTTGCAAACGCACAAACTTGCTAGTTTCTAGAGCAACATGGCCCAAACCACGATGGTCCGAACACTGAGCGCTAGTACACTGTTCTAGCTTGCAATGGCTGGAGGCCCAGCAAGCAATGCACCTGAAACGCAGAACTCCCGTGGGCGGCATCGCTACAGCCGCTGGGGGCTTCAAACACCAAGGATGAAGGGGAGTGATGATGACTCGGGAGTGGCATTTCAGCATGGCGCCCTAGGACACGAGACATTACAATATCTGCATTTCCCACGTGCCCAACTACAATATGCAACCTACTCAGACGTTCTATTGACGGTCCATCGAAAAGATGACGACGAGCATCAAGCTTATCGAGCCTGTCAGCATGATCGCTCCCCACGGTCAACCAAAATGCCAGGGCAGGGGAAAAGATACCGAAGTGCACCTGCAACATGGGCATACATGCTACTTTGACCAATGCCAGCAACAATTTCATGGATACGAGCCCATATGTTCGATTTAGGGTTCCAGCAAGAAACATAGCAAGGCTTCGGGGTGTGCCAAGAACCACACCCCCAATGGCAATCGATGTCATGACCGTACTTTCCGTTTGAGTCCGGCAGAGCATGTAGAAGGAAAATGAGGACAACCAAAGTCTTAAGACCAGGCACACATAGACGATCACTGGGTTAAGCACTGCAGGTGATCACACGCGTCTCGCTGGAAGGCCCAACAACTCTAGCTGAGAAGCCGCGGTGCAATGCCCTCGGTGAGGTGCTATACAAGCCCAGTCCATCACACAGCAACCGCGAAGTGAGCAGAAACAAGGCCTGCGGATCACCACGTCAATTTCAAACAATGACAAACACCATAGCTGGATGTGGCAACAACCGTACCGGGTCAGGAATGAGGGCGGAATATCAGAACGGGTCATCAAGCAAACGCGCTCCAACACGTGCAACGTGAGCTGGTGACCCGTAGGCTTGCAGATCAGAGAAAGTACCAGCGCAGTCCCAAATAAGGATACATAACTTTATAAGCTTGATCAGCGTGAGCTTCTCCGCAAAGCAGCAGGATCGGACCTCATGGCCTGCACTGACAATAACATTCGAGTGCCACAACTTGAAGTCTCATCCATCCAATCGCATACATTTCCACCAACTTGCGAAGGGGAGGTAAATAGGTGAGGGGAAGCTTGCGGTCAGCCCCATAGGCCCGCGTCCCATCCCACAATTTTCTTGACATCGCGGGGGATACTTAAATATCAATTTGCAAACACTGGGGATTGATCCAGGGCGTGGATGAGACTGACAACTCTACCCGAAACGCAATAACGTAACCACAATAGACAACGCTGGACCCTCAAGGTTGCCCAATAAGGTACGGACAGTCATGTGCTCGAAGGCCCACTGGAAGACCTCGTCCACGAGCTGACGTGGCACCAGATAATCCCAGCGACAAGAAAGGCACACCAATTGCACTTCGATGTGAGCAGGAACGGCTGGAATTTTTGTTTCACAACCCACCTGTGTTGGGATCTCGTGTTCAATAGAGCACTGTGGTCCCCACCTCTCCTCCTCCCGCCTCCCTTTTCCTCCCTGCCTCATCTTGCGTTGCTCCTTGGGGTGCCTGCGAACTGCGCATCTGTCGCCACTTTCGTTGGTTCCTGGGAGGTCCAGCGGGGTCGGGGGTCACGCGGACCCAGCCAAGACCTCGCGGCTCCCTGGGTGGCTGCGAACTGCGCACCCGTCGCCGCTTTCGTGAGCTCCTGTGCGGCCCAGCGGAGCCAGGGGCCACGCGGACCCAGGCGAGACCTCGCTGCTCCCTGGGCCGTTGCGAATTGCGACGTTGTCGCCGCTTTCGTGAGCTCGTGGGAGGTCCAACGGAGTCGGGGGCCACGCTGGCCCAGACGATACCTCGCTGCTCTCGTGGGGCTCCTGGGAAGTCCAGCGGAGTCGGGGGTCACGCTGCCCCAGCCGAGAATGGCTGCGAACTGCGCAACTATCGCCACCTTCGTCGGCTCCTGGGATTTCGGGCGGAGTCAGGGGCCATGCGGAACCATTGGGGACCTCGCTGATCCATGGGAGGCTGCGAATTGGGCAACTGTCGCCGCTTTCGTGGGCTCTTGTGAGGTCCAGCGGGGCCGGGAGCCACGCGCACCCAGACGAGACCTCGCTGCTCCCTGGGTGGCTGCGACTTGCGCAGCTGCCACCGCGTTCGCGGCCTCCTGGAGGTCCAGCGGCGTCAGGGGCTTCTCGGATCTGGAGGAAACCTCGCTGCTTTCTGGGTGGCTGCGAACTGCGCAGTTCGTAAGCTCCAGGGAGGGCCAGCCGAATCGGAGGCCACGCGGACGCGGGCGAGAACTCGCTGCTTCCTGGGTGGCTGCGAAGTGCGGAGACGTCGTCACTTTCATGGTCTCCTGGGATGGCCAGCGGAGCGGAGGCACACGCGGAGCCAGCAGAGGCCTCGCGGCTCCCTGGGGGGCTGTGAACTGCGCAACCCTTGCCACTCCCGTGGGCTGCCAAGCGGTCCAGGGGAGTCGGGGTGGCACGTGCACTCAGACGGGGACCTCGCTGCCACCTGGGTGGCTGCGAACTGCGCAACCGTCGCCACTTTCGTGGGCTCCTGGGGGGCAAGGAGGTACGCAGCCGTCGCCACCTTCGTGGGCTCCTAGGAAGCACGGCGGAGATGAGGGTAGCACAAGATCCTAACAATTTTCCAGACCCCTCGGCCAGCGCCCAAACAATGTACACGCGCTGTCAATGTGACTCCTCATCTTCCACTTCCTCCTGTCCCCTTTCTTTCCTCTCCACCTCCTCCACCTCCTCCTCCGCCTCCTCCTCATCGTCGTCCCCGCCCATCGTCCTCCTCCCACTTCTTCATCTCCTTCTTCCTCCTCATTTCTCATCCTGAGCCCCCCTCCCTCCTCTTCCCTTGCCTGTGCTTCTCTCTGCCCTCCCCCTTTCCCTCCATCGGCTCATCCTCCTCCCTCTCCTCCCCCTCTCTTGCCCCCCCCCCCCCCTCTCCAGCCCTTTGACCGACTGGGTGCGACCTCCGCCCAGAAGCCCGCCTGCTCCAGCCTGGCTCGCGTGCTGCTCATGCCGGCATCGAGGCACCTCCTGCAGGGTCTTCGCGCGTCGGCGGTCCCAGGGGTGGCACTTCTGGTGGGTGGGTGGGAGGGACGAGAAGACCGAGGGGGAGGAGGAGGAGAAGGGAAGAGAAGAGGGAGAGTTTCGGGAGGAGGAGGAGGAGGAGGAGGAGGAGGAGGAGGAGGAGGAGGAGGAGGAGGAGGATGAGGAAGAAGCAGAGGTGGAGGGGGAGGCTACTTCGAGAGCGGAGGGTGAGCAAGCAGCCTCTGGTCTCGCCTGGCTTCACCCAAGAGATCCAGCACCCTGGCGCTCACGTGACCACCAGCGTTCATATGCCCCGCGGCCTGCCCAACGCGCCCTTCATTTCCGTATCAATTTCACCCTGGCTTCCTTCCCCTCATATGTTGCTTCTGCTGCTGCTGCTGCTGCAACGCCTCCTCCTCAGGATCACCATGTTCAATTCAAACACGAAGACTCTCTGCGTCTGGGTCTCGTGAAAAAGGTGACTGGCTCGGGTGGCAGGTACTCATCGGCACGAGGTGGACCCGCAGCCGTCGGGTCTCAGGCGCTCGAGTACAAGGGGGGGATGACGATTATGATCGTGATAGTCATGCGGCGGAGGGCCAGCGTAAACCCAAGATGTATCAATGATGCTGCAACACACCCTCCCGCCCAAAGTCCCATCCTCATTAGTCTTTACCCGCGAACGCTCTTATTCACTGCACATTGGGCCTCCCTTGCAGGGCGATCGCCCCATGGGGCCGCAATCAAAGCGTGAGCTCGTTTTGAACGAAATTGTTTTCCAACCTCCGAGCAAGAAGGAATCTGACAAGCTCTGGTCATACAATTCAAATGCCCATCGATCATCCGGCTTTGCAAAAGAAGCGTCGTCCATCCGCGTAACTGCTGCACGGCTTTAAGCCTCTGGCCACACAGTCGATCGACGTCTTAAGCGGGAACTCCATTTTGAAGAGGAACCGTCCTCAATACAGCTGATACTGGGCTTTTGTTGGCGAGTGTGCGCGGCGAAAAGGCGAGAGCCCCGTGCTGAAAACGATCCACCCCGCATCTGTGAAGATGTTGCAGATCTTTACGACCAGTTTGCGCGGCGTCACGGCGAGAGCCACCTTAGGAAAACGACTCGCACTCCATCAGTGCGACTGATGGAAATGTGTGGGACGAATGTGAGCGGCCCGATAGCGAGAGCCTCAATTTGAACAAGACTCGCCCTCCACCAATGTAACTGATGGAAATGTTTAGGACGACTGTGAACGGCCCCATAAAAAGAACCTCACTTTGAACACGACTCGCCCTCCATCCGTGTAAATGCTGGGAACTTCAAGCTTCGACGAAGTGGGGAAGTCTCAAGCGACACTCCCAGCCCCCCCTACCGACGCGTCTGGTGGAGAGACAGGGAGGGGTGTTTCACAATGGAGAGGGATGGAGGAGGAGGGGTAGGACAGGAATCCAAAAGATAATAAAGGGGGACGCGGAACAGGATAACGAGGAAGACGACGAGAAGGAGAACCACGTGTGAGCACAGCGATGAGGAACACGTTGAGGCGGATGCGGGTGCGGGGGCGGGAGAAGTATAAGGTCAACGCACAGCAAGAGCTGCAGACTCCTAGGTGATAGACAGCACCAAAACAGTGGCGGAGGACTTGAAACAGTATCCTCAGACAGCCAGGCGCCTCCCAAAATCTAAATCATCCAGTCACCGTCTGTGCTCTCACCGATGGATGGACAGGACAAATGGGGGACAGGAGTTTGGTTACAAAGGGCGATGAGCACGGTTAGTGGATTGTGAGACCCCCCTCCCTCTGTTCTTCCTCCTTGTCCTTCTCCCTATTTTGTCTTCCTCGTCCCTCTCTTCTTACTCCTCGTCCTCCGAACCCTGGGGGGAAGAATCTTCTCGCCTTTGCTGGCCATGTGATTCCTGTGGGCCACCCTCTTGACCAATTTTGAATGCCTTTCTCGTCCTCCGATCTCCTTCGTCATTCTGCTCCTCTTCCTCCTCTTCCTCCTCTTCCTTCGTCTCCTCCTCCTTTTCCTCCTCCGTCTCCTCCTTTTCCTTCGTCTTCTCCTCCTCCTCCTCTTCCTCCTCCTCCTTTTCCTTCGTCTCCTCCTCCTGCTCACCCCTTGTCTCCTCCTTCGCCTCCTCCGTCGCTTCTTCCTTCTAGAGGAGTGCCAGGACTTTGGGATTGCCCTCAGAACAGCCAGCAAAACACATCAATGAACCCAAAGGTTGGTGGCACACTTTGGGAGCACTCTCAGCAATAATCACCAAAACTACGAAACCAAAGAAACAACCACACATTCCAGCGACAATCCCAACGTCCAATGTGCGACCCCGCTGTGAGGGTGAAACCATAGGGGTGGCAGAAGTTTGGGAGCATCCTCATAACAGCTAAGCGCATGACATTTTCCAAAGTGCTGGTGGCAGAAACTGTGGGGACCCCCCCGAGAAGAACCCCCAACAACAACACAACTAACTTTTCCAGAGACAACCCGACCGTCCGATGGGCGACCCCGCATTCTCTGTTCTTCTGGTTTCCCTGAGGATGCCCCCACAGTTTCAGCCGCCAACGCTTTGGATGTTGTTCTCTTTTCGAGGGCGTTCCCAACATTCGGTGTTTGTTTCCAGCAGGTCGATACGAATGTGCATGATTGAATCAACCTTTACCAAATAAGGGATCACTGCTGTAGATGTCCTTATAAGATAAATATTCGTGTGCTATTTTATATGGATCAGCCATGACACAGGTGAACTGGCTCAAAGAACTCTCATTCAAGAGCTATTGCTCAAGAAATCCGTACGAATGAAACCTGACACGGGGGAAATATGTCGACGGAGTCCTTACTAAAAGGGGCACTACTCAGGAACAGTTGCTAAACTAGTCCTTGCAGAAGACGGTTTTAAATAGGGTTCTTCTCACATTTCCCGGAGTGAAAGGCTCCTTACCAAGGAATCCGTACTAAAGGGGTCTTCACTAAATAACCACCACTGAAAAAGAATCCGTAGAAATCACTCAGGGGTCTTACGGGGGCCCGTGGGGATCCCTGGGAATACTCAGGAATCCTGCGTAAGCGACCCGAAGTCAGTTTAATCGGCCATTTTGTCCATGTAGGATACCTGGGTAAGCCTCGGGAACCCATAATAATCCTCAGGAACCGAATGGGGTTCCTTTAGAATCCCTTCCCTTCGGATCCCCTCAAGAATCCATCGGAAATCCCGGAGAAATCCTTAAACAATTTACCAAAAATATTTTTAAAACACCCACACGACTCCCTCAATAATCATCCAGGAATGCCGGAGAAATTCTCTAGACACCCCTGAGGCATCCCTCGGCGATCTTGGGGAGTAGGACCCCCTCGAAAGAATCCATCATAAATATTTCAGGAATCTCTCAGGAGCTCTTGTCTGTTCGCGATCGCGAAAGAGAAGAGCACCGCCAAGGAGAGAGAGAGAGATAGGGAGAGAGAAGCCTTAGCTCTTATTTGACCCGGGCCGGACGAAAGGGGCGGGTGGGTAGTAAAGGGGGTTAGCGAACCAACTTGCGCAGCTGATTCCCCACCCGACCGGTCGGGGTCGCTAGATTTTAAGGACAGACCTCCGGGCCCGCCCGCCCTGTATACCCGGGCCGCCAGACCCCCAGGCCTCCGAGAATCTCTGGTGGTTCCGCCCCTCCCCCGCTCTGCATACCGCGGCCGCCAGACCCCCAGGCTCCCGATAATTCCTGGTGGTCCCGCCCCTCCCGCCTCCGCCCTGCATGCCGCGGCCGCCAGATCCCCAGGCTCCCGAGAATCCCTGGTGGTCCTGCCCCCCGCGCCGACTCGCCCACTCTGCATACCGCGGCCGCCAGATCCCCGGGTCCCCCACAGAACAGAGCATGACACCACACCACCGAACATGACAGATCCGAACATAACATACCATATCATGGCATACCATACCGTAACATAATACACCATGACAGAACAGTGCACACCATAGCACAGCATCACATCACATATCATCACAACACATGGCACACCAGGCATAACATAACACATCAACGCAAAAATGAACACACCAAAGCATAACATGTAACACCATCGCATCACACGGCATACCATATCATAGCACAAGGCAGCACACCAACGCATGATATGATATATCTGAGCATCCACAACATACCATAACGTAACAGGGCATACTATAACATGGCATAACATAGCATCACACAGTGGACCATGCAGGAACATCTCACACCATAACACAGCATCACATCACATACCATTCCATACCATGACCAATCATACCATGACGTGGTGCGGCATAACATGCAATATTATAGCAAACACATAGCATAGCATAACACCGTAAGCTATGGCATGATTGGCCCCCCAGAACATAGCATCACACCACACCGCACAACACAACATAAGCGCGCCCGTGCGGACTCAACGCCCACTCTGCATAACCAACGCAACCTACCACCAGCACCACACCCCCACGCCGACTCGCCCACCCTGCCCGCCGAGCCCCGCGCACATCGTTCCAATGAGCGCGCGCACCTTCGGGATCAAACGTCGAAGGTTTCGGTGGGGATTGCGGGGATCGCTCGAAGCAAAATAATTGTCCTGGCGCCCCTCGGCGCCAGATGCGCCAGCGTCGGGGAAAGCACCCGGCGGCGGATGCATGCAGCAGATGTTGTAACCCCTCCTTTCCTGGCTGCGCAATGGCCGACCCGGAAGTAAGAAACATGACTGCCCGTGTTGGGCATGCACTGGCAACTCTATGCCGCTACACGGTTGACCATGAGCCACGTCTACGTCGCAGAGGGCAGGGTGGGCTGGGAAGGGGTATGCCGCTCCTTGCCAAAAACCCTGCCCCGACTTGTGGCCGCCGCGATGGTCGCGGCGACCTCCCCAAACCGACCCTGAGTCTTGGTTCGGGGTCGGATATCACGTAACGGTTTCCCTACGTATCCCCCCGTTCGTCCGAGCCGACCTCGGCTGGAACTCCTCGGTCGGCCGACAACTCTCCGTCCC
>CAUYUJ010001400.1:55000-68390 GCA_963575745.1 Prorocentrum cordatum
TGCGGCTCCCACCCTAGCACCGCGCACATTCGCATTAAATATGGCACCACATTCCACGGATGGAGGGCGGTTGGTCTTCAAGACGCGGCTCTCGCCTCAGCGCCGCGCGCATTCGTCGGAACAGTTTGCGACAGCTTCGCAGATGGAGGGCGAACCGTTGTGAAGATGTAGCTCTCGCCTTAGCTCCGCGCACATTCGTTTTTTTTTTCACAGTTTGCAGCAGTTGTTGAAGGATTCGTGTGGTCGAAGTCCCAGGAACGGTGTCCTGGCACGATTGGATTGTCAGGACGCAGCAGCAATCTAATTCGGGTTTTGACGTCCCAAGAACGGTGTTCTGGCGCGATCTAGGTCTGTCAGGGCGCAGCAGTCACGTTGATCCGCGGCGTTGAAGCCCCAGGACTTCTGTTTTGCCACGATTGGGGATTCTCAAACGGTTGCCTTCTCATGGGCCTTCCCCCTGCATGAAAATCAGATCCTTTCGGGGCCTACGGGAAGGGAGCTTGGAGGTAGGGTGTATTGCAGCATCGTTGATGCGTCTTGGGTTTACACTGGCCCTCCCCCTCCCCCTCCTCCTCCCTCCCTCCCCCTCCCCGCGTGCGCGCGCGCGAGGCCTGCACGGCTTCCGCGCTGCTCGCCCGCCGCAGCTCCTCCACGCCCGCCTCCACCGCCCGGAGGCCCGAGGCCACCCGCGTGGTCTGGCGGCGAGCAGCGGCTGGGCAGTGCCAGGCCCCCGCTGTCGGCCCCCTCCTCCTGATCCTCCTGATCCTTTTCCTCCTCCTGCTCCACGGCCTCCTGCCTCCTCCATTCTCCTGCTCCTCGGCATCCCTGGCCTCCCTCCTCTTCCTCGTCCTCTTCCTCTTCCTCTTCCTCCTCCTCCTCCTCCTCCTCCTCCTCCATCTCCTCCTCCTCCTCCACACATCCTTCTCCTGCTCCCCTCTGCTTCTTTTCCCTCATCCTTCGCCCTCTTCCTCCTCCTCTTCCTCTCGTCTCCTTTGCTGCTGCTCCTGCTCTACTGCTTCTTCTCCGTCCTCCTCCTCCTCCTCCTCTTCCTCCGTCCTCCGTCCTCCTCCTTCCTCCTCCTTCCTCCTCCTTCCTCCTCCTTCCTCCTCCCTCCTTTCCTCCTCTTCCTCCTCCTTCCTCCTCCTCCTCCTCCCGCCTCTCCTCCTCCCTCCTCCTCCTCTCCTCCCTCCTCCTCCTCCTCCTCCTCCTCCTCCTCCTCCTCCTCGTCCTTCTCTTCCCAAGGGGGGGCGGGGCCCGAAAACCCTCGCCCAGAGAGGAGGGGGCCCTGGAAAGGGGCAGCCCGCAACCGCCCTGCTGCTGCTGCTCCCCCCGCTCCTGCCCCTCCTCCTCTGCTGCGGCTTCCGCTGCTCTTCTCCTACTTTGCTCCTTGGGCGCAACGGTTGGGCCCTTTGGAAGGCCAGCCCGCGGCTTCTCCTCGGCGGCCTCCTCATGGCGAGCTGGTGAGCTGGAGGCATGAAGTCCCATCGGATGCTGCCCTCCTGGCCTCATTACGTATCCTCCTCCTCCTCCTCCTCGTCCTCCTCCTCCTCCTCCTCCTCCTCCTCCTCGTCTTCCGCGCATTTTTTCGTCAATGTTCGATATGCGGCTCGCGCTCTGCCAGTCAGCTCTGCGATCGGGCCCCTCGCTGTGGCTGCATGCAGCAATCCAGGCGCTGGTGAAGAACAACTCTCCTCCCAGGCCGAAATCATGTCACACGGCCTAATCTCATTGGGCACCTCTTTGGACACACAAGACCTGCTATGGGAACCGTGAACCCGAACATGTTGTTGTTTTTTGGTGCTATGTTCCTTCCGCCAGCGGAGCTAAACTTTTCTTCCGCCCAGCGCGAGACATCGACCACTCGATCCCTCGCAAACGAACCCCCATGCCAGAACGGCCCACATGGGGCTACCGGGCGCAGCTGCTCCCAAACTTCCGCATACTCCTGCCTACGGCGCCCCAGACCGCATGGGATCACGGCGCGATCTCTCCGAAAAGCGAGTGCGTGTGGGATTTCGTTGCCTCGCCCATCGATTCCGAGCCAACACATTTTTTTTTGTTTGTTTTTTTCTCCAGCGCGACGCAAACCCCGCTCAGATGATGAATCCTCTGGCCAGCCTGCGTCAGATCACAAATGGCGGTGCTCCCGAACGACGTTGCGCCAGGAAAGCTGGAACGTCAACTGAAGCGAACCGCAAGACTCAAACTCCGGCACCAAATGCACCGAAGAGGGAGCGGCTGCTTGCCTGAACCTCGCCGTGCATGCTCAGACGAGAGCCCTGGGGCTGCCAACCGATCCTTCCAGAAGGCCGCCGTGCTGCACGCCGCCCAGCTCACGCAGGGCGGCCTCCCCCCCCCCCCCGGCGATCCTGCTGTCGCATCAGCAGGCTGCCTGGTCTCGGGCCCGTGCTGCGTAGTTTCCTCCCCCTTCTCCTGGTCCTCCTCCTCCTCCTCCTCCTCCTCCTCCTCCTCCTCCTCCTCCTCCTCCTCCTCCTCCTCCTCCTCCTCCCTCCTCCTCCTCCTCCTCCTCCCTCCTCCTCCTCCTCCTCCTCCTCCTCCTCCTCCTCCTCCCCCCCCCCCCTCCTCCTCCTCCTCCTCCTCCTCTCTCCTCCTCCCCTCCTCCTCCTCCTCCTCCTTCTTCCTCCGCCTCCTCCTCCGCCTTCTCCTCTTCCTCCTCCTCCTCCTCCTCCTCCTCCTCCTCCTCTTGAGTGAGCTTGCCGTCTCCAGCCGTGCGGGGGGGCCTCTCGTCTCCACACCGGCTCTCAGCCGTTCGGCGGCCGTTCGGCGGCCGAGTGACTTTTGGTGCACGACGTTCGGTGGCCGCGGGGGGGCCGAACCAGAGCGCGCAAGCCGCTGCTATCGCATCGCATCCAGCCATCTGCGGACCCCAGTGTCCGCACCAAAGGTCACTCCAACGAAAGGTCAATCTTACGTGTAGCCGATTAGTCTCCCTTTCCGCGCCCTGACGAAAACTGCTGGCGCGCACCTGGTGCTGCGACCTCTGGCGGCGCGGCCGCGTGCCTGGTGTGCCAACTCGCCGCTGGCAGCTGCTTTGTCTCGGCCGCCTGAGTGCTGCGACCTCCGGTAGCGCTGGGCCGCCAGGGGCACAGCCAGAAGCTGCACCCGCGCACTCCTCCACGGCCCTTCAGCACCACCTTTACACCCAGCCCCTCGGCCGCTTCCAAGTCTAAGTCGAAGCGCGACGCGCTCGTGGAGCCGTCGGCGCCGTGGTCCCCTAACGCCCATGCCTGCTGAAATATCTCGGCCGTCGCTGTGCTCTTCGTGGAAAGCCCGCCGCATAAGGATGGACGCCGTGTCCAGCCTCCTCAACGCCCAAACGGCCATGTCCAATGTGCTCCTTGCCTTCTCGGAAAATATGGCAGATTGAAACCAAAAAGAAAGAAGACACTGTCACAAACAACCGCTCGCTGATGGTGTCCATGGGTGGCTGTGATGCCACCACTACTTCGCCTCCGAGAACTACTGGGTGAAACGATTGCTGGCCCGAAACTCGCTGAAATATGCGGACTTGTAAATCTTGTAAAAAAGAGACAACTGTCGGAAGCTGGAATGTGATGAACATGTGATGGGGCGCCGCGCTAATCAAAACCTTGAGCCAAACCGGTTACGGCCTGCTCCTCCTCCTCCTCCTCCTCCTCCTCCTCCTCCTCCTCCGCTTCCTCCTCCTCCTCCTCCTCGTCCTCCCCCTCCTGGGCAGAGTCAATTTCCAGGGATGGTTTTGCAAGGTTCGATGTCAAGAGACCAACCACGGTCGCTTCAACGCGGAGGCCGCGCTGGGACATCGGACTCGAACGCTCACACTCAAGCTTCCGGCGCCCGGCACGTTCGCAGCCCTCCTAGCGGAGCCGCTAGCCCTCGGAGCCTGCCGACGGTGCCGACGTGCCTGCCCCGCAGGGCTGTGCCTCGTCGGGCGAGTGTCGTGTGCAACTCGATTCGCTTGCTCGTCATGATCAGGCTCACGTCGCCGCGTGCCCCAACACGGCCACGATCCACTCCATGGGGGGGAAGCAATGAATAAAAACAAAGAATGAAAACAATCAATAACAACAATGAATACAAAAATGAATCACATCAATGAACAACAACAATGAAAACAATGAGTGAAAGCAATGAATAACAACAATAATAACAACAATGAAACAACAATGAGAGCCCGCGCCGATCGGGAAAACCATGAATAAAAACGATCCCTTCCCTGGGGCCGGTTTGTCGTCCTGCTCTGCCTCGCGGCGTCGGCGCCCGGGGCGCCGCGCGGGGGGGGGGGGGGGGGGGGGGGGGGGCGGCCTGCCAGGCCTGTGTTGGCGCTTCGTGTGAGCTCTCCCCCCCATCAAGGGGGTATTCCTTCAACCCCGCGATCCCTTCCTTGCACAGCGGGGCGTGACGAGTGGACAAAGCTGTGCCGAGGTGCAGTCTGCGAGCCCACCCGCTGGGGTGGGATGTGGGGCGCCGAACTTATTGGGGAGTGGCCGTAGCTGGCGGGGTGTGGCAGCACCACGATTGGCGTGATGAGCGGACGCTCGGGTGGCTTAACAAAACCAGGACCCAACACCACAGGAGGGCTGCGCATCACAAAGACAAGCGTAGAGTCAAACAGAAAAGGACACGACTAAGAAATCGAGATCGCTCATTTCGCCGCCCCCCTCAGTCGCCGCCTCGTGCTGCAACCTCGCCAGCTGCTTGGTCAGAGGCTCTGCCTGAAACGTGCCGTCCACCCTGCTTGGCCCCTCTTCTGATCATCCTCCCCTTCCCCCTCCTCCACCTCCCCCTCTCCACCTCCTCTTTCTCCTCTTTCTCCTCCTCCTCCTCCTCCTCCTTTCCTTTCCTTATACATAGTTCCTCCCTGTCGTACCCCGATGCCGGTCGAAAGGGCGGACTGGGCGTTTCGCCTGAGACTTCCATACCACTTAGGACCCCGAAGCTTAAGCACTGACGGCAATTTTACAGATGGAGGGCGGGTGGTTCTTAAGATGTGGCTTTCGCCTTAGCGCCGCGCATATTCGTTTAAACATGGCAAGAATTTCACGGATTGAGGGCGGGTAGTTTTCAAGATGTGGCTCTCGCCTTAGCGTCGCGCGAATTCGCCTCGAATGCTGACAAGAGTTCAGCAGATTAGGGCGGGTCGTTTCAAAATGTGGCTATCGCATTAGAACCGCGCGCATTCGCTTTTTAAACTTGCAAGAGTTTCACGGATGCAGTGCGGTTCATTTTCGAAATGTGGCTCTCGCCTTAGCGCCGCGCATGATCGTTCTGAAGATTTTCAAAACCTCCGCTGATTCCCATGGTTAAGGTGCCGGAAGCGGTGTTTTGGAACGGTTCAGGATTGTCAGGGCGCAGCAGTTACGCTGGTTCATGGTGTTGAAGTCCCAGGAATGGTGTTCTGGCGCGATTCAGGATCGTCAAGACGCAACTGTCGGGTTGATTCGTGACGTTGAGTTGAAGTCCCGGGAATGCTGTTTTGGCACGCTTCAGGGTCTTCGAACGGTTGTCTCCCAACGGGGCACGTCCCTCAGTGGAGATGAACCCTTGTAGGGGCCTGTGATGAGGGAGCTTGGAGGGAGGGTGTATTCCAACATCGTTGATGAGTCTGGGGTTTACACTGGTCCTCCTCCTCCTTCTCCTCCTCCTCCTCCTACTCCCCCTCCACATCGGGCGGTTGCGAACGGCAAGTGTCCGAAGTGTGGAGAGGCTCTGGAATCTCCGTTCCACCCTTCTTGGAGCTACTCGGTAAATTACTATATCCCTGATCCCCGCACAGAGCGTACAGCTCATCTTGCTCAGCAAGCTGCGCTGGAAGTGGAGGTGCCCTGCCCCCTGGGCCCATGGGCTTATGCCCCCTTGATCGGTCGGTTGTCCACCTCCCGAAATCGGAAGTCGTGGCTTGGTTCTGGATATCGTATGAGGAGCAGGCGGTAAATGAGGGAGTTGGGGGAATCGACGGATCGGGGCGAAGCTAAGGCTGCAAAACTAAGACGATGCGGCTGTGCATGCGTTCGACTCAGCAAGGCTCTGGATAAAGTTGATGGCAGTTTCGCAGGAACGCTTGGTGGAACCGAAGAGTCCTCACCTCGAGCAGGCCTGCTGGCCCTGATGTGTGTGTGTGTGTGTGTGCTCAAATTTACCACTGAACGAATGCACATTTTGGCTCAAGGGCTGGCTCAAGCGAAATATCCTCAACCGCCTGGCCTTGCGCGCACAATTACGCTCCCCAGACCTCCAACCCACTCTCTCCCATTCTTGATTCTTGCATTCTTCCATTCGTCTCGTCACGGCCACGATGTCTTCTTCTTCGGGTGCAGGTGCAGACGGACGCGCCCCAGGTACTCCTGTACGACAGCTGTTCATGGCACGAGCAGTTCGAGCAGGACCAACACGACCTGAGCGACCCGAAGCACACGCTCTGGCCACGCCGCCGCCAAAGAGCACCCTGAAGCAAGCAAAACTGTTCAGCCCAACAACACCCATGGACGATACGGCACAGCAACACGGAGGTGATCGACCCCAAGAGGTGGATCTCCTCGGAGACTCCAGCTCACCAGGGACAAGCACGTTCAACGTCGACGACGAAGACGACAATGATTTGGAATAGGATGGCCCAGTGACGATCAAGGCCATGCAAAAAATGTTCAAAACGCATCTTGCACCTACCATGCGGAGGGTCCGGACCCTCGGCCACGAGTTCAAGCAACTCAAGGAGACCATCAAATCCGACTTCCGCGACTTCAAGACGACTATCGAAGCAGAGGTGGAAAAACTCAACATCCAAGCCACCACTATGGAAGACGATCTGGCAGCGGTCCGGGCTGAAATGACAAGCATGCAGCTCGACCTTCGCAAACAAATCAACGAGCTCAAGGATGCGCTCAATCACGCGCAAGCCACAACGCCGAGATCTCCGACATCAACTGCGCAGGCGAGGGAGACGTCGACAGTCGTCCTTGGAGGACTTCCACGAGATACCATTGCCGATGCTGAACGCTGGGCGCAACGAGCTCTGGCGGACACGCGCCTCGTCGCAGCGAGAACATACAAAAGAGGACTCCCAGGCGAGAACCTCAAGGGCATCATGTCCATGCAGTTTGACGCCCTGGGCGTGGCACAACAAGCCCAGACGCATCTTCAAGAGGTTGCTGCCAGGTCGCTTCAACCCAGGGCCGGCAACAACAGAGTATGGTGCAACCTCGACGCCACGATTGAGGCACGAGTCGTTTCCTCACTCTTGCTTGGCTTGCGGTACTTGCTGACACAATGGGGGTTCGCAAAACGCTACCTCAAAATTGACACGGACAACGGCATCATCAGAGCGGGGGGCAAGAACATCATGCGTGCGACGATTGAGGCGGACACGTTGAAGATACTCTGGCTGGACGCGGACTGGGAATCCTGGGTCGAGTTCCAGAGCTCACCGAAATGGGACGCAATTCAATAAAAAGCTAAAAATCGTCTAGCGCCGCAGAGCAGAGCTCGTGTGAGCAAAGGGGCCGAAAAGGTAAGCCATATTGACGGTGCCAGGGGCGCACGGTCAGGGTTTCACCAGTCCGCCATGTGGACGCGAAGGGCCAAGGTACCACTTGTGCTCCGGCTGACGTGGAAGGAAAGGGCAAGGATACCACCGACCCCATTCAAGATTTTCTCAGACATGCTGCAGCCCATCACGACCTCGAGGTTGCTACGTGGAACGTGCGGGGTCTTACAGCGTGCGGGGTCTTACAGACGCCAAGCTCTCAGAGATAGTCCGACACATGCAGCGACACGGCATCCCCATCTTACGCTTGCAGGAGGCGCGGGCCACCAGGGCGGAGGAGTACGAGGACGAGAGCAGCGATTACCATGTGAGACTTTCCGGAGCGGGCACTGATGAACGATCTTGGGCAAGAGTTGGATTCCTTGCGGCGCCAACCGTCGTTCACAGCATCAAGGCCCACAAACAGATCTCGGACAGAATGGCTTTATTGAAACTCCGATTCGGCAGAGAGATTTTCGTAGTCTATTGCGTTTACGCCCCCCACAACCGCCGACAGCTGCCAGAGAGGCTACACTTTTACAACGAGCTTGACAAATACTGAGGGACGTGCTCGGACTACGTCACAAAAATCATCCTTGGTGATTTCAATGCCAGGATTGGGCAAGCAGATCGTGGAGAGGAATACGTCGTCGGTGATTTTACTTGGGGCAGGCGGGCCTTGACCGAGGTCGACACCCCGAACAGGGACCTGCTTGGGGAATTCTGCATTGGGCGTTCTGTACTCGTTGCAAATATATTTTTCGATAAACCCGCACAGGAGAAAGTCACCTTCATGGAAGCAGGCGCGGAGCCCATGGGAGACATTTCGGATGTGAATCCCACCAGCCCTTTGGGCGTGAGTGGTTTAGAGAGCCCGCTCTGTCCTCAACCCCCCTTCTTCCCCTTCGGGGAGGGGTTTACCCCTCCCCCTCCCCCCTCCCCCTGGGCCTGGAGAGGGACCCCGGGGCGTCGCCAGGGGGGTCTTTTTCGACTCCTGGGAGGGCTAAAAAACGACGACCCTCACGAGGAGTTTGGCCCCTCTGCTCTTCTTTGAAGCCAGAATCATTGATTTTACTACGGTTTTGGCCCAATTTTGGCCTCCTGAGGCGGCCGCGCTCATCTTCCTTCATAGCAAAATCATTGATTTTACGAAGGTTTTGGCTTCATTTTGTCCTTCTCAGGGGCCAGCGCTCCTTTGCGCTTCTGAGGAGGTCGCAAGAGGCCCCAAGATGGCCCCAAGAGGCCCCCAGGAGGCTCCCAAGAGGCCTCCCAGAGGCCCCCAAGAGGCCCCCAAGAGGCCCCCAAGAGGCCCCCAAGAGGCCCCCAAGAGGAGGCCCCCAGAGGCCCCCAAGAGGCCCCCAAGAGGCCCCCAAGAGGCCCCCAAGAGGCCCCAAGAGGCTCCAAGAGGCCCCCAAGAGGCCCCAGAGGAGCCCGAACGACTCACACCAGGACGAGGGGCCCGAACGACTCACACCACGAAGAGCCCGAACGACTCACACCACAAGGAAGGGCCCGAACGACTCACACCAGGACGAGGCGCCCGAACGACTCACACCACGAGGAGCCCGAACGACTCACACCACGACGCGGGCCCCGAACGACTCACACCACGAGGAGCCCGAACGAGTCACACCAGGAGGAGGGGCCCGAACGACTCACACCAGGATGAGGGGCCCGAACAACTCACACCACGAGAAGCCCGAACGACTCACACCAGGACGAAGAGCCCGAACGACTCACACCACGAAGAGCCCGAACGACTCACACCAGGAAGAAGGGCCCGAACGACTCACACCAGGACGAGAAACCCCAAACGACTCAAATCACGAGGAGCGCTTTCTCTCCCTCCTCCTCCGCCTCGTCCTTCTCCCGCTCCCCACACAAGGAGGATGTACAAGGAGGCGGGAGGAAGGAGGAACAGGGGACATATGCGGGGCCAAGCGGACACACGCATGAACAACACGACTGTCGGTATGCTTCGCAAGAGTTGCTGCTGTGAGATGGGCTGGTGGGGATACGCGAAGCGTAAAGAATTCTAGTATCTTGGACTTGCTGCTGTGTGATGGTCCTACTCTTCACCGTATTCATGGACTGCGAAGCCACAGGGACGCCGCCCTCGCAACATATCATTATTTGGTTACGGGCACACTGCGAAGCCTTGAGCAAGGGCAGCGGCCAGAGCGATCTCAGCGGAAGGACAAGGAAGTCCTCAGGGACCCTGTAGCTCAATCGCTTTTCGCCGAAGCCTTGCTAGAAGCTTTTCGCTGCTACTACTACTACTACTACTACTACTACTTCTACTACTACTACTTCTACCACTACTACTACTACTACTACTACTACTACTACTACTACTACTACTACTACTACTACTACTACTACTACTACTACTACTACTACTACTACTACTACTACTACTACTACTACTACTACTACTACTACTACTACTACTACTACTACTACTACTACTACTACTACTACTACTACTACTACTACTACTACTACTACTACTACTACTACTACTACTACTACTACTACTACTACTACTACTACTACTACTACTACTACTTCTACTACGACTACTACTACTAATAGTACTACTACTACTACTACTGCTGCTGCTACTGCTACCACTACTGCCACTACTGAACGCTACTACTGCGAGGCACAACTATTATCACTACTACCACCACTACTGCTGCACGCCACTATTTCTTCAGCTGTCGATGGTCGGAATTAATGCGTGTTTTGCCAGCGCTGCCTCGCAACAGCGCGCGTTCACCGTTCACCATGCTGGCTTCGACGCCTGCGTGTGTCACGCACGGAGGCAGCAATGCGTCAATGCTACACCTGGGCCACATGAGCGGCACAAGCCGCGAGGCAACACCTGCTGCATTCGAGCCAATCTGGGTCAACATGTCTACAATTCTGGCTGCCACACCCGCCACGCTTTCCGCCACTGGCGCGCGTTGAGGCCGCGCTGAAGGACCATCCCCTGCACACCCGCTTCGCTTGTCGCGTTTTCCGACCCTGGCACGCATTGAGACCGCTCTAGTGAACCACCCCCTGCGCACCCCCTCTGGTGTCAACGAACAATGCCGCTCCTGCCATGCTTTCCGACCCTCGCACGCATAGAAACCGCGTTGAGGAACCACCCCCTGCGCACCCCGTGGTGTCGAGAAAGTGCATCGTCTGCCACGCTCTCCGACTCTGACGCACATCGAAGCCGAGTTGAGGGACCACTCCTCGCGCCTCCTTCTGATGCAAAGAAAATGCCACTTCTGCCACGCTTTCCGACCCTGCCACGCATAGCGGCCGCGCCGAAGGACCACCCCCTGCGCACCCCCTTTGGTGACGCGAAAGTGCCTCGCCTCCCACGCACTCCGACCCTTGCGCGCATAGAGGCCGCGCTGGTGGACCATCCCCTGTGCACCCCCCTCTGGCGTTAACAACAAATACAGCGTCTGCCACGATTCCCGACCCTGGCACGCATACTGCGGACCCCCGCTGCCGTCGAGAAGGTGCCACACCTGCCCCGCTCCCCGACGCTGGCACGCATGGAGGCAGCGACCACCCCGTGCGCACCCCCTTATCGGGCAGAGGAAACGCCACGACTGCCCACTCCCCGACCCTGGCGCGCATGTAGAGATCGCGGTAAGGGGGCCACCCCCCCACGGATGCCCTGTTGTGTCGAGAAAACGCCACTCACGTCATGCTTTCCGACCGTGACACGCAAAGAGGCAGCGCTGAAGGACCATCCTCTGCGCACTTACTGTTTTGTAGAGAAAATGCCACGCCTGCTCCGTTCCCCGATCCTGGCACACATATGGGGCCGCGCTGATGGACCACCCCCTGTGCACCCCCTGTGGTGTCGAAACAATGCCTCTCCTACCACGCTTTCCGTCCCTGGCGCGCATAGAAGCTGCGCCGAGGACACCAACCCTGCGCACCCCCTCTGGTGTAGAGAAAATGCCATGCCTGCCACGCTTTCCGACCCGGGCACGCATATAGAGGCCGCGCTGAGGAACCAACTCCGCGCGCCCCCCCCCCCCCCTGTGATGTTGATAAAATGCAACGTCTGCCACGTCTGCCACGCTTTCCGACCCTGGCACGCATGGAGACCGCGCTGATGGACCAACCCCTGCGCACCCACACTGGTGTCCATACCTGTAACGCTTTCCGATGCTGGCGAGCGTCTGGTGTGTGTCCATATATACGGGTGTATGTTATGGTATTGTGTGTGTGTGCGCGGTGTATGCATGATGTGCATGTGTCTGTGTGCGTGTGTTACACATGTAAGCGCCTGTCTGTTGGTCACTGAACAGCAGCCGCGCCCTGCAGCAGACGGAGGAGGAGGAGAAGGAGGAGGAGGAATAGGATAATGATGATGAGGATGAGGAAGAGGAGGCGGAAGAGGAGGAGGAGGAGGAGGAGGAGGAAGAGGAGGAGGAGAAGGAGGAGGAGGAGAGGGAGGAGGCAAGGGTGTACGAGCAAGGGGGAGGATGAGGAGGAAGGGAGAGGAGGAGGTGAAGAGGAGACGGTGCGACTAAGAAACGCGAGGACGTCGCGGGTGGGAAGAACACTTAGCATGTGAGGATCACATGTTTCCCAGCACCCCGAGCTAAGAACAAAACCTCACAAAAGGAGGCCGTACACACTACGTGTAGCAGCACGACGAGACGCGACACAAAACGACACGGCACCGCCCAACGTATTCGCGAATTGACCACACTGCGCGACAAAACACCGTACCGCCCGACGGACTTGTAAAACGGACAGACGACGAGGCAACGCGGCACAATAGATGGTACAACACCGAACGCCCAACGGATTCGCAAATCAACGACACTGCACAACACAACGTACGACACGCCAAAGCGCGGCATCACCCGGCACAACATCGCGAACCCTACGGATTACGGAACCTGCATGGCACGGCACACGGCACAATACGACACGGCTCGACACGACCGAACATAACGATAACGGCACCGCACCGCACGCCCAACGGACCCACGAGTCTCCGACACGCACAACACGGCAGTACAACAACCCGCATGCGACGGCGCCGCAATCTGACACGGCACGGCGCCGCTCGGCCAACAAAGGCCACGAGTCTGCGATACGGCATGACAACGACTCTTTTCCTTAGCTGCCCCGATGCGCAACACGCAACACGTATCGTATTGATACGGAGCTCAACACGCAGGCTGAAAACGTAGGTCCGACGCGATACACTCGCCAAAACGTGGTCCAATACGTGGAGCCAACACGCAACGTATTGACACGGACGTCTTGAACACGGGACGCACCGCGTCTCAAAACGGGCGTATCGAGGCAACTAAGCTCTTTCCTAGTTGAAGCGGTGGCGAACGGTGCACCGCGTCCGTAGCCGTAGCCTCAGCGGGGGGGCTGCTGAACGAATGGTGCACAACCAAGCGGGAGGCCCTGCACCGCACCCCGCGCCCCACGAGCTCACGGCTGGGCGGCGCGACGCGGCACGGCACGACGGCCACGGCACCTCCTCGTCGGCGGCGGGGCAGAGTGGCTTGCACCGGCGAGGGAGCCAAACAGGGGGCACCGAGAAGCGAGCTGGCCAGCGTGCGGGAGAAGGGGACGGGACGGCCGCGGCAGAGGCAGGGCACGCGCCCCACATAGGCACGAACCGGCAGCCCTTGCCCGCTCCCCGAGAGGGTTTGGGGAGCCCGTGCAGCATTTGGCGCCCTGCAGGAGGACCGACGGCCTGTTCGACCCCCTCCGCTCTCCAGCCACTTCCCGTGCGCATCGCCCTCGCAACTCACACTCCCCCCTCCTCCTCCTCCTCCTCCTCCTCCTCCTAATCTTCCTCCTCCTCTTCCTCCTCCTCCT
>CAUYUJ010001400.1:68490-101681 GCA_963575745.1 Prorocentrum cordatum
CCTCCCTCCTCCTGCCTCCCCCCTCCTGCCTGCTCCGATTCCCAGGATCACTGCGTGACCCCCCCGAGCCCGAGACTGTCCCTCCTGTCACGACTCTGGCGCGTTCTGGGGCCACTGGTGGTACGCGCCCTTGGCTCGAGATTGCCCGGGCAAGCCTCAATTCCGTTCGACGGATAGCGGGCCTCATCAATCAAACCCGTGACATCCGCGTCTCCGTTGGTCTGCATGCGTGGCCCACTTGTCTAGCAAGACAAGCACCGGTAGAACATAGCGACCACTCATGCCAATTCGCGGTGGCTCTGATGAGTTGCAATTCGACCATAATCTTCCCCGCGCGTGCCATCTTCGAATTGCTGGAGCGGGGGAATGTCCATCAATTGTTCCCCTCTACTGGAAATGCAAAAGATGCAGGCCGACGACGGTAATGACGATCACCACGACGATTGTAACAACGATGATGACACTCTTGGCGCCACTGGCGGAAAATGTACCAATTCGGCACACTGGCACCGGCATTGTCTAATTGACATCAAACAGAAAGAAGATGGATAAAAAACTGGGTCATCCGTTGCCAAGCAGCTATGTACGATGCGCAGTCGTCGTTTTAAACATTCCCATGCAATGCAACCTTCATTTGCCCCGCCTGGCTCGCACGTAGCGTCAGCCTGATTCTGGTGGTCACCGCGGTGCCCCAACGCTATGTCTCCTTGGCCTTGTACTTCGCCAGTGCCGTCTTGTACTCCTCAGCGGCTGCTTCACTTCTCTCGTGGTATCTCTTCTTGGAACGTTCAGACAAGCCCCTCCATCGTGTACCAGCAACCTTGTTGACCAATGCCGAATTCTTCCGGTCTTCTACAGGGAGCGACGCCACGATCTTCGAGCGGGCACCCCGGAGCCATATGTTGTAGGCGCCCAAAGGCTTCTTTGGTCCTTTGGAGTCCTTCGCAACCTTCACCTTCTTCTTGGTCTCCTTGGGTGTTGCGCTCGTGACCACACTGGCCGCACTATCCGCATTGGTCGTGCCTAGTAGCAGCTGGCGGATTGAACTGACCTGTACAGCCTTCTTCATGCCGACCTTACTTGAGCTGACACCAACCTTGGTGTTTTTTTCAGGTGCTTGAGTTTTGCTTGCCTTCTTGTCTGGCGCCTTATCAATCACACTTCTGGCTTGGTCCATGTTCTGAATCTGAGCCTCGTACTTTGCTTTTAACTCTCCTGCTCGGTCGATGTATTTCTTCTTCTTCGCTGCTTCAAGCGCTCTCCACTGCTTGCCAGCCTCTTTGCTTACAATGCTAAAGTTTGTGGTGCCGAGTTTCTTCGTCAAAGTCGGTATGTAGTCAGCCATCCACAGATTGTAAGACGTCGGTGGCCGCTTCGTCTTTGCAGGAGGCGCAGCGAAGCTCGCGGTGCGCGCTGAATAGCATGCCGCCGTCGCGAGCATGCCCACCTTAGCATCGGACTGGCCACCCTGCCAATGTTGAGATTCTACAAGACGCGAGTACGCACGATCACATGCAAAATCAAGCAGATCACTCGCCTTGAAGGGAAGAGGACGATGAAGAGGGAGACTCGAGAAACCAATGACTACAACATCTGCGGTCTCCTGACCCGTCTCGCCACGCGATCGAGCTGGGCTGGCCAGACAGCCACCGCCTCCTCCTGTCCCATCCACTCCACATCAGCCCCCACTTCCCCCTCATCTCCCTCCCCTTCCTGCGCCCTGTGTCTCTACCTGCTCCTTCCAAATCTCCTCCTCCCCAGCCCCCCGAGATGCCACGGCCAACGGAAATCCCGAAAAGACGCGCCGCAACGGAAGTCGCTTCTCGAGCACCCTCGCCTCCTGGATCGGCGCGGAGGGCGAGGGTGGCGTTGGTGAGGAGAGACCCCCCCCTAACCGAGGAAAAACCCAAACCGAGGAAAAACCCAAACCGAGGAAAAACCCAAACCGAGGAAAAACCCAAACCGAGGAAAAACCCAAACCGAGGAAAAACCCAAACCGAGGAAAAACCCAAACCGAGGAAAAACCCAAACCGAGGAAAAACCCAAACCGAGGAAACACCCAAACCGAGGAAAAACCCAAACTGAGGAAAACCGCGAAATCTCCTCCGAGGAAATTCGCAGACTTGCATCCGAGGGAAACCTCCAGAGGTTCCAGCAAACCCGGGCGTGGGCGCTTCCTGCGGCGCTCCTGCTGGGACCCTCGCTCGTTGCCAGCGGGGCGCGGGGGCTCGCAGCAGCAAGACGAAGCACCGACATGTGGACGGCTTGCATCGGCACGCCAAAAACGTAATATCAGCCAGCGTTGACTCCAAATCGACAGGAGGACAGGAGGAGGACGAGACGAGGATGGGAGGAGGACGAAAAGAGGACAGGCGAATCAAGCAAGCGCAGGCAAGCAAGCAAGAGCGAGCAAGCGAGAGCCAGCGATCAAGTGCAAGCAAGCAAGAACAAGCATAGGACTCGCCACTGGAAACAGCTGGGGGGTGCCATTGGAAATAAGGGGGAGTGCCTTTGGGAAAGGGGGGGGGAGGGGGGTGCCATTGGACATAAGGGGGGGGGGGCTAAAGACCAATTACCGATGATGAACTAGGCTAGGACTCCTATAGGGCAAGCCTATTGGGAGAAACACGTGACGCTCGATGTAGGCGGCGTCGAGCCCCCCCCCGTATAGTCCCGCAACATCGAACCCGCACTGGGCTGAAGATCTTTCGTGATCCGACCCAGGTTCTGATACAAGGCGCTACGTTCAATGCGGGGTGAAAACTTGCTCTGCCCATTCCCGTTTGTTTTTGCTACGTCGGGGGTTGGGGGATCGAGATCGATGTGAAATGGAGGCCCCCACTGCGAATTCGGCTTCGGTCTCGTGTTCGCGCGTGCGGGCAAGGCGAAGCTGCGTTGGCGGGCGAAAAGAGTGATCCCACTGTTGCGAAGGCGAAATCCGAGCAAACGCCTCCCCTCCCGTCCGGCTGGCGGATCGGGCCCGCGATTGTCCCGTGGTTGTCCCGTGGTTGTCCCGTGGCTGTCCCGTGGCTGTCAAGTGGCTGTCCTGTGGTTGTCCCGATGGCTGTCCCGATGGTTGTCCCGATGGTTGTCCCGCTGGTTGTCCCTCATGGCTGCCCCGATGGCGCCCCGATGGCTGCTGCGAGAGCTGTCCCGATGGTCGTCCCGAAAACTGTCCCGATGTCAGTTCCTGTCATTGTCCCGATGGCGGTCCCGATTGTTGACCCGAAGGCCTTTTTTTTTGACAGGCGCCCTGAACCCGAGCCAGCTCGGGTTGAGTTAAGGAAAAAACTCGGACTAGTGTACCCGCCTGGTGCAGGTCAGTCCGAGCTGTCTGAAAGGGGTTGCTGGTCTGGGGCGTGCTCACCCTCCTCCCGAAACGGCCTGCGGGCCTGAGCTGACCAGTCGGGCTCGGCCCGATCACCAGCCTCAGATTCGCTCGCTTCAGCAGCAGGGTCGAACACTTCACACGTCACGCCAGCCAGCCTGGGATGCCTCCCCCTCCGCAGCGCCCTCAAGACCGAGGACGCGTACTTTGACTTCCTGGGCCCTTCGGGCTCTGGGATACAAGACTTACTAAGCTTCTTGAATCTTCCGCCACAGCTGTACCCGCAGCAGAGATGACAAAAATATAACATGCTTTGATTCGAACACAGAAGGGCCGTGATGGCGTGGCCCTTATCCCGTATGGAAAGGGCCACGTCAGGGAGCTGGGTTGACCCGATGGCTGTCCCAGTGATTGTCCCGACGGTTCTCCCGATGGTTGTCCCGGCCGTTGTCCGGGTGGACGTCGGCCGAGCAAGCGCTCTCGGCGCCCTCGGCGCCTCGAGATCTGGGCAGACGTGCAGCAGCAAGTGCGCTGGTTGTCCCGACGGTTGTCCCGACGGGGAGGCAATGGGATCGACAGGTCAGTAGTGGGATCGGCAGATAGATGCTGAAGGCGATCGGTAGATCGATCAATGAGTACATACATGTGTTATGTATTTGTACATGTATAGAGAGAGCTGATCTCGCTAGTGAGCTCGGTCGGCATCCGATATACAGATATGTATATATACACATTTACATTATATATGTACGTACATCGATATATGCCATGCCGTATAGCATGTACACATTTACATACATTCATATGCATATGTGAGTGTTGTGCATCTGTATAGTGATGCCGCTTTACAGTGAAACAAAAAGAGGCTGTTCGATGGATGGAGACGGTTTTCCCGATGGTTGTCCAGTTGTTGGTTCCACCTCCCTCGCAACCTCCTTATCGGCCCTTGGCCAGTCCTCTAGGTGTAGATCGATGTATATATCTGTATGTGTATCTACATACATGTTTGTATATATATATACACATACATAAATGCATGAATGCACGTATGTATGTCTGCAATTATGTATGTATTGGGGAGCGCGTTTCACGGGCGCTTGCCTTGGGAACATTCGGCGGCTCGTTTCGAACCTGGGGGTGGCCCCCCCCAAACACTCGGCGCCGTCGATCAGAACCAGGGGGTCTCCCCTCCCTCCTAGACCCACCCGTCTCGAACCCCCCCCCGCCTCCCAAGGGGGTGGGGGGTTCCAACCCTCCCCTCCCTCCCGGCGCCGGCGGCGCCGCCGTTGGCGGCGGCCAGCAGCGCCGCCGACGGCAGGTACGCAGCGACGATGACCAGAGAGGGCCCAGGGGGAGGGGGGGGGTCCAAACCCCCCCCCACGCCAGCGCCGGCGCTGGCGCTGGCGGCGGCCAGCAGCGCCGACGCGGGGACGCAGCGACGATGAGCCCAGAGGCCGCAGAGGGAACACACACGCACAAATCACCATATCGAGCCCTCGCTCCCCAAATGCCACCGGGAGGCCCTTAGGAAGGTCCACGAAGCTTCGCACATGCTCCTCAGACGCCCCCGAGACCCATCTGACGAGACCTCAAGAGGCATCCATTACTCTGACCCAAAGCCAAAACACCGTTGCGGGAAGAGCCGAAGGTCACACCACCACAACTTCCACAAACCACCGTACAACCACCACCACCACCACCGACACCACCACCACCACAACCACCACAACCACCACAACCAACCACCACCACAACCACCACTACCAACACCACCACCAAAAAACCTTACACCACCACCACCAAAAACTCCACCACCGCCAGCACCACCGCAACCCACCACAACCCACCACAACCACCACCACCACAAACCACCACACAATTACCACCACCATCACCACCACCGCCACCGCCATCACCATCACCACAACCCGCCACCACCACCACCACCACAAACCACCACACAACCACTACCACCGCCACCACCGCCACCGCCGCCACCACCACCGCCACCACCACCACCACCGCCACCACCGCCGCCCGCCACCCGCCACCCACCGCCCACCACCCACCACCCACCACCCACCACCCACCACCCACCACCCACCACCCACCACCCACCACCCACCACCCACCACCCACCACCCACCACCCACCACCCACCACCCACCACCCACCACCCACCACCCACCACCCACCACCCACCACCCACCACCACCACCCACCACCCACCCCCACCACCCACCCAGCACAGCACCAGCACCAGCACCCACCAGCACCACACCACCACCACACACAACCACCACGCCACCACCACCACCGCCACAACCACCACTACCAACACCACCACCTCAACCTACCACCTCCACAACAGCCACCGCCACCACCACCACCACAACAACTCACCACCACCACCACCACAACAACCCACCACCACAACAACCCACCACCACTACCACCATCACCACCACAATCTACCAACCACCACCACGACCGCCACAACCACCACCACCGCCACTACCAGCAGCACAACCCACAACCGCCACCACCAACCACCACCACAACCACCACGACCACCACCGCCACCACCACCAGCACCACCACCACAAGCCACCGCCACTAACACCACCACTGCCACCACCACCACCAGAAACCACCACACCGCAACCACCACCACCACCGCCACAACCACAAACCACCACAACCCATCACCACCACCACCACAAACCACCACCACACTACCACTACCACAAACCACCACAACCACCACGACCACAACAAACTACCACACCACTACCACCGCCACCACCACCAGCACCACCACCACAAGCCACCGCCACCACCACCACCGCCACCACCACCACCACAACCTACCACTACCACCATCAAACAGCACCACCACACCACCGCCATCACCACCACCACCACCCACCACCACCACAACCACCACCATAACAACAAACCACCACCATCCCCGCCACCACCATAACCACCACGACCGTCACCACCACCACCACAACCCACCACCACCACCACTGCCACCACCACAACCACCACGACAAACCACCACCACACCACCACCACCACAAACCACCACCAGCACAACTACCACCACCGCCGCCAGAAACCACCGCACCACCACCACCGCCACTACCACCACCATCACCACAACCTGCCACCGCGACCACCACAACAACCACCACCACCACCAACCATCACACCACCACCACCACCACCACCGCCACCACCGCCACAACCACCACCACCGGGCCGCCCCGGGATTTCCCAGGCTGGCTCCCGTGAATTCTGGGGTGCTTCCTGCGGGTCCTCTGGACGCTGTGACCGTCTAAAACGGTCGAAGAGAGCCCCGACTCTCGAAACATCGCTTCAAGACGCTGTCAATGGCCTCCAGATGCCCCAAGACGTCTCCAAGACGCCCCAACAGGCCTCCAACAACACCCCTGCGAGGGCTCCTCGGAGCAAAAATCATTGATTCTCATAATGATTTCGCCATCTTTGACGTTTCTGCCGTTTCGAGCTCCCGACGCTCCAAGACGGCCTAAGAGGCCTCCTGGGCCGCCCCAAGAGGCCCCGAGAAGGGCCCCAAGACGGCCTGAGAGCACCCCAAAACGGCCCAAGAGGCACTCAAAACGGCTCCAGGGGGCTTCAAAACGGCCCCACAAGGGGCCCAAGAGACAGAACGCGAACTTAAAATCCGAGCCTTCCGCCCCAAGATGCCCCCAGGAGGCCCCAAAAGGCGCCCAATAGGCCCCAAGAGGCCCCCAAGAGGCCCTCAAGAGGCCCCAAGAGGCCCAGCAGAGGCCCCAAGAGGCCCCAAGAGGCCTCCAAACTGCCTGCAAGAGGCCCCAGAGAGGCTTCCCACGAGATCCCAACGAACACCCGACAGGCTTCATACCCACAGCCCATGCACGGTGGCGGGATGGGCCGACGGCCATTCTCTCTCTCTCTCTCTCTCTCTTTCTATATATATATATACCTGTACGACCACCCTTCGGGTGATAAGGAGGTTCGGGGGGGGGACCAACGTCTCACTCGATCGGTCTCACTATCGATCTCAGTATCGATCTCACTATCGGTCTCGCTCGATCGATCTCACTCGATCGATCTCACAATCGTCTCACTTGATCTATCTCATTCGATCGATCTCACAATTGATCTCACAATCGATCTCACAATCGATCACACAATCGATCTCACATTCGGTCTCAATATCGATGTCACTATCGATACCACAATCGCTCTCACAATCAACATCATAATCATCATCAACATCATCAACATCAACATTATCACCAACATCGTCATCATCATGAGGGCACCGCCATCATCATCATCATCATCATCATCATCATCATCACCATCATCATCATCATCATCATCATAAACATCATCATCAAGGTCAGCATCATCATCGGGACAACGTCATCATCATCATCACCATCATCATTTCATCATCAGCATCACCATCATCATCATCATCACCATCATCATCATCATCATCATCATCATCATCGGGACATTGTGATCGTCATCATCATCAGCAGCATCATCAGAATCATCGTCATAATCGGGACACCATGATGATCACCATCGTTCTCATCATCAACATTATCATCAACATCGTCATCATCCCCGGGACACCATCATCATCATGATCATCGCATCATCATCATCATCGACATCATCATCATCATCAGCAGCATCATCATCATTGGGGCACCATCATCATCATGAGCAACATCATCATGAACATCGTCATTATCATTATTATCATCATCGGGTCACCATCAGCATCACCATCATCATCATCACCATCATCAGCATCATCATCGGGACACCATAGTCATCATCAACATCATCATCATCACCATCATTATCGCCGGGACACCATTTCCATCAACATTATCATCACCAACATCATCGGAATCATCATCATCATCATCATCCTCATCATCGGGACACCATCATCGTCATCATCATCAACACAAATCATCATGAGCATCATCATCCTCATCATCGGGACACTGTCATCATCATCGACACCACCATCAACATCATCATCATCATCTTCATCGGGATCATCATCATCATCATCATCATCATCATCATCATCATCATCATCATCATCATCATCATCATCATCATCATCATCATCATCATCATCATCATCATCATCATCATCATCATCATCATCATCATCATCATCATCATCATCATCATCATCATCATCATCATCATCATCGCGGGACACCGCGGGACACCGGCGGGACACCGCGGGACACCGCGGGACACCGCGGGACACCGCGGGACACCGGCGGGACACCGCGGGCCCCGGCCGCCCGGAAGGGAGTCATTTGGTCCGGCCGCGCCTCAGCCACACGGGACACCAGCGGGACACCGGCGGGACACCGCGGGCCCCGGCCGCCCGGAAGGGAGACATTTGGTCCGGCCGCGCCTCAGCCACAGGAGACTTTTTCTCGCCCGCCCACGCAGCTTCGCCTCGCACGCACGGCACGCACGAACACGAAACCGAAACCGATTTCCCGGTGGGGGGCTCGCCGTTCCACTTCGATCTCGCCCCGTCACCTCCGATATATATATATATATATATACACATAGATATATGTGTATATGTGAGTGTGCGTGTATATTATTACTATGATTGTTATTATTATTACTATTATTATTATTATTACTACTATTAATAATTATTATTAGTACTACTATCATTAGCAGTACTAGTATTATCATTCTTATTATCATCATTCTCATTATGTATGTATGTATGTATGAATATATATATATATATATATGTATATATGTATATATGTATATATATATATATATATATATAGATACCACCTTGCCGCAGGCACTGGGTGGAGTGTTCTCAGGTCCCTTCGACCCATCAGTCTTGAATATTTCAGCACCTGTCTGACCACCCTTCAGGCGATAAGGAGGTTGGGGGCGGGGCGGTGATGGGTGGAGCTTGCGCTTTGCGATTGGCGTCGGATCGGGTCTGCGATCTTTGACAAACTCATTATGGATCTCCCCAACTACCAGCCCGCACTATCTATCAGTCGATCCCGCTACCAAGAAATCGGCCAGTCTTTAGATCTCTCGACATCACTATTTCTTTGTCTGGAAGCCGACATTACTACTTCTAGATCGGCCTTGCTGTCTATCGACGGGACAACCGCGGCACACTCGCGGGGAGTAGTTACGGGCAACCACGCGCCAACCACGGGACACCCACTTGCCTCGCCGCCTCGAGAATCCTGGAACGCTTCTCGCGAGCTTTTTTGTTGTTGTTGCTGTTGCTGTTGCTGTTGCTGTTGCTGTTGCTGTTGTTGTTGTTGTTGTTTCCCCCCAATCACTGTTGGGCAGCAAGGCCACCCGTGAGCACGCAGATCTCCAGGGGACCGCCGCGCGAACCGAGCTGCTCGCGCAGCGAGCGCGCAGCTCGTGAGCCCCCCGAAGGGAGCGCCACGCGAACCAAACTGCCCGCGCAGTGGTCCCGCAATTGGGGAGTGAACCCGTTCCGGTGGCCCTGGGAACAACAGGCGCTGACGCACGTAGCTGGTGCTCTGGCGGCGAGAGAGAGAGAGAGAGAGAGCGAGAGCGAGAGAGAGAGAGAGCGATAGATAAAAGACAGATCGAAAGAGAGCTAGAGAGAGAGAGAGAGAGAGAGAGAGAGAGAGAGAGAGAGAGAGAGAAAAAGAGCACAGAAAATTGGCACTGACGCGCCTGGCTGTTTCTGTATCAGACGGCCTCGATCAGTGAAGCGCGCCCAGCAACAGAGAATAACTTGATCACCTAACTGGGGCGTCCAGAATAAGCTGCGCTCTCATACGCGTCGCAAGCGGTCAGTTGCGGCCGAGATTCGATTTGCGTCTGGAAGCTCTCGCGTAATCGCACTGACACGCGCGCCTGACGATGGCGCTGATCAGTAGGATGCACCCAAAAGTGGTTAACCTCAACTTGAAAACTGGTCTGTTGTAAAAAATGAGCACGCCCACAATGAACACATTCTGGAAAAAAATCGTGCGGCGTTCGCCTCACCGAAGAAGGGACCTATAGCATATGTGAGGCACAACCTTGCCATCTGGCAAAACATAAGCCAAGCCCCTTCCCTGAAGGTCCCGCTGGTCAGGCTCGGCGCGACTCCTTGAAGGCAGCGCGCTGTTGAAAGTGCTGCCCGGCGCCCTTTGAGACGCGGCAGTAGGCCGTGCCGGCCTCGGCAGTGTCATCATAGCCTCTCGAGACCTTGGCGACGGCAGGGGTGCCTGCCGCGCGCGACTGCGGTTCGGTGTTCGACACCTCGCTGGCGCTGCTGCGGGCTGCCCCCGCGAAGTTGGGACGCTGGCCTCGCAAGACCATCTGCCCCGCGGGCTGAGGAGGGAGCTAGTGTCGTGTAAAGGAAATCCAGTATTGTGTAAATGACGCACTGAAACAGGCCAGTCCGCCACCGCGCTCTCAGCTGAATGGGCGCGGCCCCTCGGCCAAGTCCTTGCGGTGAATTCTGTCGTGCGTGTCTGGGGGGGTCGCGGCGCTGCTAGGCCGCCTTGCCCCCTGTGTGGGCTCGGCAGTGACTGCTGCTGCCAGCTCGTCGTCCCCAGAGTATGCAGGGGAGGAGGCGGCTGCTCCTGCAGCCCTTGCCTCGTCTCGTCTGCGGGCGATTCGGCCGCGAAAACGTGCTATCCCTGAATCTGCAGAGTCGACTCGTTGACCCTTGGCTGCCCCGCCCCTCGATTCCATGGGGAATGTGGGCGCGGGCCCGAATGTCTCCTCTAGCGTGGGGTGCGTGGGTCAGCTGCCTCGTCAGGATGTCGATGCTGTCGTCCTGGCGCTCGATACTGCTGCCAGCTGCCTCCGCCGACGAGGGCCCGCGCAATGTGTGCTGCGGGGTGAGCTCGTGCTCCTCCCGGGCTGCCTGGCCACCAGGCTCCGTGTGAGCGCCTGGTGGCAGCGGCGAGCGCGTTGGCGTCAGGGATGCAGTAGTCTGCTGCGCGGGTGAGTCTTGAATGCAGATGGTGGGCAGACCTTCGGCCATCCTTGGCGTTTCAGGGTCCGGCTGTCCTGGCGGTATCGAGCTGGCCCTGGACGTGGATGCTAAGTCGGTGGCTGCCTCGTGGGCCTGCAGCTCCTCGGCCTCGTCCCCCTGAGCTGCCTGCGGGCTTGGTGTCCTCGAGTCCTGGTCCCAGTGCTGCTGCAGGGCTAACTCGTGCTTCTCGTACCTCTCCCACCGGGCATGGGCATGGGTATCCCGCTCGTATTTCTCCGGCTCTTTCAAGGGGGGAACTCGGTCAGGGCCCCTCGATCTATCCCTCTGGACCGACTGGGCGTCCTCGTCCTTATCCTGCTGCGAAGGGGCTCGGCTGGGCGCGATGGCTCGGGCAACCAGCCTCTCCTCAGCAGCGCAAGATGGTGATGCCGAGCGCGGCCTTGATGGAGCTGGGAGCCCTGGCAGCTGATGTTGTGGGGCAGGTTCTGCTGCCTCGGCTGCTGCTGCCTCCGCTGTGGCCTCCTGCCTGATCCTTTCTTCGTGCGCCTCCTCAGCGAGAATGGTACCCGTGTCCGAGTCTTGCGACCCAGGGAGGCGCCCTCCCTGGGCGATCCTGTGGGCCGCCTCCTTCGCAGACGTGGAGGTGTTCATGCCGATCGCCCTGACTTCGGCGTAGAGTTGGATAGCCTCCTTGTGCTGCTCCTCGCGGCCGGCGAAGTGAAGTTCGAGCATGCGCGTGGAATGTCTCAGCCCCCCCACTTCGCTTGCCTCCTCCTGCCCTGCTTGAGCGAGCTCTTCCATCTTCTTGTGCATGCTTGCCGACATGTCGAGGCTGCGATGCGTGGACTCGCTGATGCACCTTCCTCGTTCCTTCATTTGCTGCGAGGCTGCGTCTTCCAGCTCGGCAGCTTGTTCCAGGTCAGCGAGGCGAAACTCCAGAGCACGAGCAGGCTCGTTCTCCGCTACCTCCTCGCGTTGTTCGAAGTCCTCGCGCTGTTCCCCCAATCTGGCCTGCAGGGCGTGTGCCTCCTGGCGCAGGCTGGCGGCATGGATCTGGGCGTCGTGCGCGGCCGCTTGCTCGGCCTGGGCGTGCTCCGCCGCTCGGTGGGACACCTGTTCAGCCGATCTCTGCTCGGCCAACAGCATCGCCCTGCTTCTCTCCTCTGCCTCCTCGGAGTCTCTCTGCAGTGCGAAGTGAAGGGCCTGGACTTCGAAGTTGGGCTGGGGTATAGCTGCCGCGGCTGTGCATGCTGCCTCCGCCCTGGCCGCGGCCTCTGCCTCTCGCCAGGCCTGTTGCTTAAGCTCCACCTCGCTAGCCTCCAGGGCCTTTGCGCGTGCCTCCGCCCTTTCAATTTCCTTCTGCTGGTGGGCGACGGTCTCGGTTATCCTCTGCAGCTGCTGCTGGGTCTCATGCGGGGGGCTGCCCTTGCCCTTGGCTTTGGCAAGATCCCGTGCCATCGCTTCCCATGTGCTGGCGCTGCCACTCTTCCTTGGCTTCCTGAAGCTCTGCGGCGTGGCTAATCCTCATCGCCTGGCAGGTCTGCTGAAAGGCTGCGTCCAGCTGCTGGAGCTGCTGGCGGTGAACTCCAGCAGCGGCTGCAGCGTTTGTCGACTCGTGCTGCGCCTGCATCGTGGCCTTGACTGCCTCCTCCTTGGCAGCATTCAGCTCACGCTGGGCTTCGCCTTGCCCAGCTAGTGGCTGTTCAGTCAGCTCGGCCTTCGCGACCGCCAGCTGAGCGATCAGTCCGTTGGCTCGGAGTCGCTCCGCGTTGGCCTCCTTCTTGGCCTGGTCGTATGCCGCTGTGCTGGCCTTGATGTCCAGGCGTAGCTTGGCCTGCTCCTGCTCCCCGTTGCGATGGAGCGCCTGTTGCCTTGCCGCAGCCTCTGCCTCTGCGGCACCCCATCCTCAACTGCCTCCTGTCTCCTTCTGGCCTCCTGGGCTTGGCGCTGGGCCTCCTTTTCCGCGGCTGCCTGCTGCGTCCTCTCGACGAAGTCCCTGCTGCCAGCCGAGCTCGCGCAGGACCTCGGGGTCTTGGGCGCGGGGGATCTCCCTGCCGGCCACTCTGCTGCGCCTCCTCTGCTGGCGGCCCTTTGCCGGTTGTCCACGATGATCTTGTGGTGCCTGTCCCAGTCACACGCAAAGGACGCCGCGCCCGCGCCTTGGTGCTCGCTGTCCTCCTCCTCATTATCGCCGAACCTGCCCTCGTCAGCGAAGATGGCCTTCGTGTCGCGGATGTTGGCCTCTACGAGCTTGAGGGCGTCCTGCATGAAGTGCAGCTCGGTCGAAAGCTCCTCAACCTTGGATTTGGCGCTGGTGATCTTCTCCAGAAGTTCGCTGCGCCTTAGCTCCTTGAGCTGGCCCTCGGGGTGCCTCGTGATGAGACTCTGGTACTTGATAAGGGCCACCTCTTTCACCGTTTCGGTGGTCTCGGAGCCAGCACCTCGAGCAGCCTGAAGGAGGTTGCCCAGCTGCCTGGGCCTCTTTTCCGTCTGCGACAGGAACTTGCGAATTCCCGGCGCGTCGAAAGGCGGGGGCTCCCAGCGAGGGTGCGCCAGCGCTTCCTCGAGCGAGCGCGCGACGATGGCATCGAGCAGCTTCTGGGCGTCCTTGTCGCCCTTTTGCGTGCTCTGCTGCCCTCCCGCCTGTCCGCCAGAGGTGCCAGCTGCGCTGCCCGCGGCACCTCTGCTGGCCCCGCGCCGCCGTGACCTGCCGTCTGCCGAAGCTTCCGCCCATGGCCTTGGTCTAGCCTCCTGCTGGGCGGACTGGCCGGCTCGGCGGGGCTGCCACGGCGCCCAGTGCCCCTGATCGTCCTCTCCTGCGGCTGCCGAGCGCCAACGTTGGTCACGCCAGCCTGGTCCTTGCCAACGCTCCTGGCGCCAGGGCGGCGCGGCGGCTGGGCCTGGCCTTTGCCGCTGCGACCGCTACCGCCTCTGCCCTTCCCATCGCGTGCCATCGTGGGCTGGGCGGAGTGGTGGGCGGCAAGGCGCTCGGCCGCCGCTTGCAGGCGGAGGAGGAGCCTGTCCTGGTCTCTCCGATGCCTCTCGCGGCGATGCCAGGCGGGCTCCCCGCGCGGCGTGTTGGCGAGCTGGCCGCTCGGACCGCGGCGCGGCCGGCGGCGGGCGCCCTCGGCGCCTGCTGGCGGCAGCGCAGCGGCGGCGCGGCGCGGCTGCGGGGCTATGGCCCGTCCCGCGGCGCGCTGCCCACGGCCGAATGGGGGCTGGCCGCGACGAAGGGGAAGGGGGCGCGACGACCACGCGCCCCCCCCGGCCCCCCCCCCCCCGGCGGCGTACCCCCTCAGCCAGTGGCTGGCCTAGGGGGCCAGCGTGTGCCTGACGGCCTCACGAGAAGACTGCGAAAGGGCCCCAGAGTCCCTCCAGAGCATCCCAAGAGAGACCCAAGGGCCCCACGATACCTCCAACAGGCACTGCGAGGTTCCCATGAGGGCCAAATTTGGCAAGTTTTCTGGGCTCAACAGGGGGCACCGATTGCATCGCCCCTGCCGTTCGTCGCTGGCTGCCCTTGCTTTTACTGGTGGTGTTTTTGTCGCTGTTGTTTCGAAGAGTAAATTAAAACAGTGATTTAAATGTGGGTGCATTTCCTTGTTGTATATCTCCCCCTCGTGGCTCGACTCAAACCCCCGCTGTGGGACGGCCTCGGGACGACGGCTCGCCCAGGGACTCGTTGCTGGATGGGCTGGAGGGGGCACACGACGCCTGAGACTGAGATCGACTCAGATTCCAGCGCGTGGACAACAGATAAAAGGACCAAGACTACAGGACAGGTTTTAATACATAGGATTCTTAATATATAGGAATTTCCATACATGATTAATTCATGAATGAATTAATGCATAAACTCATCCTTGCATGTATTAATCAACCCTTTATTTCTAATACATGGTCCGCACGCGGAGCATGTATTAAAACTGGCTCTGTAGTGGCAACTTCCGGACCTATCGGCGGAGCAGGGCAGCAGGGCCAGTCGGGACGAGTCGAGCTAGCTGCGATTGCCCGCGTTGTATCAACAGTGCAGGCCGACCAAAGCAGCGGGTCAAGCGAGCGCCAGACGAGGCTCGTGACAACTTCTGGCTTTCCCGAAGTCAAGGTCGGGAAATCTAGTGGACTCTAGCAGAGTTAGTTTCGGGAACTACGGTTGGCGGCAATCCAATCGATTGGGCAAGTGTCGAGAAGCCTCGTTGGCGGTGATCGGGGCTCGTGGGGCTGGTGAGGGCTAGCGTTGGGAGCATTTTTTTTCAGGAGGAGTTGGGGCTGGTGTTCGGAACCAACGTTGGCAACACAGGCCTGGTGGAGGCACTGTGGGGGCGAGTGTCGGAAACCAGAGTTGGCGGCAGCCACGGCTAAATGGGCCAGTGGAGGCGAGTAGGTTGGTGTCATAGGCAGAGTTGGCCTTAGTCGCAGCGAAGGGGGCCAGAGGGGTCAGGAAGGTCTAGCGTCAGGAACTAGCGTTGACAGCAACCAGGGCTAGCGGCAAGGGCTGACGAGGGCTACTGCCGGAAATCAGCGATGGTAATCAGGGCAGGTGGGGCGAGAGCGAGGCTAATGACAAGCGAGAACTTTCAGCACCAAGCATGCCCAGAAATGGCTGGTGCCGGAAATCAGCGTTAGTGGCCTGCGGGAGCCCGCGAGGTAACTGGCCAGGGCAATCCGCCGCAGCGTCGCAGATGCGCCCCGAAACCGACAACGCGTGCCCGACACCCTCTCCTGAACTCCGCAAATGGGAGGAGGAGGAGGAAGATGAGGCGGAGGAGGAGGAAGAGGAGGAGCACGGGGAGGAGGAGGAGGAGGAGGAGGAGGAGGAGGAGGAGGAGGGAGGAGGAGGAGGAGGAGGAGAGAGGAGGAGGAGAGAGGAGGAGGAGGAGGAGGAGGAGGAGGAGGAGGAGGAGGAGGAGGAGGTGGAGAGGGGAGGAGGAGGAGGAGGAGCAGCAGGAGGAAGAGGAGGAGGAGGTGGAGGAGGAGGAGGAGGTGGAGGAGGAGGAGGAGAAGGAGGAGGAAGAGGAGGTGGAGGAGGAGGAGGAGAGAGGAGGAGGAGGAGGAGGAGGAGGAGGAGGAGGAGGAGGAGGGAGGAGGAGGAGGAGGAGGAGGGAGGAGGAGGAGGAGGAGGAGGAGGAGGAGGAGGAGGAGGAGGAGGAGCCACCCTCCTCGCTTCCGCAAAGGGAGCCACCCTCCTCTTGCTTCCGCTGGCTTGCGCAAGCCTCCTGCCACCCTCCGCTGGGGAAGAGACGCTGGCCTCCCGATCCCTTCCAGGCGAGGCCAGAGGCCTCCTGGATGGGGTCCGAGTAGCTGGGGTCGGAGGGTTGCACCGCATCGCCGACGTGTCGGCGATGCATCGGCGACGTCGGCGATGCATCAGCGACGCCGGCGTGGAGAACATTGGGCCCCACATCGAGCTGCATCGCCGATGCATCGGCGATGCGGCGCGATCCTCGGACCCCGTCTGCTCGGACCGCGCTTGAGAGGCCTGGCTTCCAGGCGAGGCTCCTCCTGGAGCGCCCCGCGAGGAGGCGGAGCGCGCCGCCCGCTAGGCGCCCGCCAGCGCCAGCAGCACGCCAGCGAGCGGCCTCGTGCGCGCTGGCCCGACTCGGCCAGCCATGCGGCGGCGCGCGGCGGCCATCGCGCGACCGGGGGCCTCGCTCGGGGAGGGGGCCCGGGCGGCCTGGGGCAGGAGGCCTGCCTTGAGGAATCAGGCGGAGGATAACGGCGATGATGACGACGATGACGACGCTGAGGATGGTGGTGGTGGTGGTGGTGATGATGGTGTTGGTGGTGGTGGTGGTGGTCATAATGATGACGATGACGATGATAACGATGGCGATTGTGATGGTGATGGTGAGCGTGATGGTGGTGGTGGTGATGATGATGATGATGACGATGCTGCTGCTGATGATGACGATGATGCTGCTGAGGCTGATGATGCTGATGCTGGTGACGAGGATGATGACGACGATGATACTATTAATGATGATGGTGATGCTAGTGATGATGGTGATGCTGCTGCTGATGATGATGATAATGCTGATGCTGATGCTGATGCTGATGCTGATGCTGATGCTGATGATGATGATGATGATGATGATGATGATGATGATAAAGATGATACTGATGGTGATGGTGGTGGTGATGATGCTGATGATGATTAGGACGAGGATGATGATGAAGGCGGAGGATGAGGAGAAGCAGAGAAGCACGACGAGGAGGAGGATGAGGAGAAGCAGAGAAGCACGAGGAGGAGGAGGATGAGGAGAAGGAGAAGGATTCTTCCCCCCTCCTTCACCGTCTCCAGTGAGGCCTGAGCTGATGGCACGTTAGGCTGAGCTGACCTCATGCGGGTTCGGCACATCATAGGAAGGGCATGCCTTGAGCACAGACGGGATGACCAAATGGGGGTAGACGCAGATGCCTCGGGGCATCCAGTGGCATGCATGGGAGGACTTCTGCTGCCCCTTGAAGGCCAATGATTAGGTAGTGGGGGCGGAGGAAGACGAGAATCAATCGAATATGAACGGCGTGGGTCGAGCTGCAGCGTTGACGAGAACTGATGCCCTCTGCTGGGCGGGCGGAATTTTGTCTCCATGGGTCACCGTCATCATGGTAGGCATGGGGATCGGATGGGGACGAGGACAAGGATGAGGATGACGATGACGACGACAACGACGATGGTGATGATACTGATGATGATGAGGATGCTGCTGATGATGATGATGATGCTGATGTTTATGATGATGTTTATGACGATGCTGATGATGCTGCTGATGATGATGACGGTGATGATGCTGACGTTGATAGAGATGATGCTGATTCTTATGATGGTGATGATGATGCGGATGATGAGGATGATTATGCTGCTGCTAATGATGATACTTGTGATGATGGTCATTAGTATGATGATGATGATGATGATGATGATGATGATGATGATGATGATGATGTTAATGATGATGATGCTGATGATGATGCTGGAGATGATGATGCTGATGATGCTGATGCTGATGCTGTTCATGACGATGCTGCTGCTGATGATGGTGGTGATGATGCTGATGCTGATGATGCTGACGATGCTAATGATGCTGATGCTGATGATTATGATGCTGATGATGATTGTGCTGCTGCTGATGATGACGATGATGACGACGATGATGATGATGATGATGATGATGATGATGAGGATGATGATGATGACGATGATAATACTGAAGATGATGATAATGAAGATGATGACGATGACGACGAGGACGAGGAGGAGGTGAAGGAGGATGGGTAGGAGGATGCGGAGGATGATGCTGATGATGACGATGCCGATGCTGCTGCTGATGATGATGACGACGATGAGGAGGCTGCGGCTGAGGATGCTGATGAGGTTGCCGGCGAAGCGAAGGCCGATTATGAGGAGTGAGCTTGGGTCGAAGAAGACATGGCGCTGGCGGGCCCGCAAGCAGCATTATGGGAGCAAGGGGAACCACCTCCCTGGGGGCGGGACCTGGACCTACCTGTACTGACGGGGGGGGGAAGAGGGCCTTGTGACCACGTGTTTAGCCTGGATTCGAGGGGGAAAGGTGATGCTCCACTTGGATGGTGGTGGTGGTGGGGGGGAGGGGGGTAGACGTGGAATCTGGAGAGGGTATGCGGAGCTTGACGATGAGGAGGGGGAGGGCCGGCTTTGGAATTTCGCTGCATCGGGACAGGGCATGACACCCGAAACGCCGATGTGAACATACTCGCAAGCCCACAACTGTCCTGAGATCGATCCGAAAATTGTCGCTGCACTGTAGACATGCGCACCCGCCGCTACGGAGTGCAATTTCATCCTCGACCTGAAACGTAATCGAGAACGGGATAAGCGGCTGAAGCACTAGATGTCCTCGCTTATGATCTTGGCGTAGGGAGAGCAGGAGGAGCAGCAGCAGCAGCAGCACGAAGGAACGCCATGATGGCGAACCAGAGTGAGACAAAACGGAGGCCCGTACGCGCCACAATGCGCAAACGCTGGCAAGCCTCCTCCTCCTCCTCCTCCTCCTCCTCCAGCCTTCGCGCAGGAGCGCATACGTGGGGAGGGTATTACGATGACGATCAAGAACAGGCGGATGAGGAGACGGAGGAGGAGGAGGAGGAGGAGGAGGAGGAGGAGGAGACGCAGGAGACGGAGCAGGAGGAGGAGGGGAAGGATGAGGCGGAGGCAGAGGAAGAAGAGAAGGAGGAGGAGGAGGAGCAGGAGGAGGAACGATCGGGAAGCAAGGAGGGAGCAGGAGGCTTTGACGGGGGTCTTTTACCGTCGTCCTCAGCATCTATTCTCTGCCTGCTCTGTAGGCTCAGTGCGCATCCAGCCACGCTCAGCCTCGACACCCGGCGCAGGGATGAGACCTCACCGCGCGCAAGGTCTGAGCTTCGAATGGCGAGCTTCGTTGGGACGACTGGTCGGCCTTGTGGAGAGGTTCGAACGCTGGTAGCGGCGACGTGGACTTCGTGCGTCGCTCCTCGCAAGCGGTGCAGTTCTCCTTCGTCGACGGCGCCGAAGCTTGGCGGTGGAATTCGGGCGCGCGGTAATGAAGCGTGGAAGTGCCACTCCCCTCCAGCCATGCGCACTGTTGACTGAACTCGTTTGGCTTTGGCCTCAGAGCTGCTGACGGCGCTGTGCCTACCAGACGAGGAGCGTGACGAAGAACGCGAGCTTTTAGAACAGAGAGGACATGGTTTTGCCGATGCATTGAGGTATGCGCTGTGGCAAAACCAGCCACGTCCTGCGTGCGGTAACACTGCAGCGTTTTGTCAAAACCAACCAGCGCTATACATACGGCGCCTATGAAGCTTTCGGCAACACGGTCCCTCAAGGACTCCAGCGTTGACAACTCAGGGGATACACAAGTGAGACTGCAAGCGATCAGACGATGTGAACGCCAACAGAGGGGGACGTCGCGTCGGGTACGGGCCCGTGGTCGATTTCAGGAACTTGCACCCTATGTCAACGGAGCGGGAGCACGGACCACGACGAGGATAAGGAAATGAGGGAAGAGGATAAGGAAGAGGGGGGAGGGATGATAAGGAGGACGCGGAGGAGGCTCAGGTGGCGGAGGAGAAGGGGGAGGAGGAAATGGAGGCCTAGGAGGAGGGGGACTACGAGACAGAAGGAGCAAAAGGAGGAGAAGGGGAGGAGGAGGTGGATGAGAAGGGGGAGGAGGAGGATGATGATGAGGAGGAGGGGGACGATGACGAGGAGGAGGAGGAGGAGGAAAACGAGGAGGGGGAGGACGGGGAGGAGCAGCAGCAGGAAGAGGAGGATGAGGAACACGAGGAGGAAGACCAGGAGGAAGACGAGGAGGAGGATGAGGAGGAGGGGGGGGAGGAGGAGGAGGGGGGGGAGGATGAGGATGAGGATGGATGAGGATGAGGATGAGGATGAGGATGAAGACGACGACGATGATGATGATGATGATGCTGATGATGATGTTGATGCTGATGCTGATGCTGATGATGCTGATGATGCTGATGCTGATGATGATGCGGAGGATGAGGATGAGGAGGACGACGAGGAGGAAAACGAGGAGGAGGATGGGGAGGATGGGGGAGGAGGAAGAGGAGGAGGAGGCGGATGAGGATGGATGAGGATGAGGATGGATGAGGACGAGGACCAGTGTAAATCCAAGAGCTATCAACGATGTTGGAATCAACCCTCCGTCCAAGCTCCCTCTTCATAGACCCCTACAAGGGTTCATTTCCACTGCGGGAACTGCTTCGATGGAAGACACTGGTGCATGCCAAACCATCGTTCTCAGGATTCCGACGCCACGGATCAACCTGACTGTTGCGTCTTGACGATCCTGAATCGTGCCAGAACGCAATTCCTGGGACTTCAACACCGCGAATCAACGTAACTGTTGCGCCCTCGTAATCCAGAATCCTTCCAAAACGCCACTCCTGGTACGCTGGTCATGGGAATCCCTGACATTCTTGCATTTTTGGTATAAGCAAACATGTGCGCGGCGCTAAAGCGAGAACCACATTTAAAAGGAACGGCCCTCAGTCCGTGAATATCTTGCACATTGTAAAACGAGTGTGCGCGGCGCTAAGGCGCGAACAACATTTTGAAAAAGAACCACCCTCAATGCGTGAAGCGCTTGCAAATGTTAAGCAAGAACTGTGCGCGGAGCTAAAGCGAGAACCACACTTTGAAAAGGAACCGCCCTCAATCCGTGAAGCTCTTGCAATTGTTCCCAACCATCCTGTGGTGTTGGGTCCTCGTTTTGAAGAGACGGCGCCCCGCGTTCTCCTCCTCCCGCCTCCCTCCTCCTCCCCCTCCTCCTTCCTCCCTGCGTTTCACCCACTCAGTACAACGTTTCGTGGCCCCATTGGGAGCTCCACCGAAGGCCCCAGTGCCACCGCCCGCATGCGTCCAAGCAACCATTTCGGCTCACCCCTCACACGTTTCGTGGCCCCATAAGGAGCTCCACCGAAAGCTCCAGTGCCACCGCCCGCATGCGTCCCCCGCACCGATTTCGGCACACCCCTCACACGTTTCGTGGCCCCATAGGGAGCTCCACCGACGGCCACAGTGCCACCGCCCGCATGCGTCTCCCACACCGATCTCGTCACACCCCTCACACGATTCGCGGTCCCATAGGGAGCTCCACCGAAAGCTCCAGTGCCACCGCCCGCATGCGTCCCCCACACCGATTTCGGCACACCCTTCACACGTTTCGTGGCCCCATAGGGAGCTCCACCGAAGACGCCAGAGGCTGCGTTCGCATGCGCCCACCGCACCCGTTTCGGCACACCCATCACACGTTTCGCGGCCCCATAGGGAGCTCCACCGACGGCCCCAGTGGCTGCGTTCGCATGCGCCCACCGCACCCATTTCGGCACACCTCTCACGGGTTTCGTGGCCCCATAGGAAATTCCACCGACGGCCCCAGTGGCTGCTTCCACATGCGCCCGCCGGATAATTTTTGGCACGTTCCTCACACGTTTCGTGGCCTTATAGGGAGCTCCTCCGAATGCGGTGCATACAACGACGGTGCTCACAACTGCATATGGTTGGGTCCTTCGCCAAATTAATTTTAAACGAGTGCGCGGCGCTACGGCGAGAGCAACATTTTGAAAACCACCCGCCCTCCATCTGTGAAACTATTGTCAAATTTTAAGCTTCAGGGTAATAAGCGGTGAGGAAGTCTCACGCGAAAAGCCCAGATTGCCCTAAAAACTTGCCTCGGGGTACGACATGGACAAGTTATTACAAGGAACAAAAACGAAGGAATACGAGGAGGAGGAGGGGGAGGAGGAGGAGGCGAACCCGCCCCCCTCCGAATCAGCACCAGAAGGGGAACAACAGCAAGTGGGCCCCGCACGGCGACCGCCCCTAGTCCGACCTGCCCCGCAACCACCCCAGCCGCCCCATGCGGGTTGTTGAGCTCAACTGGGACCCAGAGGACCTCAGCGGCAACTGGACTTCCCGATCGTCGGCTCCCCCGCCCAAGCCTTTCCCAACTGCGGCCGCGGGCGGCTCCGACAACCGGAGGGGCCCCTTCCAGCACTCGCCCTACAGCCTCGCCGCGCCCCAGCGCGGCTCAGCCAGGCGTCAATTCCCCCCACGCGGCGACGAGGGAGCGACCTCCAAAGAGCACCCGCCAACCGCGCCCCCCTTGGGTGGCAACAACCCCGCGACCGCCCACCCGGTGGCAACCAAAGCCTGCCCCCAGCAGGCAGACACGGACATTGGCCCTAACTTGCTCGCTGCCCCAACCAGACGCGACGCCACCCCGCCGGCCGCTGCGACTGATGCCCTGACAGGTATCCCAACGAAGGCCGGTGGACCCTTGCCTGCCCTGCCCCCTGCCACGCCGCCGCCAACGAAACTTGCGGGCGGCCCCCGCAGCGATCCAGGACACCCACCAGCCTCTGCGCGACAGCGCCGCAGACAATCGCGCTGCGGTGGCTCTCGGGGGGGCCTACGTATGGGACGGATCACGCCTGGCCTCCTCCCTTGTTTTTGCGCACGTGACGAGGGCGCGGGGGGCTCGTCCACGGGCACCTCGCGCGGACGCACCGTCGTGCCCTCCTCGGTGCCCCCAGCGAATCCCGCTCTCGCACTGCCACGTGCAGGCGGGGCCCCAGCTCCCCCCCGCCATGCCCGCCGGTGGACGCCCGGTACGATCACCACACCGCCTGCCCTCCTGTAGAGCTCGCGCCCGCAGCGGGTCCGGCCCCCCCAATGCGGCACCGACCCATCCCTCACACACGAGCGACCATAGCCGCGCCTCTGCCAAATCGGAAGACGTCTCCGCTGGGCACGCCTCCCCCTCGCTGGAGGGGGCCGGCGTGCACCGGTCCCAAACCCTGCGGCCCTGTGCGGCCGGCGAAGGCCTCAAACCCGGGCGCCCCCCGCCCCCGCCCTCGACTCCCTCGCCCCCCGCACCGCCAGCGCAGGACGGCCGTCTCTTGGGCGCCGCGCCCGAGTCTGCTGGGCAAGTTGCCTCTGCGCAGTCCCGATCGGCCATCCTGCGGCTCCTCAGTTCAGACGAGGGGCAGAGGGCCGCATTCAGGCAAGGGGTCGCGTCCCAGCCGCCGGCCCCAAGAGCTCGGGCCGTCGCCCCAAGAGCACACCGCTGGCGCGCATATCCCGCCGGAGCTGATCGATGCCCGGGGGGCTGAAGAGGCGGCGTGGCTTTATGGGGGGACAAGGCCCGCGCCCGAAAAGGCACGGGGTGCCCCCGCTTCCCCTCCCCCGCGCCCATCGTCAGCCCCACTCGGCAACCGACCAGAACACACGTTCTGAGACGGTGGCTGGATCCCCTCCCCAACCGTGGAGTGACTCCTCGGCCTGACCAGTGGCCGAGGGGTTGACATGGACTGGTGAGCTCTTGCTTTCGCTGCCCCTTGTGAGCGCTGTGGCAGATTCTCTCTCCCTCATCTCCCATCCGTGTGGCCCGCTGATGAAGAAGTGGGCGCTTGGGAGGGTACGATGCGCGGATGCGAGGTGCTGTCGTTGCTCCTGGCGCCGCATTTGCCCTCGTGGGGGGCTTCGAGGACGGCATGTCGATCTTAAGGGAGGCCCTGGGGCCTCGAGAGATTGACCGAGAGGGGAGGAGAGGAGGTAGGGGAAGACAACAACAAGATGCAGGCCGCTTTGGCGCTTGCCGTTCTGTATGCTTGCAATCTTCCTGTCCCTTGTGCCTTTTTTGCCCCATCCTTGCTTCTGTCTCCCTCAGCTGGGGGCCCTCAAAGACTGTTGTGGCGTCTCACCTGAGATCGTAGATCTGTGTACTTTCGGGGCCGAGCACTTGCATCCTAGCCTTGTGCTGTCCAAGGGCGTGGGCTCCTTGGCCTGCTTCTTCCCTGGGATCTGCAGTGGAAGGTGTCACCATCATGGTGTTCATGCTCCTCCCTCTATGCAGCGTGGTCTGCTCCCTGCGTTGGCAGTGGGTATTGCCGCGGCGCTTCTGGCTCAGGCCTATTATGCCAGGCTTGAGGAGAGTGACTCCTGATTCCCTCACCTCACCCTTCCCCTTCCTCTGCGCGTGCATGTTGGGGGTACTGTCTTCGCCTTCTTTCTGCTTCCTTTACGTAGGGACTTCGTACCTCGTGGGTCATCAGGAACCGAGCAGGAGGAGAAGGAGGAGGAGAAGGAGGAGGATGACGATCAAGACGAGGAGGATTAGCACGAGGATGAGGAGGACTAGCAGGAGGAAGATGAGGAGGATGAGAAGGAGGAGGAGGAGGCTGAGTAGGAAGAGGAGGATGAGGATGAGGATGAGGATGAGGGCGAGGACGATGATGATGATGATGATGATGATGATGATGATGATGATGATGATGATGATGATGATGATGATGCTGATGATGATGCTGCTGATGCTGATGCTGATGATGCTGATGACGATGATGATGCTGATGATGCTGCCGCTGCTAATGATGCTGATGATGTGATGGTGATACTGATGGTGATGGCGACGATGATGCTGCTGCTGATGATGATGACGATGACGAGGCACAGGAGGAGGAAGAGAAGGAGGAGGAGGAGGACGATGAGGAGGAGGAAAAGGAGGAGGAGGAATACTAGTAATACAATTGATATCAAGAATAATATTATCCAGAATAATAACAGTACGGATAATAATAGGAAGAAACAGAAACACACCAATAACTAAAGACGAATGACAATAAGCATACTAATAACAATACGACGAACAATCATAATCATGATAATACTCATAGGAAGAATAATAATATGACGAAGAGGAAGAAGACGAGAGGGAGGAGGAAGAGGAGGATGAGGAGGAGAAGGAGGAGGAGAAGGAGAAGGAGGAGGAGGAAGAAGAGGAGGAGGAGGGAGGATGAGGAGGAGGTAGAGGAGGGGGAGGAGGAGGAAGAGGAGGATGAGGAGGAGGAGGATGATGAGGGGGAGGAAGAGGAGAATGAAGAGGATGAGGATGAGGAGGATGAGGATAAGGATGAGGAGGATGAGGATGAGGATGAGAAGGATACGGAGGAGGAAGAAAAGCACAAGAAGGAGGAGGACTAACATGATGAGGGGGAGGAAGAGGAGGAGGAAGCTGAGTATGACGATGTGGATGATGAGGATGATGATGATGACGAGCACGAAAATTGTGAGGAGGATGAGGATGATAAGGATGATGATGCTGATGATGCGGATGCTGATGGTGCTGATGAGGCTGACACTGCTGCTGATGATGCTGACGCAGATGATGCTGATTCTGTTTATGATGCTGATGCTGCGGATGCTGATGGTGCTGATGATGCTGACAATGCTGCTGATGATGCTGATGCCGATGATGCTGATTCTGATGATGATGCTGCTGATGGTGATGACGGTAATGATGATAATGCGGCTGCTGATGCTGGTGACGATGCTGATGCCGAGGACGACGCTGCTGACGCGGAACATGAGGATGGTGAGCATGATGATGATGATGAAGAGGATGAGGAAAGCGAGAAGGATGAGGATGAAGATTGGGGAGGAGGAGGACGAGGAGAGAGCGGATGATTATGAGGAGGAGGACGAGGATGAGGAAGACAAGGAGTAAACACTAAGCCGATCAGGAGGCAGAAGAGGAGGAGGACGAGGAAGAGGATGACGAGGAGGAAGAGGATGATAACACGGATGATGATGAGTATAAGGAGGAGACAGAGGAGGAGGAGGAGGACCATGAAGAAGAGGATGATGCTGGGGAGGAGGAAGAAAACGAGTAGGAGGAGGAGGACGATGCGCAAGAGGTGGAAGAGGAGGATGAGGAAACGGAGGAGGAATACAATGAGGAGACGGAGGAGGAGGAGGCGGAGGAGGAGGAGGAGGAGGGGGCGGATGCTGCGGATGCTGATGCTGACGATGCTCAGGCTGATGATGATGCTACGGCTGATGATAATGAGGAGGAGGAGGAGGAGGAGGTTGATGAGGAGGATGATGAGGGAGGAGAGGATGAGGAGGCGGCGGAGAAGGAGGCCGCTGAGGAGGAGGATGCGGCTGATGATGACGAGGAGGAGGATGAGGAGGATAAGAAAGATGACGATGAGGAGGAGGATGAGGATGAGGGAGTTAAGGCGAATGAGGACGAAGAGGAGGAACATGATGATGCCGAGACGGAGGGGGAGGAAAGGGAGGAGGAGGATGACGGAGAAGAGGCGGATGGGGAGGCAGAGGAGGCGGGGACGGACGAGGAGGATGATGAAAAGGAGGCGGAGGCGGATGAGGAAGAGGCTGACGAGGGGGAAGAAGACGATGCTGCTGATGATGATGAGGAGGAGGAGGCGGAGGATGACAATGCTGATGAGGATGAGAAGGCATCTGCAGAGGATGAGGATGAGGAGGAGAAGGCGGGGGAAGATGAGCAGGAGCAGGAACAGAAGCAGGAGGAGGACGAGGAGGAGGAGGGGGAGGAGGAGAAGGAGGATGATGAGCATGAGGACGAAGACGAGGAACATGACGATGACGAGGATGAAAGGGAGGATGGGGAGGAGGAGGATGACGGAAAAGAGGCGGATGAGGAGGCAGAGGAGGCGGGGACGGATGAGGAGAATGAGCACGAGGAGGCGGAGGCGGATGAGGAAGATGATGACGAGGAGGAACAAGCATATGCTGCTGATGATGCTGCTGATGATGATGATGCTGATGATGATGCTGATGATGATGATGATGCGGAGGAGGAGGAGGAGGATGAGGATGAAAATGCGAATGAAGATGCGACAGGGGGATGCAGATGAGGATGAGGAGGAATAGTAGGAGGAGGATGAGGAGGAGGAACATGACCAGAAGCAGGAACAGAAGCAGGAGGAGGAAGAGGAGGATGAGGAGGATAATGAGGATGAGGAGGAGGATGATGATGATGCTGATGAGGAGAAGGAGGACTAGGATGCCTAGGATGACTAGAGGGACTATGGGGACAACGACAGCAAGGACACGGCGCAGTACGAGGAGGAGGAGGATGAGGAGGAGGATGAGGAGGAGGGTGGGGCTGAGGAGGAGAAGGAGAAGGATGACGATGAGGAGGAGGGCGATGATGAGGAGGCGGAGGAGGGGGAGGCGGCGGGGGAGGCAGATCAGTAGGAGGAGCAGGAGGAAGAAGATGATGATGAGGATGAGGAAGCGGACCACGAGGATGACGATGATGCTGATGTGGAGGAGGAGAAGAGCGAAGAACGACTGGAGAAGGGAGAACTGAGAACAGCGAAGGAGGAGGGGGAGGAGGAAGATCATGAGGAGGATAAGGAGGAGGAGGAGGATGAGGAGGAGGAGGAGGAGGGGGGTGAGAAAGGAGGAGGAGGAGGAGGAGGAGAGGAGGAGGAGGAGGAGGGAGGATGCGGAACGGAGGAAGAGGATGCGGAGGAATGTGGTGGAGGGGGGGGGGGGAGGAGGAGGAGGAGGGAGGAGGAGGAGGAGGAGGAGGAGGAGGAAGAGGAGGAGAAGGATGAGGAGGCGGATGAGAACGGCGACGATGATGACGAGGATCTGCAAACGAGGAAGAGGAAGAGGAGAAAGATGCGGAATACGAGGAGGATGAGGAGGCGGAATAGGATGAGGACGAGGATGATGATGATGATACTGATACTGATAATGATGATGCTGATGATGCGGATGATGCTGATGCTGATGAGGAGGAGGAGGATGAGGAGGAAGATGAGGAATACGAGGAGGGGGGAGCAGGAGGAGGAGGATGAGGATGAGGAGGAAGCGGAGGAGGAGGGTGAGGAAGTGGAGGAAGAGGATTATAATGAACAAGCGGGGGAGGAAGCGGACGAGGAGAAGCTGGAGGAGGAGGAGGAGGAAGCGGAGGAGAAGGAGGAGGAAGAGGATGCAGCTGAACAGGAGAAGGAGGAGGCGGATGAGGATGAGGATGAATATGACGATGCTGATGATGCTGATGATGATGCTGATGCTGATGATGCTGATGATGATGAGGCGGAGGAGGAGGAGGAGTAGGAAGAAGATGAGCTGGAGGATGAGGAAGACGCATATGAGGAGTAGGAGCAGGAACAGGAGCAGGATGAGGAGGATGATGATGCTGATGAGAAGGAGGAGGGGGATGGGGATGAGGAGGAGGCAGACTAGGCGGACTAGGAAGACTAGGCGGACTATGAGGACTATACGGACTAGGATGATGATGCTGATGATGATGATGCTGATGGTGGTGGTGGTGATGATGATGATGATGATGATGCTGATGCTGATGATGCTGATGATCATGAGGAGGATGATGAGGAGGATGAACACGATACGGAGGATGAGGATGAGAAAAGGAGAAGGGAGAACGGAGAAGGGAGAAGGAGGAGGAAGGAGGAGGAGGAAGAGGAGGAGGAGCAGGAGGTGGAGCAGGAGGTGGAGCAGGAGGAGAACGACGACGTGGATGATGAGGATCCGAAAAGAAAGGCTGTCCCCTGGAAGGCGGCCTGCTCGACGGCATCGATCACCGCATCCAAGCCTCGGTCGTGGCGGCCAAGCCTCCTCCCGCCTGCCCCTCCGCTGGCTCTCGGGTCAAGCTGCGCGTCCCCCTGGCTCTCCAGGTCGATTGAGGAGGGAGGAGTGAGGGAGGGGAAGGGGGAAGGTGGAAGACGAAGCGGGGAGAAGGGACGGGGGAGGATGGGGAGAGGGGCTCCGTAAGCCCAGGCGTGCTTCTCTATCTTCTCCATGGCCTGCCCCCGTCCCCCCCCCACCCCTGTTTCTTCCACAGCCCCACCCGCCTACCCGCCCTTTCTCTCAGACTCGTCTCGTCCTCTGGCCGCCTCGAGGACTGCCCTTGCCTCCTCCTCGTCGTCCTCCTCCTCCTCCTCCTCCTCCTCCTCCTCCTCCTCCTCCTCCTCCTCCTCCCCCTCCCCTCCTCCTCCTCCGCCCCCGTACATTTCATATTGCCGTCTCCTGCTCATCTTCTCGGAGTCCCCTCTTTTGAGTTGCTGCGCCGTTCTTCATAATGGCTTAGACGTTGTGAAGCGCGTTGAGCGATGCGACTGCCCATATGATGCTGGACGGCAGCCTGAGCAACCCACCCTCGAAGAACGGGACAGCGGGGATTTGGGTCTGGCACTACTGCTCCGTCAAAAGGTGATGGGGAAGCTACTCACACTGACCTGCACGGATGTAAGCGCGGACAATTACGCATTCCCTTGCCAATCGGGATGTGGCTTCCAGCGGGGCTTTCGCCTGTACATTGCCGTTGCGACGAGCTGGAAATTTCCAGACGGCCAATCGCTGCCGTTGACGTACCAATACGATGTTCAAGATTTCGTGAGACCGCGTGTAGTAGTCAGGAGTTGGCTGGACTCCCAACGCAAACCAGGACAGCGAAAGAGCAGCAGGAGCAGAGCAAGGACGAGAACAGCGATGCGGAAGCGGAGCGCCAGCACTATGGCGCAAGTCGGTGAGCGGCCGTCGGCAAATTCCCCCACTATAGAAGCCTTTTGGAGTTTCGTGTGGCCTTCTAAAACACTCCGAAGGACCCCGCTCGAGACCTTCTCGCGATTCACTCACAGACGAAGCCGCCCAAGACTCTGGCCCAGATTCAGGCTCCAGGAGCCCAAATCGACAAAACTTAACAAGGATCGTATGGCCGAGCGAATACGTAGCACCCCGCAATTGCGGATAAGAGTGAGGGGGCGGGCGCGGGCGACGCGGGCGTCGTCAAGCCGGCGGACCTCGTGGCCCCCACCTTCCCTGTCGATGGCGCTCTCCTCCTCCTCCTCCGCCTCCTCCTCCTCCTCCTCCTCCTCTTCCTCGTCCTCGTCCTCGTCCTCATCGTCATCGTCGTCCTCCTCCTCCACCTCGTCCTTCTCCTCCTCCTCTTCTTCCTCGTCCTCCCTCTCCCCCCCTCGTCCTTCCATCATCGTCCTCCCATTGTCGTCATGTTCCTCCTCATCGTTCTCCTCTTCCCCCCCTCCCGATCCTCCCCCCTCCTCCTTTTCGTCGTCGTCGTCGTAGACGTCGTCGTCGTCGTCTCCTTCCTCCTCCTCCTCCCCCTCCTCCTCCTCCTCCTCGTCCTCCTCCTCCTCCTCCTCTCCTCCTCCTCCTCCTCCTCCTCCTCCTCCTGCAAAAGCAGCCCGCCGCAGGCGCCGAAAAAATTGGTTTGTATACTGAACGTGGTTTGGGTCGCGGCTGGGCCGCGGATTCTCCACCGGGAACGAATGCAAAAGATGACCGCCGCAGGCGCCGAAAAATTTGGTTTGTACCCTGAACGTGGTCGCGGGTGGGCCGCGGTCTCTCCACCTAGAACGAATGCAAAATATGCCCGCCGCAGGCGCCGAAAAATGTGGTTTGTACTCTGAGTGTGGTTTGGGTCGCGGGTTGGTCGCGAGTTGGTCGCGGGGTGGGTCGCGGGCTCTTTACCTGGAAGGAATGCAAAAAAAGCCCGCCGCAGGCGCCGAAAATGTTGGTTTGTACCTTGAACGTGGTGGGTTGGGTCGCGGGTGGGTCGCGGGTGGGTCGCGGGTGGGTCGCGGGTGGGTCGCGGGTGGGTCGCGGGTGGGTCGCGGGTGGGTCGCGGGGTGGGTCGCGGGGTGGGTCGCGGGTGGGTCGCGGGTGGGTCGCGGGTGGGTCGCGGGTGGGTCGCGGGGTGGGTCGCGGGGTGGGTCGCGGGGTGGGTCGCGGGGTGGGTCGCGGGGTGGGTCGCGGGTGGGTCGCGGGTGGGTCGCGGGTGGGTCGCGGGTGGGTCGTGGGGTGGGTCGCGGGTGGGTCGCGGGGCGGGTTGCGGGTGGGACGACGACAACAAACAACAACAACAACAAACAACAACAACACGAATCCGCACCGCGGAATCCCACTTCAGCCACGCACCCAGGGACAGTGAATGACCGTTCGGCCCCCTCACTCTGATAACAGAAAACATGAGGTTGGGACCCATAGGGGAAGACTCCCGCTCGAGACTTCCTCGGAATTCACTCAAACACGAGGCTCTAGATTTCCTCCAGCTTCAAGCTTGACGGGCCCAAGCGTGACGACAGGTCGAAAGATCGTATGGCCCGGACGGATAAAAGAAACATGAAGCGGGGACCCCATAGGGAGGGGCTCCCTCTCGGGACGTCCTCGTGATTCACTCACAGACGAAGCTCCCGCTCGAGACTCTGGCGCAAATTCAGGCCAGAGGAACCCGACTCTAACGATAGAGACAAGGTGTAGCTGGCCTGCGCGGATTAAAAACATGAGAAGGTGACCCCATACGGAGGGGCACCCGCTCGAGAGTTCCACGCGATTCACCTGCGAACGGGACTGGCGCTCGAGACCTCCTCAATCTACAAGTCATAACGACCCAACATGGATGACAGTTACAAGGGTCAAATGACCCGCGCGTATTTAACATCATATGACATTGAGACACCATAGAGAGGGGCTCCCGCTCGGGACTTCCTCGCGATTCACTATCGGACGAGGCTCCCACCCGAGATGTCCTCAGGATGAGTATTTGAGTGGGTGTGTGAGTGCGTCCGTGTGTGATGTGGCGATGATGATAGCGATGAGCGTAAACAGGAGAAACTGAGGAGAGGGTGTGTGAGGCGAGGCCTGCACGGGGGGGGGGGAGAGAAACTAATATAAACCCCACTTAGGGTGCGGAAAGCAATGCGTCCATAAACAACAATGCCCATATAGATGTTCAGGGGGCGTCGGCCGAAGCCCGCGCACGCGAATTCGGGAGACGCCGCCTCATAAGCAGAACGTGGAGGGACGAAACTCGAGGCACAAGGGGGAGGGACACGATAGAGAGCACAGGGCAATGGCACACGCCACTTCCTTTGTGGGCCTGTCACGAGAAACAGCAACGGGTTGGGCCGCTAAGCCTGAATGAAAGCGCCCACGCACTAAACACCGTTTTGAAATAAACCGATAATGCGGAGGAGGTAGGCGCCACGAGGATGTGGCGGAGGAGGAATCAGGAGGAGGAGGAGGAGGAGGAGGAAGAGGAGGAGGAGGCGGCGGCGGCGAATCGGTGTTGGGCCGAAGGTCGAACTAAATCGAACGACGAACACATTGCCAACTTGCTCTCGACAATGAGCGACCTCCCGTGCGTGCCTCTTTCGAGGACGGTTGAAAGACGGCGCCCCTTTGGGTCGGGAGCCCCGATTTGTCATCGCCCAACCGCGGTTACAAAGTGAGCACACGAGAACATGAAAGTTCAGGGCCAGCAAGTCCAGACACGAAGCGCGGCCCCAGGTCAGGGTCCGACCAGGCCCGCGGGGGCCGACCAAAATTCAAAAACGCAGCGCTAAACTCACAAGTGCCGTGAACCTGTGCGCTGTGGAGAGGGCCGAGGAGGCGGGAGGAGGAACATGAGGAGGAGGAGGAGGAGGAGGAGGAGGAGGAGGAGGAGGAGGAGGAGGAGGAGGAGGATCATCAGAGGA
>CAUYUJ010001401.1:0-101664 GCA_963575745.1 Prorocentrum cordatum
TCCTCCTCCTCCTCCTCCTCCTCCTCCTTCTCTTCCTCCTCTTCTGGTGGGGCAGCGGCACGGGAGAGCGGAAGGAACGGACGCGAAGGATGCGCGCAGAGGCGGCAGGCGCGGCCGGCGCCGGGCTGGGCCTGCGCCGCCCCCGGCCGCGGCGCTGCCGCCGCCGCCCCCCAGGCTGGCCTGCGGAACGCCCCTCGGGCGCGCGAGCCCCTTGCTCTGTCTCTATCCGTCGTGTCCTAAGTTGTACTTTTCTTTTTCTTTTTCTTTTTCTTCTTCTTCTTCTTCTTCTTCTTCTTCTTCTTCTTCTTCCTCCTCCTCCTCCTCCTCCTCCTCCTCCTTCCCCTCCTCCTCCTCCTCCTCTCCACCCTCTCCTCCTCCATCCTCTCCTCCTCCTCCGTCCTCCGCCTCCTCCTCCTCCTCCCCCTCCTCATCATGCATCATCTCATCATCTCATCGCCTCATCACTCACATCATCATCATCATCATCTCATCACTCATCATCATCATCATCATCATCTCGTCGTCCGTCGTCGTCGTCGTCGTCTGGTCGTCATCATCATCTCATCTCACGATCATCATCATCTCATCATCATCATCTCATCATCATCTCATCATCATCATCATCATCATCATCATCATCATCATCATCACACATCTCATTCATCATCTCATCATCATCTCATCATCATCATCATCATCATCATGCATCATCATCATCAATCATCATCATCCTCATCTCACCATTCATCATCATCGATCATCATCATCATCATCACAGCATCTCATCATCATCATCATCATCATCACATCATCATCATCACTCATCATCTTCATCACATCATCATCCGTCTCTCCAATCTCCTCCATCTACATCACTCTCCATCCCTCCTCCTCCTTCTCCTCGCTCCTCCTCCTCAATCCTCCTCCTCCCCTCCCTCCCCCTCCCTCCCCCTCCTCTCCCCCTCCTCCTCTTCCTCCTCTTCCTCCTCTTTCTCCTCCTCCTCTTCCTCCATCTCCTCCATCCTCCTCTCCATCTCCTACATCTCCTCTATCTCCTTCATCTCGTCTCCATCCACCAATCTCCTCCTCCCATCTCCTCCATCTCATCTCCTCTCTTCTCCTCCATCTCCTCCTCTTCCTCCCCACCTCCTCCTCATCTTCCTCTCCTCCTTCTCCATCCTTTTCCTCAACTCCTCCACCTCCTCCCCCTCTCATCTCTCCAATTCCTCCACCATATCTTCCTCCTCCTCCTCCTTTTCCTCCTCCTTTTCCTCCTCCTCCTCCTCCTCCTCCTCCTCCTCCTCATTCCCCTCCTCATCCTCCTCCACAACGCGCGCCGCGGAATTACCCCTGGGAGGGTGTTTTTGTGTGCATGTCGGCGGCGCTGGCGGGGGCACGGCCGCAGAGGGCCACCAGAGGCTGCGGACGGAAGCGGGCTCGGCCGGCACCGCCCGCCAGCGCGCAGAAAGAGAGACAGAGAGAGAGAGAGAGAAAGAGGGAGAGAGCGGCCGCCTCAGGCGGCCGCGCCGCCGCTCCCCTGGAAGGCCCCCAGGGGCCGTCGGGCCTGCCCCACCTGCGCCGCCCAGCGTGCCACAGGTGCGGCATCCGGTGGTGGCCCTTGCGTCCGCGGCAAGATCCTTCCGCGGCACACCGCGTGCCCTCCAGACCGCTCCGCCGCGGCTGCGAGGGCGACGCGGCCGCCGCCTCGCCGCGCCGCCCGGCGCTCGCGCTGGGGCGCGCCGCGGGGCCCGCTTCCGCTCCGCCCAGACGGCCGCGGCGCCCCACAGCGCCTCGACGCGCTCGGCGCGGCCCGCGCGCAGGTGCAGCCGCAACGCCACCCTTCTGGGGGCCTCGCGCTCCTCTGCAGAGAGGCGGGCTGCGCCCAGCGTGAACCGAACCATCTCGTGTGGGGGCGGAGGCAAAGCTGAAGGTCTCGGTTGAGGCGCCCTGCCGATGGGGCGCCAGGCGCGCTGCGCCCAGCGTGGACTGAGCCGCCTCCCGTGGGGGAGGCCGGCGCCGCGCGCGGGCACGGCGGCCGCCGGGCCCGCTGCGCTGGAGGGCTCTCCGGCGCTGGAGGAACGTCCGCCCCGAAGGGGGCCCAGGGGGCGTCTGCCGCCAGCGGTCTATCCGCCTTTGGGGCGGCCGCTGGCGAGTGAATGGCCTCCCCCCCCTCCTCCTCCTCCTCCTCCTCCTCCTCCTCCTCCTCCTCCTCCTCCTCCTCCTCCTCCTCCTCCCTCCCTCCTCCTCCTCCTCCTCCTCCTCCTCTCCTCCTCCTCCTCCTCCTCCTCCTCATCCTCCTCCTCCTCCTCCTCTCATCCTCCTCCTCCTCCTCATCCTCCGCCTCCTCCTCACCTCCACCTCCTCCTCCTCCTCCTCCTCCTCCTCCTCTTCTCCTCCTCCTCCCCCTCCTCCTCCTCCGCCTCCTCCCCTCCTACTCCTCCTCCCCTCCCTCCTCCCCTCCTCCCTCCTCCTCCTCCTCCTCCTCCTCCTCCTCCTCCTCCTCCTCCTCCGTCCGTAGCCATTCTGGCGCAAGTGCCTGGCAGGCGCTGGGACCCGTGCGGAGGCGCCTTCGCGAGCGCCGCGGCCGCGCCGCCCCCTGGCGCGCGGCCCTCGACGGTGCGATGGGGCGAGGCGGGCGCCGCGGGCCTACGGTCCGCCACGGTGCCGCCCTCGCGTCTGTGGGCGCTGTGGGCGAGGCCGCCGGGCTCATGCTGCTCCTGCAGGCTGAGGGGCAGTCGGCGGAGCCCTCGCGCAGGCCGAGGCGGCCACGCGCGCGGGAGGCGGGCAGGAGGGCGAGGGCCGCCCTTGCCACGGAGCCCACGCGCAGCGCCTCGTAGGCTGTGGCGCCGAGCTCGTCGCCGCCCTGGGCGGCAGCAATTTGGCGAAAGGGCTGGAGAAGCTCAGGGAGCAGGGGAGGAGGCCTCCACCGCACCTCGAGCGAGCCTGGCGGGGCATAGACACCGCCGCGAGCCTGCTTCGCCACCCGGGCATGGGCGATGAAGCCCTCGACCAGGCGCGGGCGTGGCTCAGTGCTGGCGGCGAGGCCCACGGGACGTCCGAGCTCGTGCACGACGAGGAGGCGGACTCAAGCGCGTAGGGGACCAGGGAGAACGAGAGCAAGCTCGAGCAGAAGTCTTCCTGGCAGGAGCTGCTGGGGCCCTCGAGGAGCATGCTGGGCCATTGTTCCCCTAGCCAAGTCCCGTGGAGGCGGGCGGGGACCTCGGCGAGGGCCTTCGAGGAGCATGCTGGGCCATTGTTCCCCTAGCCAAGTCCCGTGGAGGCGGGCGGGGACCTCGGCGAGGGCCCTCGAGGAGCATGCTGGGCCATTGTTCCCCTGGCCAAGTCCCGTGGAGGCGGGCGGGGACCTCGGTGGAAGTCACGAGGAGACCCGTCGGGCCGCGTCCATTGTAGGGCCTCCTCTCCGGCCCCCCAGGCCCCGAGGGCGCCGATCGCAGGTCCACGCCCAGGTGCAACCACGCCCTTCGAAGACGCCGACCCCTCCTCCTCCCCCTCCTCCTCCTGCTCCACCTCCTCCACCTCCCCCCCCCCTCCTCCTCCTCCCTCCTCCCCCTCCCCCTCCTCCTCCTGCTCCTCCTCCTCCTCCTCCTCCCCCTCCTCCTCCCTCCTCCTCCTCCTCCTCCTCCTCCTCCTCCTCCTCCTCCTCCTCCCCCCTCCTCCTCCTCCTCCTCCTCCTCCTCCTCCTCCTCCTCCTCCTCCGCCTGCTCCTGCTCCTGCTCCTGCTCCTGCTCCTGCGCGCCACGCGGGCCCCTTTGCCGCCGGCGCACCTCTCCTCCGAGGTTTCCCCCTCCCCCTGCGCACTCCCCCTTCCGTGGGTCTGGAAGGGGCGCTCCGCGAAGGCCGCGAGGGGTCTGAACGTCCAAGATGGCTCGCAGGCCCCGAAAGGGTCCCAAGACGGCCTCGAGCGCCAGAGCGCCCCCCGGCGCCCCAAGATGGCCCCAAGAGGCATCCCTTCGGCCTCCGAGGGGGGTTGACACTGAGAATCCCGCTCTTCTTTGATCGATGACCCCTCAAGGCCCCCAAGAAGACCCCAAGATGGCTCCAAAAGGGCTCCAAGAGGGCCCCAAAGGCCTCAAAAAAATGGCCCCCGAAGGGCGTCGGTAGGGCCCCATGATGGCCCCTGGTGCCTCTAGGAGGCTGGACGTCCCTGATCGAAGCAACTCGCCTGGCCATTGTTTTCCCGATCAGGCTTTGCCCACCTAGCGGGTTCTTGCTTTTCTGCCCGAGCGAGCCTATGGAGCAATCTCGAACCAGTATTCTCATAGAGAACACGCACACAGGTGTGAGATAGCTAGCGATTCCCCAAGCAACTCTCGCACTGAAGTGGCCCTTACTTCTCTCCTGCATCGAGAGTGCAAGAACCAACTGTGTGTGGGTTCCACACACATTCCTGCTGTGTCTGTTGGTGCGTGTTGTTTTGCTGCGACCTCGCATCCGCAGCGTTGATCTGCTCGCTGGTCCTTTCCCTTTTCTCTCCTCCCTTTCCTTCATTAGCGGTCTTGGCATGCGAGTCGGCCCACCCCATGGGGCAACTGGTGGTGTGATTGGCTTGGTCGCCCCAACTCGTTGACCTGCGTCCGGCTGTGGCCCTCTGCCCTGCTCGCCGCTGCATCCGTGGCCGCCGCGCGCTCCGACGACAGCCCAGTGGAATGATCAGGAGTTGTCAGACGTTGTTGGGGGGGAAACAAGCCTACCTCGCTTTTGACCACCCTCGCTTCCAAGAGATACCAAACGATGCCAAATTGCAGCCTGTACTGGTCAAGCAGCTCGACGGGGAGGCGCGTGGTATGGCTTGGTTTTGCCTGGAAGCGAAAGCGGGGTAGGTAATTCACGCTCTGAGTTGTTGGGTACAGTCAACCCGCAGAGTAAGGGTGCGCGATAGGGATGCAAGGCCCTTGAACGCTCATCTCGAAGCGTTTCGAGCGGGGCGCGGCCCACGAAAGTGTCCAAGGATGGACCCAGGAAGCAAGGATGCAAGGGTACCTCTGGGAGGGATGCCTACCCTTACTCTGCGGGTCGGCTGTAGTGGTCTGGCCCTGCTCGCGCCTATCCATTGATCCCCATGCATCCGGTGTTGCGTACTCTCTCTTCACCTCTTGCAGCAGCGACCGAGACCCAGACATCCGACATCTCGATTTTTTCGAGACGCGGGCCCCCGACCTCCCGACCACTTCCCTGGGACCGGTTTTTCATCCCGAGTCGTTTTTTGACGGTCCCGAGGCCGGCAAGGGCCCCGAGAGGCCGAAAACTGCGAGAAACCTCCGCCTCGACTTTTTCGAGACGCCCGATGTCTGGGGACGACCGAGCCCGTTCGACGAGCGAGAGGCTGGATGCTATAGAAGGCGCGAGAGGCGGACCGCCGAGGCCGCCGCCACTCGGCTGCCCCTGCACGGGGATCCAGGGCGCAGAGGTGCGCCCCGCGGGGCCGTGGCAGTCTACAGCTGCGGAGCGGAGCAGGCTGCCTTGGCTCGGGCGTGGCTTGCTGCACCCTTCGCGACGGTTCCCTGCGCTCCTCGCCCGCCCAGGCCGTATGCACAGCAACAATACTGCTATGTCGGGCGTGCCCCCCTACACGGGGGTTTTCGACGAAAAATGAAAATACCCCCAACATGCCCCCAAGAGGTCAAACAATACTCAAAAAATAATCCCCAGGCCATTGTTGGACTAGTCTTTGACAATTTCTGGGGTATTTTCTATTTCTCGTCGAAAATCCCCCTGCAGGGGGACAGGCCCGACTCAACAATACTGCGCAGATGCTCCTGGCCCGACTCAACAATACTGCGCGCAGCGCGAAGTGCGAATAACTTCGCGCTCTCGCGCCGCCTCCCAGGGGAGAAGAGGAGGAGGAGGAATCGGAGCCGAACCGCGAAGCGCGAATAACTTCGCGCCCTCGAGGGCGCCCTTGAATGCTGCGCAAATGCTCCTGGCCCGTTTCGGCCTCCGACGGGCGCAGCCGGCTCGGTGGTGCCACGCCCTGGCCCCCGCGAGGGCTCTGGAGAACCAAGTGCTCGGCATACGCGAGACCAGCACGGATAGCCACGGGAGATTCCTCCCCCCCACGATGAGGACCCAGAGAAGTTCAAGGCAGTCTTAAGTCGGGCCTGTCCCCCTACAAGGGGATTTTCGACGAAAAATGACCCAGTTCAAGGCAGTCTTAAGTCGGGTCTGTCCCCCTACAGGGGGATTTTCGACGGAAAATGAAAGATACCCCAAGCATGGTCAAAAAATAATCCAAACATAGTCTGGGGACTATTTTTAAATTATTGTTTGACGTTTTTGGGGGATGTTTTATTTATCGTCGAAAATCCCCCTGTAGGGGGACACGCCCGACATAAAGGCAGTCGCAGTGGCCATCAGCACTCTCAGTCTCAAGGGGATAATGCGTAAGGAACGTTGTGTGCCCTGCTCTCTCTACGCCCATGAAGTGTGGGATGAGCCCAGGAATCGCGTAGACGATATTGCCCCATCGTTGCCTTGCCCCTTCTTATTGACGACAACACATGGGGCAAGGCCGTCGCTAGAGACTGGGCTGTGATGGACGAGCTCGACGTCCCCGCCGGTGAGGGTGCCCAGCAGCACCTTCAGCGCAGCGAGATCGAAGACAGATTCTGCCAAATTCGCTGCGATCACCGCCCTGATGGCTCAGCTGGGCGCGAGCTGCTCCGGGAGCACGGCCAGGAGGAGTACAGTCAAAACGTATATCAAGGACGGGCGATAAGGACGCAAGACCCTTGGAGGCCGAAGTTGGGTTCTTTAGGGCGGCGGGCGACCAGTGATAATGGCAAGGACGGGCCTCAGAGGCAAGGACACAAGGGTACCCTAGATGAAGGCGCGCGTCCTTCCTAGGCGCGTTGACTGCACCACGAACCGCCGTCCCGCCGTTGCCCCCTGAGGGCCGAGCCACGAGACGCTCTTGGCCCCACGGCCGGCCAGTCCGCCGGCGATGGCCCCGTGTCTGGCATGGTGACTGGCGCTGGGCTGCAGGACAGGGGGTTCGACAGCACGACCAACCGGGGAGACTCGAGATTTCCTCTCCTCCCGCTGAGAGCGGCGGCAGCAGCAGGAGAGCGCAGAAGCCCGCTGCCCTTCGACGGGGCTCTCCGGCGCCGCAGTCAAGCCGCGGTCTCCTGCTCCGGCGTGTGGGAGAACGTGCAGTGTGAGGACTCCGCAAGGAGCCTCCGTGTACACGATCGCCCCCCCTCCATCCCGCGCCGCAGTCAAGCCGCGGTCTCCTGCTCCGGCGTGTGGGAGAACATGCAGTGTGAGGACTCCGCAAGGAGCCTCCGTGTACACGATCGACCCCCCGCCATCCCGCGCCGCAGTCAAGCCGCGGTCTCCTGCTCCGGCGTGTGGGAGAACATGCAGTGTGAGGACTCCGCAAGGAGCCTCCGTGTACACGATCGACACCCCGCTATCCCGCGCCACATTAAGCCGTGGTCTCCTGGTCCGGCGTCTGGGAGAACGTGCAGTTTGAGGACTCCACAGGGAGCCTCCGTGTGCATGATCGACCCCCCAATCTCCGCCCTCGTCGCCGCCAGCGCGCTGGCGATTCTGGTCAGGCTGCGTCGTCTGCGTCGCGAGAAGGGTCGAGGATCTTGTCTGAGCGGCCCCGCAAATGAGGAACGCCGAACGTATTCCAACTTGCTCCAGAGCATTGACAAGTGCACGAATGCGCTCGCAGCTGGGTGTGTGCACATATTAACCGATTGCACTTGAACTGTGATTATTGCTATTGTTTCGCCCCATGCCAACAGGAATGCATATGCTCTCGTTTCTCTGTAGTCTCCTGGACGAATTCGCAAGACAAGTTTGCCACTCCAGGCATTCAGGCTGTCTGGGCACCTCTTGCTTGATCTTCGGTCCAAGAAGGTTGCTCAATGCATGCTGTGCGCACTTTTGGCGCCGTTCTTGCCAACGTCCACCATTGCACGCACGACAGGTACAGTCAGCAGCGCGCGCACAGAATTCTCTGGCACACATCATCTGCTCTGGTCGCACCTTTGGAACTCCAGCACCGCTCGTCCATCAAGCATGCATGCACCATCTGCGCTCTCTCACTTGTCCTCTGCACTCGCTGTCCTCAATTTCCTCCGCTCTGTTTTCCTCTTCAACTTTCTTGGATGCTCTTCGCTCTGGTCTCACCCGAAGCTTCTGAGATTTCTGGCCTAGTCGGCTCAGTTCGTTGATGCGGGCAGAGTCTCCGCCGATGCTACATGCAGTGTCGTGTTCGGCGGCGAGCGAAGGGGGGAAGTGAGCCTTCTCAGAAGGCGGCGGGCCTTCAGAAACCCTCGCGCCTTCAGAGAAATGTTTTGTGTCTTCGGGGAAGGCTTCCCAGAAGGCTGGGGGACTTCCGAACCTTCTGGGAAGGCCTTCTCCTTCTTTCTTCCCCCGGGCTCGCCGCCGACGTGCACATGTGGGTGTCTCTTGATTGCAAGCTGAGCTACGTGGGAAAAAAACATTCGTGGCACCGAGATCCAGCCTTATGATAGCCTCCTCCACCGCCGGGCAACTGCCAGCGTACCCGCTTACTTTTCAAATCTGGTCCATCGGCGCAGGCACAGTCGGGGCCTTGACCTAAGGAACCCAAAATCAGGAACGAGGCCCCTTTTTTCCATAAGTTAAACTTCGATTTCCGATCGAAAACATAAGGAAAACCTGAGGCAAGCTGCGCAACACTTAAGGAACGCGGAGCCCCTCCCCAACGAAAAGGGTTCCTTCTTGAAGGGCCCCAACTGTAAGCTTGTTCAGATTACTTTGCGTTTCCTTTCCAGTTTGGTTCTAGTGATTTTGGAGTGCTGATCTTAGGGGCACAATGCATCACTGTGTACACGCCTCAACTGAATGTTCCTGTCGTGCGGAAACACGCTCGCACAGCGTATGGGCACGGAACCTATTCCCGACATGTCGTGAAGCCTCTAACTACATCGACCAGGCCTCGCCTTAGCAGGGTTGCCAATCCAGACGACTATTTGCGTGGAATTCGAATTCGTCACAGCGAGACGTAGGCAGAAGAGGATACATCCGCAACGTATTTTGAGCAACAACATAGCCTCGCCGCTTTAGTTATGAGGCTCGGAGTGCTTCGAAATAACAATTCTTAACCCAATAATGTTTGCAAATGGGTGTGCAATCATACGCCGCAATTAATACCTCGCCTCCTCGATCGCCTCCCCCGGCTCCTGTGCGGAAAGAGCTAAAGTATTGCATGGCATCGTTGCTTCCAAATTCTAGGCAAGGAATGTTTACGCAACCATGTGTCATTGCAAATTCGAATTCCTACTATCCCCCTCAACTCTCTCCGTTCTCTGCTGCTGAGAGGAACCAACACATGATTGCCCAGTTAGTGGCTGGGACTTCTCTGACTCTTCAAAAGAAACGGTTTTCTGACCCCAACCCCGAACTGATGTTGGCGAACTCGATACATTGGGCTCGCAAATTTTACCGGCACGATGTTCCGTGCACGTGTGGTGTGTTGCAAGGCGTGTCGCCTGTGGGTGTGTCTTCTAACGGTCATGTTTGTTGTCTCGCCTCTGACACCGCTGTTGCCAGTTGCATCCCTAAGAAATTCCACTGCGAAGGGGCCTGCATGTGCTCCCATCACGCTTTGATCTGGCAATTGGAGAAATTTGTTGACCATGATATGTCCTCATGTATTCGCGCGTTTCCTTATGCGGGCCTTGATCTCAATGACTTCGTCGATTTCACGGCCAGGGAATACCATCGCCACAATCACTTCCGCTGTTTCGGCGCGGCCAGTAGTGATGTGCAGTGGTGGCGTAGTACATTGTTTGACGTCGCCGTGGTTACTCCTGTCGACAAGCACAAAAACACGGTTGCTATCATGTGCCCCCAGAGTTGGCAGAATCGTGCTCGTTGTTGGCGTTGTGATACGTGGCGTGACCGAAAAATCCCCCCGTGGTCTGTGATTCACGCTGCGTTTGAGGAGCTCCAGACTCCTTGTAGCTACATCTGCGTCCCTGTGAGGCATATGCAGAATCACGCGCTCGGTGGTGTTGGTTGTTGGCCGAAGGTCCCAAACCTTGCCGTGAAGTTATCGGCCTCTTGGCTCTTGTTCGAAACATTGTTGGGGGATTTGTTTTTTTCCCCAAACAACTTGCTGAACGGGGTGCTGTTGTGATAGAAACTAACTCCGGCCGAGGGAACGCGGAGCAGAGACATCCTCACACAAATTTCATGGTTTTGGCCGTTTCGCTTGAGACATCCGCACAACTCTCGTTTTTGAGTTGGCCGGGATTGGCCGTTTCGCCTGAGACATCCTCGAAAAGTGGCGCTCCGGGACGCCGCGCGAGAGGTGGCCCGGGCCGTTTCGCTTGAGACATCCTCACAACTCTGAGCCCCGAGGTGCCGTGCGAGAGGTGGTCTGGGCCGCTTCGCCCGAGACAGCCTCGAAACTCTGAGCTCTGCGATGCCTTGCGCGAGGTGGTCCGGCCCGTTTCGCCTGAGACATCCTCGAAACTCTGACTTCGGAGATGCCGCGCGAGAGGTGGTCTGGCCCGTTTCGCCTGAGACATCCTCGAACTTCTGAGCTCTGAGATGCCCTGCGCGAGGTGGTCCGGCCCGTCTCGCCTGAGACATCCTTGCAACTCTGAGCTCTGAGATGCCGTGCGCAAGGTGGTCCGGCCTGTTTCGCAAAAGACATTCTAGTCTTTCCTCTGAGAATCGGGGTAAGATGCCAAAGGAATTAAGATCTCATGTTCACTCTGCTCAGGGAGAGAGGGGACGGGATGAGACATCGATAAGACAAATATCCGGTAAGCAAATTTACTATATCAGGAATGTGAAGGGAGGAGGCCGACCGGCCTACGACCAACGACGCGCGACGGTCGAGGGCTGGCGCGCTCCTTTTCTATCCTGCAAGCAAACGAATAGCTTGCTTGAGTAAACAAACAGCTGCAGTATGCAGCATCAGTTCCAGTCAGACAGTGCGCAGCATGCAAGATGGGCTATAATGTATATTATTATGAGGCGGAGAGGAGCATATTTACTCCCCCCGCGGCGGGCCTCGTAGAGCCCATCCGGCCACAGCACCCCCGGCCTATTATGCGCAACCACCGGAGCGAACCGCAAAAACTTTTACCGCTCAACGGTGGCCGCCAGGGGGCTAAGGGCCGAAGAGGCCCGACGACTCCCACATAATATCAATAAATTCTCTCCGCTGGACCGGCTTCGCCGACCAGTAGTCGTTTACCCATCCAACACGCGTACCGCGCGTGGATGAAAACTTCCTTGCATGCGCCTGCCGCGACTAAGTCGCGCAGGCGGATCTCAGCCCAGCTCCCCCCACGGGTTCTCCTCTTCCGTTGTCGGCGCCGGAGGCGTCGGGTTCGACGGCGCCGAGCCCCCAGTCTGTCCGTCTCCGCCACGAGGCGAGCGGGACCGCCCCTTTCCTTTATTAGTATAATCTGCAGCACTGTAGCTCTTCTCCTTGTTCTTGGACGCCTTCCCCTTCGGCGGGAAGTGAACGTCACGCTCAAACGTAGACAGTGTATGCCAAAGATCCAGCGTCCACCAGACCTCGTCGGACAACCGCGTGATCCGGTCCCGGTGGACGTAGTATCCTACCTGAATATCGTTCACGTAGTGCGGGTAGGACACGAGCGGGTCGTAGCCAGCAGCGCCGCGGCCCGCATCCATGGCCCCATCGCGCGCGCGCTGGGGCACCGACCGATCCCAAGCGTTGGAATACCATGAGTATTCCTCTCTTGTCGTCACGGCTGAGCCGGCGACAGAATCCGGGGATTCGGTAGCGTCATCGGAAGCCCGAACATCTGAGACGTCGGGTCTGCGCGGTCGAGGTGGTGGCAGTGGTCTGGTTTTTACCTCATCCTGTGCCCTTATTGGTCTCACGGGATCGGCTTCGCCGCCGTGGTGTGGATTGCCATGTCTGTTCTCATGATCTCGCATCCATTTTAACAAATTCCTAGCAGCTGTAGCTACTGGGATACCAAATTTCCCGCATGCAGTGCGGAACGGTCCTGCGTCTTTATCCTGGAGCTCTGTCCCAGGATCAGTATATTTGTCCTGAAGCCAAGAAATGGCTTCTTGCAACAGAGCACCCTTGCAACGGACGTCAGTCTGCACCTGCCTGCCCAGATTACGGGCCCATTCCTCTATTATGTCGTCCGTCTGAACGGCGGCGCGAATGCGGCAGTCAAGAGCATATTCATCTCTCCGTCGCATCGTACCAATGAAGTCCGCGCTCTCTGTCGGGGCGAACTATTCGCCCCGGGCAACCGACAGAGTGTCCATCCGAAATGAAGGAGCTCATGGTCTCGCGAACGATCTCAAAAATTCGCATGGGCCGAAAACCAAGTTGCATTTGCTGTACAGAGGCCAACCAGTTTCCATCGACTATGCTCTTGACAATGGGTGGGACCTCATGTTCCACTTCCCCTTGCAGTTGTATCCTATTGTGGTCACTCGGGCGTATGCCTGTGTATTCGATAACATATTGGGCTGCAATCGCCCTAGCCTCTATCCCGAACAAAGTTATCTTTACTGAAGGGTCTTCGCAGTGGTTGTATGCATATCCTTCAGGCTGATCGAGGTTGATCGCTCCTTCGGTTATCAGCGCAGCCTTAGGCCCGCTGATTGCTGAGAAGTCCAGTCCCATCTGTGATTGTTCGCCTGCCCTCGCGGCTGCGCTGGTGGCAGGTAGCAATGTTGGTATTATGAGGCGATGGTCCCGACATTCGTTGGTCCGTCTTGCAACGGATTGAGAACTGCGAGTCGGCCTCGCCTTGAAATTGTTCTCTTAGACGACTGGCAATCGTCCGCGAGGGTTTTGCCCTCTAGGGTTTTGTCCTACGTCTTCCACGACGTCTTCATTCTGTGCAGGCAACCATGGTGTCCCCAAGGCCACCGCGCCATCAATTGTTTGAATCGTCGGGGCGAAGACATTTGTTCTAGTCATGTCGTTATACTATCTCTCCCAGCCTATCACGGGTTCGACTATGTCGCCCGTGCATTTGGCCAGTCGAAGGCTGCCAGAGCTGGGCAAGATATTGGGCGAGCATATTGGTCAATATTCGTCTTCCATAGCAGCGGCCACCAGGTATTGATCGCAGGGGTCCGCCTTCTCATCCTTGAGGCTGAGTATTCAAGCCATTGTATGAACCTTCTGACCAAGGGCCTCAAATGCTGGAAGAAAGGGCCATGGCGCGCCGGCGGCTGAGCCGCGGCGTCTGTTGGCACCCAAGCAGGGAAATTGCCTGGCAGGCTGTTGCCGAATATCTGGCCTGCTGCAGCCATTTTTCACATATTCCCCATTCGCCCATTTTCGCTCCTGCTGATGATTACTGCTGATGTTCTTCATTACGAGCGCAGAAGCTCTTGTCTATCCCCACGCACTTTGATCCATTGGGGACGGTTCCAGGGAAGATTGGCGCGATCTCTCACATGTAGTACAAGTCCATTTGCCTCAAGGGACCGCGGGATTATCTCAAAATTCCACGTCTGAGACATATAGTCGCGCGTGACTCCGTGCTTGTATTTAATTCGACAGCTGCAGACCGGACAGTGTTCAGAGCCCGTTCTCACCCAATGACAACGGAAGTATAGGAACCTTCCATCATCTTCCAAAGGGACGAATAGAACCCGTTCCTATATTTCGGGTGACAGCTCTGGCCGACGATTCCAAGCCAACAGCAGAGTCTCGTCTGTGTGAACCCAAGCAATAGTCGACTCGTTGTCGAAAGTCACTTCGTACGAGGCCCACTCGCGATTGAACAGTACCGACCAACGCATCTGGTTCGTTTGTCTAACGAGGGAGACGGCTTTGTCAATGTCGGTGAATCTCGGCACCTCTCGGGACACCAGAGTCCCGTCCGGGCAAATCCTGTATGAGAAGCGAGTGAGCACTCGGCCGGTGAAAACAAGAATAAGCTCCCAGGACTCGCGGTGGTTGGGAAGTTGTTCCCATAGGTGGATGGTGTCGTCTGCGGGCCAAGTCCCCACCGATGGCGGTTCCCCTCCCTGTGCCTCGCGCCCCATGGGCACAAAAATCCTCGGAGGGGGATCTTCTCCGTACCTCCGCTGGCTGACCCACGAAGGAATACGTGTGGGATCAGGCATTGTTGGGCTCCTTTTCGTCGGAAGCAGCCTCGGCAAATCATAGTCTGCCTCGCGACAGAGCCCTGAGTCTCTCTTCGGACAGCGTACTCTTCCATCCATAGATTCCAAAAATGTCTGCAAGTCCGTGAAATGAAGAAGAGATCCATGACTCCTGACTTGGCCAGGGTCATATGGGACATACATCCTTTCAATGGAAGCAACGAATGTTGAATGTCCCTGACATGCTCGATAGAAAATAGGTATGGCGGTTTCGCTCCTCTCTCCTTCTTGCGATGGGCACGCCTTATATCGCGTCCACATTTTGTGAACACTGGGTCTAACAATATTGTCGCTATCCTTAGGAAGTATCCCCAAAACTTCCACTGTCTCTAGCGGCAGCGCGGCTAAGCCGTGTGCGGCAAGAGCGCATGATTGAAAAGTAAAACCGTCCTCTTCAATTTTCTGCACCAGGTCTCCAAAATAGACCCAGCCACCCGACGATCTCGCATAGTCAGAGCAATGCCTCGCGAGGTACACAACGCATTTGCCTATTCTCCCAGCAAGTGCATCCGTTCGACAGCTCTGGGTACACCACGTTTCCGTACTGCCCAATGCAGCTGGATTATCGCTGTCGTCGATCCCAACTACCAGCGGCTCAAGGCACGCAAAGGTCTCCGGGGCAAATCCTTCTGGGACACCATCGGGATGAAATTCAGCTCTGAGGAAATCTTTTGCCTGTTCAAACGCGCCGTCAGCTTGGCTGAGGCTGCTCAACAATGCGAAAATCAGGTCTTCCGCAAATTCAGCAATATACCGAAGCGTGCTCCCCGTCTGGTTGCGGATGGCTTCGATATGCGGCGGAACGGGGCCAGTGATGTGTGCGTCGCGGACCTTCTGTTTCATCGGTCCAGGTGTTCTCCGATTGACTCGTCCGCGTTCTTCTGTCGTAACATACAGCTGTCTGCCCTTGAATCAGACAGCGTGCCCCGCGATGACGTCTTGATCACCATCACTAGGATCTACGGACGGGGGCTCGCTCTGTCTCCTAGCAGGAGCAGACGGCAAACTCATTCTGCAGAACATATTTCCAGATGCTGGACCAAAAGGGTAAGTCTCGTCTTCCATAGAAGCAATGAGCTCGGGGTCCTCGTCGTATGGAAAGGCTGTAATATCCTCAGGTTCAGCGTCTGCTCCCGAGATCCCCGGATTGCCTGAGACATCCGGGTGCATTGCTGATGCCTTGGGAACATATGTTGCCCCCTTCATCCAGTGGTTCCACCGTAGGGGACGGAACCGCCGTGGAAAACGACCGTTCTTGATGTGTGTCCAGCTGATCATCATGCTCCGCTCTGGTTGGACCAGGCGGAGGGGTCGGAAGATTAGCCGTCGCGGCTGAGCCGGACGGAGGGGCAGGAGGAGTAGGTACTCTAGTCACGCTCTCTCCCGAACCACCTGCCTCTTCACGTCTAGACCTCCAGGGTCTCTCAAACACCATCGGAGTACGGATAAAATTTGGTTCCGCTTTATGGATCTGCTCGACAACAGCATCTGCAAATCTATTCCATACAGTGGAATAAATATTTGGTCCATGTTCGTTACTCTGTTCATATCTCAAATAAACAAATTTTGCGGCCTCAATAAAAGAGACAACTTCTATTCTGCATCTTGTGGATCCGGCAGTCTCTGGCTGTCCAATTTCTTGCGCTCTCGATCTGAGGCCACGCCAATTGTAAAATAACTGTTTTTCATTTTTCAATACACTGTGTGCCCTGGAGCGCGAGAAGTGCATACTCGAGACGTGTTCTATGACTTGGAGGATAATAATTATATCATCATCTCCGACTAACACCGGCGAGTCCTCAGATGAATGATCACCATCCGACTGAGTCGGGGGTTTGCTCCAGGGATGTCCAATGTGCTTTCATCTCCGTCTCGGGCGGGAGCCATCTCCTCGGCGGGGGTAGCTTTCGCCTCGGCCATCGATGCGCTTTCAACGGAGTTCTGCGCTTCTTCGGGTTGATCTCTTGCAATACTGCCTTCGGCATGCTGCGAGCCCCCCCAACGCCTGGCCCCTCCAGGTGCAGATTTATACCGAGGCTCAGCATTTTGATGGCTCTGATCGATAGGCGGAGGGTCGGAAACATTGGTTCCAATGAATTGGGTCAAAGTGGGCGGAAGATCACGAATACTTGGTTTCCAAGGTGGGCTGCCAGCCGTGTCAGTGCCTCCCGGCTTTGCCGGTGGCTGCGTCGACGGGGATGCCGCAAGGTTTCCATCAACTCGAAGCATCTTCGCTGGCGGAGGACCCACCATCTGTGATTCTGGTCTAAAATGCGGCGGAGGCGGAGCTTTCTTGGGCATAATCTCCTTCGCCTGCGGTACACTCCCCCGCATTGCTACGCTCGGCTTCTTGGCCGGCGGCGGCGTCGGTGCTTGAATCGCCGGTGGGGCCCTCTTAGGAACGATCTCTCTCGGCCCTTCATCAGGCGATCCCTCCTTAGGAGGAGGAGGGGCCGTAAGAGTAGAGGACCAAGTCACGGCCCCGGGGGGCGGCGGCTTGCATGCTCTCTCTTGGTTCGCAAGAGTCTGTCCCAGGTTTGGGAAATCCCCGGTCTCGATCGAAAAATTGGGTGCCGGACGGCTTAGCCGCCGGCTCCACCTGTTTTGCTTTCGCAGGTCTTCTTCGCCTTCTCTTTTTCTTGTTTATTTTGTTCGACCAGCTTCGCGGACTCCTCTGAGGCCTCATTCCTGTGTGATGCATGAATCTTGGTTAACCTGACTCCCTTCTTTTGAAGCCAGGGCCACATGTTGTCAAAAGTTTCGTTATCAAAATAAGGGCTTTGTCCCCTTTGCCCGGCAAATGGTTCTAAATTTGGAACCCAGGCCATCTGTGCCTCCCGGACATTGTCCGTGGCGTTCGTCCGATCGTGATCTCGGTATCTTTCGACCTCGAAGTCCTGCTCCAGATTCCAGCCGTTTGTCTGGCAACATGCTGCAAATGTGCCCACGCGTCTGTAACGCACATTGCTGCCGGGGTCCAATGGTATAGTCGTAGCTCATGCAACACATCGCCCTTTGGGTCGCTCACGTACTGTGTCGGCGTTCCTCTGATGGCCTTTGGCCTCTTGGCATAGAAAACAATCTCAGCAGTTACCCAAATACCATCTCCAAAGGTCTCCTCAGCAACAGAATACGTGGTGTGAGTATTGGGGTTATCAGTACATGGGAAAGAATATACCCCAACCGCATGCATCTTAACATTCCCTCCGTATCTGGGATCCGAAGGGAGCAACTGATGACCCTCCAGTATTGCATGATGGGCAGTCACAGACGTACCGTGTGACTGCTTTGTCCAACCTGCGGATGAGTCTGAGACTTCCGCAATCTTTTCATCTGTCACGAAGAAAGGCAACGAAAGTTCGACGCAATGGGCAACGCCCGGTCTTCACCGCTAGCTTAGCCCAGTTCAAGCGATCAGCCACAGTGGCTGTCGGGCTTGCTATTGACCTGTCGGCTTTGATCCTGAAGAAACGTACCCATTTCGGAACTATGTAACTCAGTGTCGCAGGCGGGACTTTCGTTGACGTCTGTAGAAATTGGAAAGCAAGCCGCGCTTCGCTGTTAGCTGCTTTCCGATACATTTTCTGTTGCTTGCTTCTAGCAGCATGCTTCCCTTGCGCGACCTCTGCAGCGCGGCCTTCCTCGCCCGGGTAGGCGTTCCCTGGCATCATGTCACGATGGAGGTTTTTGCTAGCAGTCGTGAATGGACAAAGAAAATCATGATTATCCCGGCAAAGCAACCTAACAGCGATGTGTAGGAGCATATCTGGAAGCATTCCCCTTAAGATTCAAATGAGAACCCAGTTGTAGAATTCTGCTGTTCTCGCAGTCGTAGCCGCATTCGCGATGACAGTCGCAGCGGCAACGGCAGTCGCAGTCACAGCCTCAGCCTAAGTCTGCCTCAGCCTGCCTCAGCCTGCCTCAGCCTCAGCCTCAGCCTGCTTCAGCCTCAGCCTCAGTCTGCCTTCAGCCTCGGCCTCAGCCTGCCTCAGCCTCAGTCTGCCCGCAGCCTCGGCCTCAGCCTCAGCCTGCCTCAGCCTCAGCCTGCCTCAGCCTCAACCTCAGCCTGCCTCTGCCTCAGCCTCAGCCTGCTTCAGCCTCAGCCTCAGTCTGCCGTCGGCCTCGGCCTCAGCCTCAGCCTGCCTCAGCCGCAGCCTCAGCCTGCCTCAGCATCAGCCTGCCTTTGCCTCAGCCTCAGCCTCAGCCTGCCTCAGCCTCAGCCTCAGCCTGCTTCAGCCTCAGCCTCAGTCTGCCCGCAGCCTCGGCCTCAGCCTCAGCCTGCCTCAGCCCCAGCCTGCCTCAGCCTCAGCCTCAGCCTCAGCCTACCTCAGCCTCAGCCTGCCTCAGCCTCAGCCTCAGCCTGCCTCAGCCTCAGCCTCAGCCTGCTTCAGCCTCAGACTCAGTCTGCCTTAAGCCTCGGCCTCAGCCTCAGCCTGCCGCAGCCTCAGCCTGCATCAGCCGCAGCCTCAGCCCCAGCCTGCCTCAGCCTCAGCCTGCCTCAGCCTCAGCCTCAGCCTGCCTCAGCCTCAGCCTCAGCCTGCTTCATCAGTCTGCCTTCAGCCTCGGCCTCAGCCTCCGCCTGCCTCAGCCTCAGCCTGCATGAGCCTCAGCCTCAGCCTCAGCCTGCTTCAGCATCAGCCTGCCTCAGCCTCAGCCTCAGCCTGCCTAAGCCTCAGCCTGCTTCAGCCTCAACCTCGGTCTGCCTACAGCCTCGGCCTCAGCCTCAGCCTCAGCCTGCCTCAGCCTCAGCCTTCCTCAGCCTCAGCCTCAGCCTGCCTCAGCCTCAGCCTGCTTCAGCCTCAGCCTCAGTCTACCTTCAGCCTCGGCCTCAGCCTCAGCCTGCCTCAGCCTCCGCCTGCATCAGCCTCAGCCTCAGCCTCAGCCTCAGCATCAGCCTGCCTCAGCCTCTGCCTCCGCCTCCGCCTCCGCCTCCGCCTCAGCCTGCTTCAGCCTCAGCCTCAGTCTGCCTTCAGCCTCAGCCTCAGCCTCAGCCTCAGCCTGCCTAAGCCTCAGCCTCAGCCTGCCTCAGCATCAGCCTGCCTCAGCCTCAGCCTCAGCCTGCCTCAGCCTCAGCCTCAGCCTCAGCCTGCCTCAGCCTCAGCCTGCCTGCCCTCAGCCTCGGCCTCAGCCTGCCTCAGCCTCAGCCTGCATCAGCCTCAGCCTCAGCCTCAGCCTGCGTCAGCATCAGCCTGCCTCAGCCTCAGCCTCAGCCTGCCTCAGCCTCAGCTTCAGCCTGCTTCAGCCTCAGCCTCAGTCTGCCTTCAGCCTCGGCCTCAGCCTCAGCCTGCCTCAGCCTGCCCCAGCCTCGGCCTGCCTCAGCCTCAGCATCAGCCTGCCTCAGTATTCAAAATGCGGCCCGGGAGTTGACTTCTGGGAACTCGAAGAACACGAAGTGGCCCACAGCTGGCCCCAGGCATTCAAAATCATGCCCAGGAATGGAGTTCTGGGAACTCGAAGACCACGAAGTGGCCTACAGTTAGCTCCGGGCACTCAAAATGTGGCCGGGGAGTGGAGTTCTGGGAACTCGAAGAGCACGAAGTGGCCTACGGTTGGCTCCGGGCATTCAGAATGTGGCCCAGGAATGGTGTTCTGGGAAGTCCAAGAGCACGAAGTGGCCTACAGTTGGCTCCGGGCATTCAAAGTGCGGCCCGGGAATGGAGTTCTGGGAAATCGAAGGACACGAAGTGGCCTACAGGTGGCTCCGGGCATTCAAAATGTGGCCCGGGAATGGAGTTCTGGGAAGTCGAAGAGCACGAAGTGGCCTACAGTTGGCTCTGGGCACTCAGAATGTGGCCCGGGAATGAAGTTCTGGGAGGTCGAAGAGCACGAAGTGTGTGACTGTTTGCGAAAAACGTATTCGGACCCAGCTCCCGGGATGCCGCCCAGACCTCCCTGGGGAGTCATCAGATGCTCTCTTTTGACCCTATTAGAAACCTAGCAGTCTTCGCTGTTAGGTCATAAGTGATATCTGTCCCCGATGAGATTTGAAAAGCCAACCTCTTTGTCTGCTGGTACGGAAGACAACGTGGCCAGAAGGGCTCCTCTTCTCCAGGGCTACCTTCTTTTGGCCGCTTCGGGAATTTGTATCTGCCGCTGAGCTTGGTTTCGCATCCCTCCGGGCGTCTCTATTTCTTTGACATCAGATGGTGGCGCCAAAAAAGGGGCGCGAGGCGACTGAGCCGTTCGCGCGCTGGAACCAGAGCCCGTAGCGGCTGAGCCGCCGGGCCTGGTATTTCCGGCTGAAGCAGCAGCACCAGCTGATGGTGCGACGTGGACAGGAACGGCTATGTCACCCGACGTTGCGCCACTCACCGAGACGGCTAAGCCGCTCGGTGCAGCCGCTGGCGCTGCCTTGTTCACTTCGTTGAGTGCAGTACGCATAGGCTCATCATTGTGCACGCCTTCATCCTCCGATCTTTGGCTCTTCCCCTTTGGTGGCATTCCAGGACAGAAAGTTTCTCCGCGCGGCGAGAAGTAGGCATCATCTTTCCATGGGAAAATGTCATGATATGCGGCTCCCCTGAGTAAGATGAGTGCATTGCACCACCTCCAGATCCGTCTGAGACGGCTGGAAAACCATTGTCGGTCAAGACCGCCTTAAACGGGCGGGCATTAAGTATCGACGTGGGTATATTGCCCACAGCAGGAGCCCAGCCCTGCCAGTGCATGACTAAGTCTTTAATGTCCGCCTCCTGCTTGGCATACCCGTCTTCTCTCGTCGCGCACGTTATGTGACCATCCCGGGCGGCTGAGCCGCCGGAAGGTTGGCAGAAAAAACAATACGGCTAGCTCGGCCGTTTTGGTCATGTAGTCTGCGCACAACTCACCAGCGTTCACGCTTACAATACGCCCTCCGTTGTTCAGTTCGTAGTCCGGGTGGCTGGCACCGTAATGAAAAATGTCTCCTGGGCGGTGTCTAAGCTGCCGGTAGAGGCTCGCTCCATCAAGAATCATTATCCTAGGAAACATTCTTATTGCTTTGTAGCGTTCGATCCTACGGTTCATTCTGGCTCGAACCAGGGTGGCAACATCGCCCCACATCGGGTCAACGCCACCGTCGTCAGTCTGCCAGCACTTGTGGCCCCCACCAACATACATTATATCAATCGCCCCCTCGGATGAACGACACATCGCGTCGTCAATCAACTGTGCGGCGTCGTTCACCATGAACCTAAGGCTTCCTGCGAACGCGAGCGGGTTCTCCTGTCTTCTTGGCCCACTCACAACTCCGTTTAGCTGAGATGCATTATCAACAATATCATTGAAGTTCCAGAGGGTAAAACGCATCGGAATGTGGGTCCCTTTTATGTAGTACCCGCTCTGGCCCCGCTGAAACTTTGAAGAGGCATCACGTATGTTCGACATCTGCGCTCCACCCATGGCTTCCTGTATACTTCCAAACACCGTTTCTCGCAGGTTATATTCAGGAAGCAGGCTGGACTTAATTTTCCCGGGTCCATCCTTGAATGCAATGGTAGAATCTGAAACAATGTGGACAGAATAAGACCAAGAAGTCTTCGACCCGTTCCTCATTAAGCACAATGGGCGAAAGAAATCTGTCACGGGTTTCCCCGTGCTCGACATGGCCGCGAGGTCCTCTCCTACAAACGGGATCCACGAATGTCGGTTAACCTTGGCGATCTGAGAAATGGCCTGACACTTCTTAATGAAGGTCAGTTTGTTCGCCCAGTATTTCATTGTCGGATCCGTGACCCCAATGTAGAGATCTAAAATTTATTCCACCTTCTCCTGCCAGTCGTTCGTGGGGTGTCTGGGAAAATCCGCGAAAAATCCCCGCGTCCGTAGATACCCTAGGACGTTCCAGGGGCCTCGCCCGATGCACGGCTGATCGTCAGACTCAGCTTCAGCTGCGACTGGTCCTGAGTCGGGCGGTCCTCCCCCTCCACCACCTCCTGAAGAGGGGTGAAAGGGGTGGATTGTTTCCCGAAGAGGACCCGCCGGATGCCGGTGGAGCCCCACCTCCACCGGCGGAGCCGCGGGGTGGGCCACCACCAGTTCCCCCGCCGGCTGCGCCGGGAGGGTTAGTGTTGCCAGATGCTTGGCCTGCGGATGATTCGCCGGCCGCCTGTCGTCCGGCTCCAGGGCTGCCCAAGGAGGGCTGATTGCCGTGCGAGGCTGCTTGTTGGCTGGCCGAGACGACTGTGTCGTTCGGTGCCTCTGCTGCCGTCCGCAGCTTCTTCTGCGGCGAAAACTCTTCGGCCCCTGGATCGAGGCCATCTTTAGCAAACCATTCATCAAGGTTCTGCGGTCTTTTCCATGGGCGCTGCCTGTTGCGCCAGTGGGCCGCCTGCTGAGGAGAAGTCTCGAAATATGTCGCTCTTGCAGTGGCGGTAAGGGCCTCCTCGACGACATGCACTGGCGTATGATATAAGCCTTTGACCACTGGGAGAGCGAACATCGCCCCCCAGCCATCCCCGGCGGCTGAGCAACGGGGAGGCCTTCGGGGAGAAGGGACCCAAATGTCCACCCAGACCTGGGGGGGCCCTCTGCCCAGTGATCTATCACTGGGACACTCACATAGTCTCCAAAGATAGTCTCACACCGAACAGCTGGGCCGACAGTGGGACCAATAACTTCTCCTTTCTCGAGCGTTCGAACTGTGCAACGATACCCCCCTGGCGGGTTCATGTGCGCCTTACTGACCAACTTCGTCATTTCGTCAGGATACGTCTGAAAGAACGCACCAAGGGGAATCTTGTCCAGGTCAGGGGGGCACAATCGAAACGGCATGTTGCCTTTCGCTCGAACATCGTCCAGTGTACCGTCCACGGGTCTTGCGAAAACTGGGAGTACAAACGTTGAGATATCGTCTGTGACGTCGCGTCCAGGTCTGCCTTCAACGCGGTCACGACTTCGTCGCTCCGCATATAAAGTATGTCATGCCTCCACATCGTGTAGCGCCAACCCCATCCTTTCGTAGGTACACTCTTGGTCTCCCCTGTAGGCACCGATCGGGACCGCTCTCTCAATTTGTCAGGGTAGCATCGAAAGATCGGTTTATCCTTCCAGGAGTCGATGTCCCCTGTGTTGGAGTTGGCTGCTTTCTTTGCGGGCTGACCATCCCGGAAGGCTGCCTCTGCTGCCCTTTTGCGAGCAGTTATTTCTTCACCACGAATCTCAACACCAGCTTCCATCTCGATATCCACCTCGGATACGTCGTGGGAGCGGTGCCCCAACAAAAGATGCCACGAGTTCGAGCTTACTTTTTTCCTGAAAAATCGTTTCCACTCAAACGTTCTGTGACCGAAAACTCACAAGCGATGGCGCGAATAGGGTCGCAGGAAAAATCAAAGCAGGAATGGGCGCAGCAGGAGTCGGCGGAGAGAGGGCGAGAACGACGCTGGCCGCCACGAGGGGGTCCGAGGAGGTCAGATAAGAACCCGGCGCGCCTCATTGGAGGCACTGGCGAGTTGTTTACCCCAGAGGGTCAACGCCCGAAGCGACGAAATATAACGTACCTTGACACCGCCGTCGCGCATGTAAAGTTCGGTGGTGAGTCATATAAATTCGGACTGAACATGCGTGCGTGGCTGAACCTGCAATGCATCCAAATTGGATTCGCTGTTATGGATGAGCTTATACAGATTTGATATTGCATGCCCACGCAAAACAAAAAAAAACGCGGGGGAACGGAAGCGACGAGAAGAGCGATCGCCAACCAGGAGCACCCCAACCACGGGAACCGCCTGCACATTCTCCGCGTCGGCGGGGGGACGCGTTGCAGCTACCCCCCGCCCTCCTCCCACCCCCATCGCGCGCAGCGGACGAAGAAGGAGCATAGTGAACGAGAGCGAAGAGGACAGGAGGAAGGCGCGGGAAAGGGGCGGAGGGAGCGAAGGAGAAGAGACTAGAAGACAGGGGAGGTGCGGTGGGAAGGCGCATTGAGGCTCTTTCAGGCTCTCTTGACAAGCTCTCTTGGGTTCTCTAGGTCTGTCTGAGGGGCTTCGGCGAGGCCCCAGAAGGGGGCCCTCCAAAGCCTTCTTCAGGACTGCCTCGGGCTCGCCTCACTAGGGGTGCTTATTTGTTGGCGCGGTCGGAGTCGAACTTTGTTGGTTCAAACGCTGAATATGGTCTGCTTGTATTACAACGCTTATCCGAAATATGCAATGCAAAAAATGCCAGCACTCTTTGAAGAATCTTTTTTCGCGCGCTCGCTGTGCTCGCGGAGAGGGCAAGGGAACTTCGCATTTCCTCGGAACCGCGTCGCGATTGCGAGGCGCAGGCAGATATCACCAGGAAGCTGCCGCACGATTGTGGCGCACAAAACCCGAGAACCAAGGCCCCAAGAGGGCTCCAAGAGGGCTCCGAAAGGCCTCCAATGGCAGTGAAAATGAAGCCACGCGAGCACCCATGCGCGTGACAGAACTTTCACTCCACTTGGGGGCCTTTTGGAATCCTTTCTGGGGCTCTATTTGGCTTTTCTGGGGCCGCCAGGGACGCCTGCGTGGTCCAAGAAAACCCCCAGAGGGCCCCCAAGAGGAGTGAAAGTTAAGTCATGCGAAAAGGGCGCTTGCGTGACATCACTTCCTCTACTCTTGGGGACCCCTCGGGGCCCTCTTGGGGCCCTCTTGGGGCCTCTGGGGCCGTCCAGGAGCTCTCTTGGGGCCATCCTGGGGCCATCCTGGAACGCTCTTGGGGCACTCCTGGCGCCCTTTTAGGGCCCCCGCGGTAAAGTATATCAAACGTCCGTTTCACGTCCTCCACCGCGGGGGGGGGGCCCAGGCGCGTCTAAAGCCCCCAGGGGCGTGTCTCGGGGCCTCCGAGGCCCTCCTGGAGCCCTCTTGGGATCCTCTTGGGCCTTCTTGGAGCCTTCTTGGAGCTACTCCACCGCCAATGGCACGACATGCGTAGACTGACCGCTCCATGACAAGGGAAGGCCGCGGGGTTGAACCACCCCAGCCGCGAAGCCGGACACTTCAGGAAAAATCCCCCGGCCTCAAGGCAGGGCACTTGTGGCCAAACCCTTCCAGCCATGAGGCCAGAAAAGTGCCCCCTCCCACCAAAATCTTGGCTACGATGTTCAACATCCGCCCCTGCGATTTTGGCTGCGATTTCGAACATCCGCCCCTGCGATTTTCAAACTACCCCCCTACGATTTTGGCTACGATGTTCGAAGTCCACCCCTACGATTTTGGTTGTGGGGTCCGCGAGCCGCCAGCGCGATTTGAAATGAGGCCCTGGGCCCAGAGAGAAAGACTTGCGTTACAAGCTGGCGCCCGATCCAACACGATTTCCCAAACAATATTGGCCGACGATATTTTCGTGGGGATGTCTCAGGCAAGTCGCCCAAAAAAATCGCATTGCAAAATCGTCGTCGGTTTTGTGCTTCTCTGGGGAGGGCCCAAGGAATTCTGAAGTACCACATCAACAAATGCTAACCCTCATCCTCCCTCCGCCAGCCGTTCCTCCTCCGATCCTTTCCCTCGAAATCACGCCGTCGGTGAAAGGTCCCCGAACGAATGCATCACTAAACCACAACCGCCGTTCAACGCACCAAGAGACCGTGGCCGTCGTCGCCGCCGTAATGTTCGTCATCGTCGTCACGCCCCTTGCTCTTGTCGTTGGGACGCTCGCCGCCGTTGTCGTGATGTTCGCCCCCGTCCTCGTGGCGCTCGCCGCGTTAGTCGCCGTAGTACTCGCCGCCGCCCTCGTCGTAGTGCCCATCGGCGTTGTCGCCGCAGCGTTCGTTGTCGTCGTCGCAACGCCCGTCGTCGTCGGCGAAAAACTCGATGGCGTCGTCATCGCAATGCTCCGCGTCGCCAATGTCGTCGTCACGCTTGCCATCGTCTCGGCAACGCTCGTCGCTGTCGTCGCCGTCGTAACGCTCGTCTTCGTCGTCGTCGTCGTAACGTTCATCAACGTCGCCGTCGCAGCGCTCGTCGCCGCCGTCGCCGGATTGCTCGTCAATGTCGCCGTGACCGTCGTGGCCGTTGCGATCCGAACGCTCGTGCCCGTCGTCGCCGAGAACCTTGTCGCCGTCGTGGTCGCCGTAGCGCTCGTCATCGTCGTTGTAACGTTCGTCGGCGTCGTCGTACTAAAGTCTGTCGTCGGATAGCCGGCCTCCTCAGGACCGGGCGCGAGGGCAAATCCCCCTCAGTGGAGAAACCAAATATCCTCCGGTGATTGTCTGGTTCCCGGGGACCTCTTGGAAAATCGGTGCTGGAGACGCGTGAAATACAATGACGAGGCACCTGGAGGCCCACGCGGTCCCTGGGGAGATCCACGGGGGATCGCAGTGATCAGCACAGGACGAAGGACAATGACGCTCTGCGCGCATGACTAACCGTTGCGGTATAGTCGCGTTTTTTCGCCAGCCTTTCCTTCGCACCCCGCTTGCCCTGCACAACCCCCAAGGAACATGTTTGGGAGGAGCTGATGAAGGCGTTTCCTGCTTCACAAGTCAAAGGGAAGCCGCAACGCAAGTACGGATTATGCAAACCCTTCATGTCCCACCCGTTTCGCTACCCGCGCGCACGCAAAACATGTTTTGTGGAAAAGCTGCGAGTATTATTGTTTCAGAAGCACCAGTACGTTTGTTGAACAATCGCGGTATTCTATCACGATCCCTCCTCTCCGCTCTTTCTGACGCTCTCTGCCCTCAGTGCAGCACCTTTGGCATCAGTGAGTGTTCCTGCTCTTCGAGAATCAATGTAACGAACGCAGTCGCGAGCGCCCCCTGCTTCAAAACTTCCAACGGCTACAAAACATGCGGACGCTGGGCGCTCCTCGCTTTTCTTTCTACCCCGCGTAGTCATTGGCAAATTTCAAGCTTTCAAACTTCAGCTCGTCTGGATTTTGTACGCTTCAAGCTTACATGGTTCCAAACTTGCAAACGGGCAATATTCTTGGTGGATGGAACAGCTTTTAACGTTAGACAAGTTAAGCATATATATATATATACATACATATATATATATACTGCAACTTCGGAAACATAGCACTTGGGCCGTTATGACAACGTGCAAGTTCGAACTCTCGCATCCGGTAAACATGGTAAACTCGAAGATTTGGACACAACTTCGATGGTTTCAGAGTGTGAACTGCCGAACTTTCAAGCTTTCAAACTTGGACGCACGCATACGTGAACTTTCTCAAACTTTTAAACTTAGGATGTGTCAAATTTCGAAGCGCCACGAAACTACATGAGTAATGCCCTCGCAGGGAATGGGGGGCTGACTGGCCCCCAAGTCCTTGTCCCATACAAGAGGCCAGGGGCCCGAGCGGGGGGCTCGCCGACGGTCTCGACGAATAGTCGACGCGAACGTGTAGACGGCCGCGTCTTGCGGGACACCTCGCTTGCGATGTTTAGGCGCACGCGCTTCTCACTCGCGTAATCTGCCCTTCCCGCACCAACCCCTCGACTTCAAAATCGTCTGTTGGGCGCCGGGGCCATGAGGATACGACATCATTCAGGCTGAAGTCGTTATCCCTTGTCCCGCCCGGCTGAGCCGGTGGGCAAGCCTCCCCTCTCGGCTGAGCCGGTGGGGTGGCCTTTCGAATTGTGTTGGGAGGAGCATCATCTTTGATCTCTCTCCTTTGGTTTTCCTCTCCGACTGAGTCGGAGACGAAATCATCTACGATGTCGTCTGAGCGGATCAAAACAACGTCCTCCCCAGGCGGCTTAACCGCTGAGTCACTCAACGGTCGACGCATGGGTTCGGTCGATGCTCTCTCAGACGCGCGGGGGCCGCAGCAGGCAAGGCTCGAGTAGTCGCCGCAAGGCAACCGCTCGATCCCAGGGGGGGCCGGCCGCGGGGCAGCCCGCGCAAGCTCTAGAGACGAAACGGCAGCGGCACAAACATGATCAGAGGAGGAGATAGGGCGACGACGAGGCGACAAAGATCTCTCAGCGGCACGGGCAATGACGAAATGGACCTGCTCAGCAAAAGCATCCGTGTAATCTTCTGCGCTCTTGCATTCTCGTCCTCTAGCCTCAACATGCTCGCGTGTGCCATCACATCTGCGCTCAAGTCCCTCCGCAACAACAGAGGAGGTAGAAGCTATCGTCCATGGCTTCTTCATGAAATTACCCTTGCTATCCTTTAATCCATACGCACATCCATGCAACGCCGTCTTAACAAACTCTAGCTCTCTCATGGAACCTTTTTACCTGGGGTCTCTCCAATAATTGCACTGGGCAGGCCATTCAATGCAAACAACGCCCCCCGCTTTGTGCACAGCGCGGGCAATCTCCCGGAAATCCCAAAACAGGTATCTGAAGTCAGTCCTAATACCACGAAGCCTGCGCATCGCTCTATGATTTCCAGTGCGAAAATAATGTGCTTCGTTCACATATTGCCAGGGAGAGCCTCCCGTGCAAGGCATAGAACCCACAACGTAATATGTTTTCCCTTGAACGTATTAATATCGTTCAATGCTATTCTAAGTCCCTCATCCGTCCTCATATATTCCTTTTTCAGTGTATCGAATCACCTTGCATGAGTTATCGACGAAACTCTTTGGGTCTCCTATCCTGCTCTGAGGGCCACAACAATATTCTAACAAAAGCCTGTCCCCGGTCCACTGAGTGGCCGGGGCGCAATCTTCTCGGATCCAGAACTCTGTGTACCCAGTCCATCTACTCGGGCAATAGTCGCCATCGCTGGAATCGCCATTCGAGTGATATTCAAACGGATGATGATATTTACTCTCTTTGTCACGCCAATTGTCAATGCGGCCAACCGTCAAACCTTGTTGGGCATTAACGGCGTAGGCGCGGCGCCTATCATCTAACTTTTCCGGGTCGACGGGGTAATCACCGATTGCAGGCATGAACGCAACAAGTCTCGGAACAGAATGCCATCGTTTCAAACTCTGTCCTTGTTGTATCCATGCATCCTTTTTGTCTAGAAAACTGGCAGCCGCAGCAGGTGGAGGATGAGGAAGAAAAAGGTTGTCATTGGGAATATCTTCCATGCTTTTCGGCAACATCGAAATATCTGACTCATTTTCAAGATCCGCCATGTCAAGCGTTGTTTTCATTTCGCGATCAGAACTTTTCTTGGTTATATTATCCATCGTTCTCGTTTTCTCGGAGCTTCTGCTGTAATCTTCTTCGGTCAATAAAGGAAGAATGTTACCTGCGTCTTCGGCTAAGCCGGATGCGTCCGCAATCGCAGCTGCGCTGGGGGCGCATGCCTCCACGGCTTTGCCGGGGGCGGCCGCAACGGGTTTGCCCTTGATGGGGCGTTTTTTATTTGTGTTCATCTTTTTTGCTAGGTATAGCAGCTCCTCTCCGCAAGGCCGAACTGGGGCCCAAGCGGGGCTTGAGAATCCCCCCGGGTTTCAAGGGAAGTCCGTCTGAAAACATCGAGTCAAGATAAACTTGGTACCGCTTAGCGGTCCAGAAGTTGGGCGTACCAATGTTGACAATATCTAGAACTTTAACCCAAGCCATAGGGTCGATAAATCTTTTGGTTCCTACATCGGCAGTCTCGTTTTGAGTTCTTTCATACTGGAGCTCAACAAGGCCGCGAGAAAACTGTTCGGACACAGCTGCAGCATCAATTCTATGTGTTCTCGGTAGATGCATTAGTTTCATTGACCCACCTGCCTTGATGACTTTACAAACTGCTTGATTATCTTCCAAGAATAGACATCGTACAAGTCTGCCAAGCAGTATCTCCCAAAGCGGTAGCGCCGCTAGCAGTTCTTAGCGCAACGCAAGGTCGGCAGCGACAATCTCTGCTTCGAGTGTACTGTGGGAAACACATGTCTGTCGTTGCGATCCCATAGACTGTCCAGCTCTAGTGTATGGGCCCCAAATGGCTTGATAACTGGCACTCGTGCTCCGATGCGTGCGAATGTCACTTGCCAGGTCTGCATCAGAATATTGCTTTAACAAGGCATCTTCCTTTTTGTCACCTACCCGGGAGGTCATGCGGTAGCGGGAGGTACATTTGATATAACATACGAGGCGGGAAAGATCCATGTCTTGTTGTTCTGTCCATTTTGTAATAGAACTGGCAGTTTGACATACAGCACGGAGAAAGTCATATCTGGCCATTCTCGCACCATAAAGTATATTCATCAATACTTTTGCTGCAGTAGGTTGAAGCGCACCCGACTGAGTCGGTGGCTCGGGGTCATCAGGGCTTGCTACTGCGGCGTCAAGGCCGAGAACTTCTATCTTGTGATCAGAAGGGCCTGAATCAACGTTGATTCGCAATGCTGACGCTATGGCCTCCTGAGTTGGGGAGTAAACCTCGCCTCGTGGGCCGCCCTGGCCATCTTCGAAATCAGTAAGTTCAGGGCCAAACGGGGTTCCCGCTGCCGGATAAGTAGCTTGGTCGGTGTCCGTTAACTGAGCATATAATGTAACACAGGATGCAAAGAACTCTGTCATGTCATATTCTATGACTTTGGCTAGTTTCGGTTCTCTCGGCTGATATGGCTCGGACGGCTGAGCCGCCGAGTCACCCCCCGTCTCCTCCTCGCTACTCTCGTCTGTGACGGAGGCGTTTTTCTTAACCTTGGGAGGAGGCGGGTCTAAGATTGTAGGTAACTCCCCCTGCCATTCAACCGTTCGTGTTGACTATCTATGTTCACATCCCAAATATATTCCAACAGCCGTTGGAGGGTCTATTTCTATTTCCTTGGGGCAGTTATCAGAGGGTTCTTGAAGTTGTTTCCAGCCCTCAGCGAGCTTGTCGGCAGGTCCCGACAACTTGAAATCATCAACATAGATAACCAGAAAATTTGCAATTCTTTGTGGAAATAAAAGCTGCGCCACGGACTACACTTTACAAAACCTTTTGCCGCAACATGTCCTTCGCAATGCTGCTCCCAATATCCCTCTGAATCAGGGTGCCCGTACAATGATAGGTACAACGGGCATACAATATTACGCATGTGGGACCATTATTTAGGCCATTCGTCTCGAGGCAAGAAAACCCCTGTGGGGGGGGCCTCCTAGCTTCGACTGGGTATAGGCTTGGCGGGCGTCCGCTTGCTCGATGCTATGACCCTCGAATAGCCCGTGAGTGTCAGCTGCTTTGCTAGCCTGCATTGTAGCAGGGCTGCTGGAAAGTTCCTGAAATAATGCCACATCCTTATTCTGATCTCTGACACTCGAGCCATCAAAAACTACCCGACCTTTATACTTGCGATCTTTGTGTCCCAACGGTAACTCCGAGTTCTTTTCAATAAGGATCGCAAATAGCCGGCCAAAGTGGGCCGTTTTTTCCCGTGAGTTCGGCAACCACATCGGAGTACTCTCTGACGCCATCCTCTATCCATGTGCCTGCATCACGCAATCTACCCCATTATTTTCTCAAGGCGGCTTGGGCATATTTGTTCGCCATGGCTTCGTCTTTTGAGACAGATCTGGCGACAGCGGCATCAATGTGGGCGCGTTGCCAGTCGTTGGGAAGTTGGAAGGGTTCATCGACGATTGAGATAAGGTCAGTGAAAGGATTGTACAAGTATTGCAAATCAAACCTCTCTTTTTCACGATGACTGAGATCTGTAGTCGAGCTTTGCTGCAATGGCATCCGAGGCACGCTTCGCCGCGCCGCGGCGGCCGCCGGACTCGAGGTCTGGCCTGCCTCACAATTGTCCTCAAGCTCGTCATCATCATCATCGGACAAAGGGCCCCTACCGGCTGAGCCGGAGGGAATTCCATCTCGTGCAATAGTGCCTCCGTACCACGTCTGTTTCCACCAAATATCCTCATCATCCGAAAGATGTCATACATAATCATCTCCCTCTGAGGATTCATCAGCCACAGATGCGGCTCGGCCGCCCTGAGTAGGTCGCGACGCCGCCCCACGTCCGCTGCCAGGGGCGTGGCACAGGCTGTCTTTCTTCAAACGACACAGCCGCTCAGCCACCCTCGGTGCTGTTAGCCTGGCCTCAGGAAGAGCCGCAAGTGGCTGCGCCACTGCGGGTTCGGGCGGAGTCGGTGGATCATCCACATCCAGGCCAATGTCACGCAGAAGGCCTAGGCAAGGGCCAGGATCTTCTATCCCGAAGCATCATCTCTTTTCAGCCTTGTATTGTTCCACGGCCTGTCGGCGTTGTGCTTGATTCATGTTGAGCCATCGTCCAGGGTGCATCCCAGGATTGGTGGACTCAGGTAGCTTTTTCAGCCATTGTGCACTGCGCTTCGGGTCTGGGTCTGTTACCCACGCGCGAGTTATAGGCACGTAATCGGGATCATACTAAAGAACAACTCGGATGCTGCATGTCTTTCGACGACCTGTCAATGGAAGCTTCTGCGTCAACTCCTCTTTTGTAAGTCCAGCAACGATTCGTCTGTCCTCGAAGTATTCCATCGTGTCCAGGTTTTGAGTTGTTCGAGCAAGAAGTTGTCCTTTCCCGGGAACCTTCTCGCGCGGCTTAGCCGCTGAGAAGTTGGACTGTCTGTCCATGCGATACTCAAGTTGTGCGAGTCCCAGTTTTTGGTTCTTATCTGCTGGATGGGAATCGCGCTGAGGATCCCTACCGTCGACTACCATCGGCTCGTCACCCACGCACAATCCTCCTGGGCCGTCGTCTTCTAAATCGGCCTCCGAATCGAAGTGTGGAGCGTCCTCGCCTTCTTGAGCAGGCGGTGGCATAACGATAGCAGGATCATCAGCATTGAACATGTTGTCCGGTCGTATCCCTGTGGCTGGTTGTGGCCCGTCTGGGACGGCCGCAGCTTCTCCTGCTTCTGTAGGGATTGTGACGGAACGCCGCTTTCTCGTACGCTCCTCGCAAAGGGAATTGAGGCGACTGGTCATCAGCAGTACCATCTAGGATGTTGCTGTACACCTGGTCAGACTTCTCAATGGTAGGTCGTTTTCCCTCTGGGGTACGCCCTGATTCCATGTTCAGACCGTCCAATTGTCTCAAAGGTACAACATAACTGTCTGGTCCGACCAATCCCCCCGCTCTGTGCACATACCCCACGTATATCCCTGGTATCATCGTTGCGCCAGTCTTGGCGGTCCGAAACCTGGACTCAGGTGGAGGCACATAACGCACGAGGGACCCAAAGGGGAGGAGCGGAGCATCAAATCTACATCCAAAGCGTCGCTCCCAACTTGACTGTCCCACTGCTGGGGTCCTAGTGTTGTAACATAGACAGAAATATCGGACGGCGTAGGTCCAATATGGTGATGGAAGACCAGCCTGCATGAGTAAGGTTCTGGTCCCCATCTGGACCACGCAATTTGCACGCTCAGCAACAGCGCTCTGTTTCATATTCCCTGGGATGGTAAGATCATGGGCAATATTGAGCTCGTAACATGCCCTCGCAAGCTCTCTTGCGCCACTTGTATAACAATATTATAATTTCTCCTCCGGGGCTTTCAGGTTTACCAACAAGTTACAAACGTGAACCGCAGACTTGTCGTGTACACCCTGAGCGGCAAGAAAATCCGTAGCTCGGTCGCGAAAAGTCACACACGCGGTCTCATCGTGGAGTCCCCTCGAGAGTTCATCCATCGCAAACCAATTATCCATCGTCGTCAGGTGTCCGAACGAAGTGGGGTTAGCGCATGGGCGGGGAACCTTTAGCCTTTTGTTTTGCGCCTTGCGCTGTTGCTTTCTGGTAGCTTTGGCCCAATTGCATACTGAACAATATGGGTTCTTGGGAGTATGAGTCAGAAGGTGCGGCAGGGGAGCTGCGGCCTTTCTGAGCCGCTCGGCAAGGGTATCCGACACCTCGACCTCCGCATCGTCTGGGTCTACGTCTGGCGGTGCGTCGACGTCGACCAAGTCGACACCGTCAGCGTCTCCAACTTCACCCTCCTCGGGTCCTGGGGCCGCGTTGCACGCACTGGAGTCCAGTCCTTGGTTTATGTCGTAAGGGAGGTATCCCGAAACTCCGTGCCCATAAGGGCACCTGTATGCGGCAGCGCAGGCCTCGGCTTTGCCGGGCTGCTCGTCGCACTGACCGACGGCTTGACCGTGGTCGGGCAAAATTGAAAGACTTCTGGAAGCAGTGATGCCGGTCGGCGTCCGATTCCAACCGCTTTCACTAGCTTGTCGAAACGAATAGTAGAAGTAGGTGATGGTGTCCGCAGAGTCTATTGAAGATGGAAAACCGGCGCGATCTCAGTCGGCCGTCCATCAGCGTAGCTGTGGGTACCAATCAACTCATGTGTATGCAAGTCTATGGTTACGCGAGTCTGGACAGCATGGGGCGGAGGGCCACCCGCCGATTTCCACATTGCCCAGGAATGCCTTGGCGCCTGGCGCCACGCAACACCACCGCTCGGGGGTTTCACCCCCGCCGGCGGCAACCGCGCACATCCACTGACCCAGCGCCTCTTTGCCTGATAGGGTCAAGTATGGTATCTTGCCCTCAACGGCCAGGACCACTCTTTGGCCATTGGGTAATAACAAATAGGGTCTTTGGCCTGCTGGCCAAAAGAAGCTGAAGCCGTGATCCATGCACCGCTCTCCTACCGAAATCACGCACGGGGTCTCCGGCATGACTAAAGCATTAAAACTACCACCCTTAAATTTGGGACATGCGATGCGAACTGAACCGAGGGCCTTTGATTCTCCCCCAGCAGTATTCAGAGTGATCGATTGCGGAAGCTTTCGAATCAATCTCATTGCACCTGCACTTCTAATGTATTTCTCCGCTATGCGGTTGTACCCACACCCAGTATCAATAATGAAGCTCAGCGCGCCAAGATACGCAGCGGCTTTGTCTGTGCATCCAGCAGCGGCTGCGCCGTGTGGGCCCTCTTCCCCCTCCTCAGTTCTCAACCAAAAATGCCAGACATCATCTTGCAGGTCCGACGCTCTGATCAGAGCTTCCGCAGCAGACGCCCTCGACTGAGTAGATATCTGTCTGCGTATTTCTCCCGGGAAATTCCATCTATCTTTGCTACTCGAAGGCAACTCTTTCAAGTCGTGGCGACGCGCCTTCCTCCAAGTGATAGTGGGCTCCTTAGTAGAGGGGTGAAAACGGACACGGAGATTGCGCCTATCGTTGTTCCGATGTCGGATGCAACTCTTACTAGGGGGGACGCACCAGCTCTTCTTGATAGCGCCCCGAGAAAGAGGGTACAGGAAATTCGCAAGGACATTGACGAGAATCTCGACCTGTTTCCTGCTTCCCTGGTGAGACTCACCGCCGGAAGGATTCCAGTAGTCTGCTCCGCCGGCATCGGCAACAGCTTTCAAAAACTTAGGGCTGGTCTGTTTCTGCCCTGGGAGGCCCCGAAACAACGGAGCAGGGCGCGCTATGGCACCCAAGCTGACATGGTCAGTGGGTCTCTTCTGACCCCCCCGCTTTCCGTTTGACCGACGCGGGCTTCGCCACATCCGTCGAGCAAGGAAGATAAGAAAGAAGACCCTTAACAAAATTATATGCATCATTCCTCCAGCACTGGCGGCTGAGCCGCCAGTGCGGAGCCATTGTCACGGATGACCGTCCGTGGTCTGGGCAAACCAGCACTCCTTGCCACGCAAGCACTAGCCCGTCTCTTTGAAGGAGCGACAGATCATGTCTTTGCCTTTGCCTTTGCCTGTATTATTGTCCCCATCCTTTTACGTTTGTCGGAGTTACTACTGGAGGCCCTCGAGCCACTGTTATCCCCCGTCGATGAGACATTGGCAGCGGCGGCATTGGCTAGTTTAGCTGTGCGCTCGTATCCCAAAGATTGTCCCGCGCCAAGCTTCGATTTCTCCCACTTGTCGCGCTTGAGCTTCTCAGCGTCGGTCAACCCTCTGTGGGCCTTATTGCAACCGTCGGCTGGTCCTCGACAATTCTTGGGATCTCGGGGCCACGCGTAGCATGGAATATTGCTCTCTTTCCCACGCGATTGGTTGGATTGACTCCTGTTTTTCTGTTGCGCTCCTTTTCCACGTCCGCCCATCGGGGTCTGAGATCGACTCTGCCCCTTTCGGCCTCGGTCCGTAGATCTCCCTCTGGGATTCCTATCCTGGGCAGGAGCGGCACTAGACTTCTTTCCTGTACTCGGCTGAGCCGGTGCGGCATTATTGGGCTTCTTACGATTAAAAGGACAACCGTTCCCCGCATATGGGCAAGTTTCGCCCTTACGCACGTACTTACACGTCGGCTCGCCCTTAGTCAATCCGCTTTTCATGACATCAGTGGGTTTCCCCAGTTTAGCTGCCACTTCTGCCGGAGCGGCTTTGCCGCCGGCATTCCTTCGGTCGTCATTACCCCCGCCTCCGCCTAAGCTAGCCTGCCGAGCACGTTGATTCAAGGTACTCTCACGCACGCTGATGTTCCATTCTTTTTCTCGCAACATCATTTCTTCAATCTGCTCCATCAGCCATTCGTAAGTCTTCACGCCATGTCCCATTTTATCCTTTGACATGTCGTAGAGTCGGCATACGAAATTCAATTTGCTAGGCTTTCCGCATTGCTCAATGAAGTGTGCATGAATCGAGGCTCTCATTTCATCAGACGGAGGTCGGGCGCCGTAGAGCTGTTGGTATACGTCTGTCCATTCATTATAGAAATGATACAGGTCAGCATCTGGCTTGTGGGGGTCAATAACAACTTTTAAGATAGCACTCGAAATGCGATGATGACCCAAATCCGACCTAACAGAACACCAATGGCAAATGGCTCGTACCATCTCGCGTCCAGTTAAGAGCCTTCCCTCATTCTGGGCGCTGTATTCCATCCGAGTGATCTGCTGGAGGAAATGAATGTGGTGACCAGGCTGGCTGCGATTCCTTTGCATTTTACTGAATTTCTCAATCAGATTTGTGGCAACCATGAGATCGAGACGCTGAAAGCGCCCTGCATCTTTCAGCTGCACATCGTCCACAGCTGGGTTCATAGCTTCCGTGATCCAGTGCTGCGCTGCCTGGCTTTCAGGCGACGATCCAGCGATCGCACGGACCGCATGCATTTGCCACTCGTATGTTTGTAACATCGGGGATGTCCAGCAAGTCAATCTTCTGATTGTTACCAACCTGCCTCCATCGGTCCAACGGCGCGCTTTCATCAATAACTACTGGATCCTGCGGTCCGCCAAGGCCCTGAGGCCCCCCACGACCGCCTCCACCATCCGAGGGTCCCGAACCCCCCGGACTTCCTGGGGGCGATTTATATGGTCGTTTACCGTGGTCATCGTCGCGCGTCGACATGATCTCGGCATTCGGAGCGTCACTCTTGTCGCCCCCCTTCTCCGCCCTGTCCTGCCTCGCCCGACGACTTAGTCGCCGTCGGCCCCACAGGGCCATCCTTAGAGGAAGGGCGGTCATTGACAAGAATGTTATCGTCACTTGACCCTGCCAATTTTATGCGAATTGGAAATCCAATCTCAGGGGTGCTCGGCTTAGCCGGACCCTCTAGGGCAGGACCGGGAACAGTAAAGTTGTGGCGCAACAACGGCCTCACAGGAGTTTCTGGTGAAAGCAACGGCAAGTCAAATGAACTCGAGGTGAATCCTTTTCCTGGTTTACTTTCTGTATACGGAGTCGGATTCGTGATGATAGCTTTAAGCCTCATCATTCCTTTCTCTAACTCAGCTGCGTCCGCCGTTGCCTCTTCTTCTCGCACGTTGGCGGCTGACCTTTCACTTTTCTTTATGATACATCTGGAACATCTCCTAGTACTCGCGTCAATATGATCTTTACAAGTCGGCAAGCCGCAGCCAGCGCAATTGCCCGTCTTCGGGTGTGAGCAAATCGAACAACATTGGGCCACTATGGAACTCTCTGCTCGAGTTTCTTCCCTTTCTGCGGGTTGATGCTGCGCTGCCGCCCTCACCTGCAGAGTTGACGATCCCGCGTTTACTACGTTTGTCAAGTCGGACTGGAGTGGAACGGATGCGGTGCCAAACGACTGAGCCGCTGGCAATAGATGTCTGTCCGTCCCAGTCGGCTTGGCCGGCGGGCATTTATCATTGCTCGATTGCATGCGCTGCAGGGATGCTCTGGCCACTTCATGCGATCTGAGTTCTTCCAGATATTGGTTGCTCTGGTCAACTATTTTCGCAGCTACTACTTGAGTGTTAACCACTTCCAGCCTGGCGTTTTTAAGCTCTTCTTGTAGGCTCTGCTTCTCTCGTTCCGCCCTAACTGTGGCGATTTGTTATCCCTACTCTAGCCGCCGCAACAACAGCGGTGACCGTTTTGGCATCAACAGACTGATTAGTTGCCGCCACAACGGCCTGTCGTTCCGAAGCCAGCATTTCTAGATATCTACTCTCGGCTTCTATCTCCGCCTGCCGCTTAGCGGCCGCGATCTGATGATACATCTGTTCCATCAGTTCTCGTTCTCGCTCTCTAGCAGCCATGGCTAGAGCGAGTCTTTCAGCCTCAAACGTCTTCCGAACTTCTGCCATGGTTGCTGTCATCTCCTCTCGATCCAGTCGGGCCCTTCCGGCCAGCTGTGCTTCGCTGGTCAGGAACTCTCGCTGGGTGTTCGCCTCAGCTAGTCTAGCCTGATCCTGAATAGTTCGCATGAGAAGATATCTGCAATTATGCTCGCCCATAGGAAAGCACTCTATACGCAACCATTGGATATTACACTTGGGGCATGCTTCAGAGCAACTCTTGCATGCTGGATGCCTACATGCTCCTTCTCGCTTGTTGGCTTTACCTGGGCATCTGCTTTCCGCCTGCGGCGCGCAGTCAAAGTTCGGGTTCCAGCATGTCTCCATTATGGAGATGGTACTGTTGCTCCTTGAAGTAGATCTCGCTCCTGATCTTGGTATTTTGGGTCTTCCCCTACTAGACGCATTCGATCTGGGGCGCACGAAGGTACCTTCTGGGGGTTTGGGTACCTCTAGGAGCTCCTCATCCCTCTCGTCCTGTCTTATGAGCTCAGTGTGCGAAGCTGGTTGCCCAACCATTTCTTCATCCTCACAGCTGGCATCGAGGGTTGCCAACCACCTGAGGCGACGGCAGGACGATATAAACCTTCTTTCAGTGGTGAGTCGCTTAAGTCATAATCCTCGTTTCTCTGCTTCTTGAACTGAGGTGCAGGGGTCCGTCCTGTAGACTCCCTGCCATGCTTCGCCTGAGTCTCAGTCCTGTCCGCCTGAGGCGTCAGGTCACTGGTATCTTCATTTGATCCATCTGGAGACCACCTCTCGCCTTGGGCAGGGTGGTCTGCTTCCATTAACGAGGACAGTTCTCGGCTCAGAGAGATTCCTTGGTTGATGCAGTCAAAATCTTCCTCCATTGAGTTTATTTCATGCTCTTTCTCAACAAGATCATCACTGTCTTGGCCAAACTGTCCATTTAACGCTATTGGGATGGGAACGTTTCTATTCGTGCCTGCCCATTCGCCTGGGACGCTGGGGTATACGCCTACGGTCTCGTGGACTTCCCCTGGTCGACTGGCTTCACCAGTGGCCGGTACGATTGTATGTGTAGCATTCGGAATCGGGCTGATCGACCCCGTCGATTTGGCACTCCAAGACGAGAATGCACTTCGTCTAGGTCTAGCTGTTGTGCCATTTCGTCCATGCGGGTCTGGGGTTTGTTCCCGATTGCCAATCGGAATTCCAGAGGGAGGGCCATCTACCGACGTCTCTACCACCCCTTCAGTGCTTCTACCCCTAGATACCCGAGTGGCGATATTGGAAGGAGGAATGCGGCCCTGGCCAGGACCGCCCTCAATAATGTCACGTCCGTCATGTTGTACAACACAATGATCTGCGCTTCGCGAAGTGACGGACATATCATCTGTCTTATAATAGCTCATACCCGCAGCGACTAAGTCGCGGGGTTCATCCGAAGTTCCTGCTTCTGGTTGGTATGATCCCGCTTCGACTACGTCGCGCGTTTCGGCTGATAACCAGTCTTTCCTCTGAGAATCTGGGTAAGATGCCAAAGGAATTAAGATCTCATGTTCACTCTGCTCAGGGAGAGAGGGGACGGGATGAGACATCGATAAGACAAATATCCGGTAAGCAAGTTTACTATATCAGGTATGTGAAAGGAGGAGGCCGACCGGCCTACGACCAACGACGCGCGACGGCCGAGGGCTGGCGCGCTCCTTTTTTTTTTTCTGTCCTGCAAGCGAACGAATAGCTTGCTTGAGTAAACAAACAGCTGCAGTATGCAGCATCAGTTCAAGTCAGACAGTGCGCAGCATGCAAGATGGGCTATAATGTATATTACCTATACGACCACCCTGCGGGCGATAAGGAGGTTGGGGGGGGGAGGGGCCCAGCAATGGGCAACAGTGGTGAATGTTGTTGCGACAATGCCAGTGGAGATAGTTGCGTTGCCGCTCGCTCTTGGGAGCGTTGGTGTCGAGTTGTTTACGTCACCCTTTGCTCTTTGGCGCCTTGGTGCCATTCGGCCCTCCACCTGGGAACCTGCCCAACTTGCGCAACGGCAGCTAACGGCGCCATTTGGCCACAGAAGACTGAAGCGCTGGCAAAGCTTGGCGCAGCCCGCGCCTCCTCTTGCACGATCGATCTCACTATCGATCTCTTTATCGGTCTCACTCATCGATCTCGCTCGATCAATCTCACCATCGATCTCACAATCGATCTCATCATCGATCTCTCCCGGCCGGTCTCACTATCCCACGCACGATCCCACCATGCCGCTCGACGCACATGCCGCTACTCCCAAGGAGCCCCCCCCCCCCCAAGACTCCCCGAAACCCCAACTGGCCAACCCGAACGCCGAGTGGCCACAAAGATGTTTAGAAGCACAGAGACCTTGAGCACGCCTGGTGCTGCCAGCAAGTTCGTCCTGAACTCCTCCCGAGTCAGCGGGCGCTCAGGATGGAGTTCCACGATGCCCGAAAAGGAATTCCATTGTACTCGTATCGTTGCGCGAGTCTGCGCGAGCCCGGGTATGTTGCCTGTCCCTGGGGCCGGCAAAGCCTGGCCCTGGGGCGCAGGCAGAGCGTGTCTGAGCATGCGGGCGGCGCCGGCCATGGCCGCGGCACCGGCCGAAAATCCGCGGGAACTCTCCGAAGACAGAACCGCGATGGGCTGCGGTCTGACGGCGTCAACGACGGCGCAGCATACAGCACGGCATGGCGATGCAACAGGGCCCCAGGAACGATTCAGGAGTTCCCAAGGGGACCTGAAGGGACGTCCCGACGACGACTCCGACAGCGACGGCGACGGCGGCGACGACGACGACGACGCCGACGCCGACGAGGCCCCACAAGAGCCCCACGAGGCCCCCAAAGCCCCGCAGAGGCCAACAAGAGGCCCCAACAGGCTCTTGAAATGACCCCCAACAAGTCTCAGAGGTGCCTCCCCGAAACCTTCGAGAGGCCTGCGGTGGCGGAATTGGGCGAAGGCCATTAGATAGTCCGCAGCCGTTCGTCACCGTCGCCGGGGAGGAGAACGCCAGGCCGCCCCCCTCCGCCCGGCTCCCCCTTGGCCCCGCTGTCGGGGGCCATCGGGCGGAGGCGCGACGACGACGACGACGACGACGACGGCGACGACGATGACGACTATGGATCTCTATCGCTCTCGCAGGCGATGTCGTTATCGTCGGTCTCACTATCGATCTCACCATCGATATCACGAATGATTTCACTAAAGATCTCATTATCGATCTCTCACTATCGAAACCATTGTATCGATGTCACAATCGGTCTGACTCTCGATCGCACAAGCGACCCCGCTGTCGACCACGCTGGCGGGGCACCGGCGGGACACCAGCGGGGCGCGGACACCGGCGGGGCAACGCGGCCGATCGGCTGTCGACGACGACGCACCGTCATCGCCACTCCTTTTTCGTTGCTGTTTCGAGCTCGCGCCGACATCCGAAGGCACCGTTAGCCGAAACAGGGCGGGCGGCTGGAAAGCCGGCGAAGGTGTGACTCATCTGGCCACAGAATACTGGAGCGCTGGCAAAGCCTGGCGCAGCCCGTGCCCCCCCATGCACTTACGTTTTGCTCGGCGCGATCGAGACACTGGGAGTCAAGACAACTCGTCCCATGGGTTTCCCTTTGGTGGCCTCCGCAGCTGCCTTCCGTCGGAGAGTATCTTCATGAAGTCCTCGCGCTGGGGGGCGGCCCCGGCTGCCGTGCCAATGGCGGCGGCCGACGCGCGGGCACTCTGCCGGCACGGCCACTCCACGTTCGCGCAGTGCGCGTTGTTGGCATTGAGCCACCCCCCGGTTGAAGGCGTTGCGGATGCGCCCGAGGCGACGGCGGCGGCCGATGCACTGGCAAAGACTGGTGCCGCGACCTCGGAACTGGAGCCGACGGCGGCGGCCGACGCACTGGCATTCGGCGAGCTCCACCTCTCCTCCTGCCCCTTGTGCGTCCAGCGCCGCTCCCTGTCAGAAGGTGTGGCCGAGGCTCTCGAGGCGACGGCGCCGGCCGATGCACTGGCAGAGCCTGGTGGCGCGACCTCCGAACCCGAGCCGATGGCGGCGGCCGTGGCGCTGGCATTCTGCCAGCTCCACCACTCCTTCTGTTCCTTGGGCGTCCAGCTCCACCACTCCACCTGTTCCTTGGGCGTCCAGCGCCACTCCTCCTGTTCCTTGGCCGATGCACTGGCAAAGCCTGGTGCTCGCGCGTCGTCCTCTGGCGGCGCGTTGTCCAACGCGAGCTGCCGTGCCCCCTGTGCCCATGCGATGACCATTCCTGTCTTGCCCTTGGGCCTCCATGTGAACTCGGGGTGGCTCTCGATGAAAGCTTTGAGCCCCCCAGGAACCAAGAGCCTGTTGAACTTGTGGTACTCGCGCTCGTCCTTCGGTTTGAACCCCATCTTGTTGCGTGAAATCTGAGATGGATCGAACCCACCGCCATGCGCGTCCAGGCATTGTTGCAAAAGTGCAACCATGCGCGCGTCAGCGCCAAGCGTGCCAGCCTCCTCGCCGGCGCCCCGGAGGCGCGCAGGGGCGCGCACTGGCAAAGCCTGGTGCCCCGCGTCGGCGCCGGGCAAATTGGCCACCAGCTGGTCCGGCGATACCTTCCAGCGCCCAGGTCGGAGCAGAAAGCCCTTCGGGGACTCTCTTCTGATGAGCGATGCGACGGCTCGAGGGCAAGCGAGCTCCGACGCTTCGTTTTTGCTTGCGCCTTCCCCTGTAACAACGACCCGACGGCCATCTCCCGCTGCAAAGCTGTTCGGCAAAGTCAGGGTGCGCCGCCACTTTGCACTGGCAAGGCCTGGCGCAGCGAATTCCTTGCAGTTCGTGACGACGCTGGCCACGGGCCCTCCGTGCACCTTCGGGCGAGTGGAAGCATGGTTATTGAGGACGGTGTGCCGCGAGAATCTTATCGACGCGGTGCTCCAACAGATACGCTTGGACGGCCATGGCGCCCGCGCGGCCGCCCGAAGGAACGGCGCGCGCTCGGGGAGGGCGGCTGGCAAAGCCTAGCCTGTACCGGGCGGGCCAAAACGAGTGCGGGAGTGGCGCGGCAGGGACGAGGTGCCCTGCTTGAGCTTAACCCCGCTAGGCGGAAAGATTCGGTCTACCTCTTGCTCTGCCCCTACTCGGATGGCACGGGCCCGAACCCGAACAGGGCTCTCCAGAAACCATAATCAAGATACGGGTGCCTTCTCTACGTCCTTCAGGGGCCTCGGTGCGGCGCGACATCTCACTCGATCGATCTCACTGTCGATATCACCGTCGATCTCACACTCGATCTCACCATCCTTCTCACTATCCCTCGCGCGATCTTAATTGAAAAACTGATCGAGAAGATGCACCCATGCCGCTCGCCACGCAAGCCGCTCGACAAACATGCCGCTCTCTCTCGTCTCCGCCCATGCCGGTTGACACAGACACTAAATCGGCTGCGCGACCGGTCCGCTCACTGTGAACGGCGAGCTGAACTCAAAAACTGATCGAGAGGATTCGGCCGCCCGGCCGGCCCGCTCACTGACAACGACGACCAGGGGATCTTCGTGCGGTAGTGTTTGGTGGTCGTGGCTGCAGCGGTCGCGGCTCGGCGGGCGCCGGCAAAGCCTGGCGCCGAGACACGTTCGCCGTGTCTACGCTTTCGGGGGCTGGGGCTCGGATTGGATACGCCTGAGATCAGGCTGGCGCTCCTCCGACCAATAACTGCCGCCCACCTGTTTGGTGCACATGGGGGGCGCCGCCGGACTGGGGCCTGGCTGCGGCCTTGTCAAAATGGCCTTCCACTCCGCTGCCATGCTCTTCTGCAGCGCCAAGACTTCATCTTTGGAGAGCTTGACGACGTGCTCGATTGTGGCCGCTGGGCACGGCCCGTCGGTCGCGCTGGCAAGGCCTGGCGCCGGGCAGTCGACAGCTGAGGCGAGCGCGAGAGCCGCTTCTGTGTCCAAGCGGTACGCCAACATCTTGTTGAAGTCGCAGTAACCAACCAAACTAATTTTACCATTTGCGTCCCCCGTCGGGTCGGTCAGTAGGCACGAGGTCTTTGTCGAGGACACTTTGAAAGCCTGATCTGTTAGCGGCTTCATCGTCGAGGGATTCCATTGTGGTTGCGCTTTGGCCGCGCACCAGCAGCCGCACCCTGTTTGCACCGATGTTGTTGGTACCGTCGCGACAGACTGCCAAACCTTGGAGCGGGCCCTCGACGATGCGACTCACAGGCGCCGGCAGGGCGACATCGCCGGACACCGCGGAGAGGCCGCAGCACATACGCAAGGCACTCGTGGAAACCACTGCGTGCAGAGGCGCCATGCCCACCTCCATGATGCACCGCTTGGCCACCCCGTTCTCCTGGCGGAGAACGCCCCGAATGTTGAACCAGTGCTTGGCGCCTGTCAAAGACTGGGCGTCAAGCTGGGCCGCCACCTGGTAAGGAGTCGAGCAGTCGTAGAGTGTCGGGGCGGCATCGGTGACCACGTCTACGCCCACCCCCCTGTGGCATCCCGAAGACGGCAATTCCGGAGGAAGAGGCGGCCGTCCTGCGCGTGCATCGCGTCTCGCTGTAGCGGCGCGTCCAGGAGGCACCGGTTGATCTACAACGTGATGGGCTGGGGGTGGGCAATCGCGTCGGCCAACGCCACAGCGCACGTGGAGTGCGCCGCGGCCTCCATGACACTCGCTAAACCGTTGCCGGAAAATGGCGCCCACTGGGCGGTGAGCACCTCGGCCGACAGACTGGTGGCGTCCAAGCCTGTCAAAGACTGGGGCTGATCGCCAACGGTGCTGATGTGGGCCCCCGGCCAGATGTTGATTTTCACCTCGCCGTTCTCAAGCGCGGCACTGCGTCCGAGTCCAGTGCGATCTGCAGCCCCTTAGCGGGATGCGCCAACGCTTCCGTGCTGGTGGGCGGGAGTCGGGTCAGTGTCGATGGGTTGCAAAACAAGACCACCGACTTCAATGGGCCGCCGATGAAGTCCGACTTGGCTCTGGTGTCGAAGCTCGGGGTCCGGAGCTCCCACACGGAATCCGCCGCGAATTTCTTGAAGGCTTCGGCTGCCGCAGCCCGATTCTTGAAACTGAAGGGCGCCGCGCCGAGCATGTGCTGCGCGGGCGCGTTGGACACCAAAACGCAACTGAACTTCTGCGCCTCCACTTTTTCGTTCCTCGCTGTGAACGTGTAATCAATGACCTTCGGGTCGAGGACCCTCACGACCACTTGGCGTACTTGGCCGTCTGGGTGCTCATGTTCTTCAGCGTCTCCACATTCTTGTCGAGCATTTCGGCTGGCAAAGCCTGGCCCCTCGTAGCGAAGCCGAAAGAAGTGCGTGACCGAAATGGGCGCGTTGGGGGGAACCCCGCGTGTCGAGTGCAACGGAAACCTTGAGCCAAAATCCGTGAATGGTACGAGAATTGACGGTGGTGTCCCGGCGATGGTGATGATGTTGTTGATGGTGGTAATGATTATGAGATGGTGATGGTGATGGCGGCCCCTAGACTGGACCCCTGAACGTCTGGAGGCCTCGAGCCCCTGGAGCCCTCGACCCCCAGACTGGACCCTTGAACCCTGGGGGGCCCTGAGCGCCGAGGACCCCCGGGCCCGCAAGGCCCCTGGGACACCCGCACCAAGGCCCCTGGGACACCCGAGCCCCCCGGACCCCGACCCAACGTGCTCGGGGCCCTGCCTGTGGACGGCGGTCGCGCAAGGCACGACCAACAACCGCGAGTCCACGTCGTCATCATCATCATCGACATCACCATCATCATCATCATCATCATCATCATCATCATCATCATCATCATCATCATCATCAGCATCATCATCATCGTACTCATCATGATCATCAGCATCACCATCATCATCATCATCATCATCATCATCATCATCATCAATGTCGTCATCATAATCACAAACATCAACACCATGAAGGCCATCATCACCATCAGCATCGCACAATCGAACTCACATTCGGTCTCACTACCGATATCACAATCGATCTCGCAATCGACGTCATCATCATCACCATCAACATCAACATTATCATCATCATCATCATCAGCATCATCATCGCCATCATCAACATCATCATCATTATCACCATCATCATCATCATCATCATCATCATCATCATCACCATCATCATCAGAATCATCATCATAATCATCATCAACATCACCATCGGGACACCGACGGGACACGGACGGGACACCGGCGGAACACCGGCGGGACACCGCGCCGCTCCGGCCGCCCGGAAGGGAATCATTTCGTCCGGCCGCGCCTCAGCCACACGGGACACCAGCGGGACACCGGCGGGACACCGCGGGCCACTGGCCGCCCGGAAGGGAGTCGTTTGGTCCGGCCGCGCCTCAGCCACACGGGACACCAGCGGGACACCGGCGGGACACCGCGAGCCCCCGGCCGCCCGGAAGGGAGTCATTTGGTCCGGCCGCGCCTCAGCCACAGGAGACTTTCTCTCGCCCGCCCACGCAGCTTCGCCTCGCCCGCACGGCACGCACGAACACGAAACCGAAATCGATTTCCCGGTAGGGGGGCTCTCCGTTCCACTTCGATCTCACCCCCCAACCTCCGATTATGAGGCGGAGAGGAGCATATTTACTATTCTCGCAACTCTGAGCTCTCAGATGCTGCGCAAGAGGTGGTCCAGCCTGGGGGCCCAGAAGACCACATGTTACATATCCTCCATGGGACCCTGCGAGCCTCAGGAGGCCCCAGGAGGCACCAGGAGGCCGCAGGACGCCCAGGACAGGCTCCAGGGGTCCCCAGAAGATTCCAAGGAGGCTCCCAGGAGGCCCCAGGAGGCCGCCTATCAGAACGTGTCAACTTAATACACATCCGGTGTCGATTCGTTGATTTTTCCTGCTCTTGTGCCCCCCCCCCTCCATTTGGAGAGGCCCAAACGGCCACAGGTTAGATATCCACCCTGGGAGCCCCAAGAGGCTTCAGGAAACCCCAGGTGGAGTTCACGAGGCCACAGGAGGCCCAACTCGGAGCTCGGAGACGCCGCGCTCGAGGTGGTCCGGCCCGTTTCGCCTGAGACTTCCTCGCACCACGTTTCGCCCGAGACATCGTCGCAACTCTGGGGTCCGAGATGCCGTGTGCGCGGTGGTCCAGCCCGTTACGCTGGAGACATCCTCGCAACTCTAGGCTCCGAGATGCCGTTCGGGATGAAGAGGATGTGGAGGAGGAGGAGGAGGAGGAGGAGGAGAAGATGGAAGGGAGAAGGAGGAGGCGGATGATGTGCATGAGGGAGCAGGCAGGAGGAGGGGGAGGCCCCAGAGAGCTCCAGGAGGCCGCAAGACGCCCAGGACAGGCCCCAGGGGTCCCCAGGAGATTCCTGGGAGGCTCCCAGGAGGCCCCAGGAGGCCGCCTATCAGAACGTGTCAAGTCAATACACATCCGGTGTCGATTCGTTGATTCTTCCTGCTCTTGTGCCCCACCCCCTCCATTTGGAGAGGCCCAAACGGCCACAGGTTAGATATCCCCCCCCCGGGAGCCCAAAGAGGCTTCAGGAAACCCCAGGTGGAGTTCAGGAGGCCACAGGAGGCCCAGGAGGAAGCCCCAGGAGGTCCCCAGGAAGCCCCAGGAGGCACCAGGAGGCCCCCGCAACTCGGAGCTCTGAGACGCCGCGCTCGAGGTGGTCCGGCCCATTTCGCCTGAGACTTCCTCGCAGCACGTTTGCCCGAGAAATCGTCGCAACTCTGGGGTCCGAGATGCCGCGCGCGAGGTGGTCCAGCCCGTTGCGCTGGAGACATCCTCGCAACTCTAGGCTCCGAGATGCCGTTCGGGATGAAGAGGAGGTCGAGGAGGAGGAGGAGGAGGAGGAGGAGGAGGAGGAGAAGGAGAAGGAGAAGGAGATGGAAGGGAGAAGGAGGAGGCGGATGATGTGCATGAGGGAGCAGGCAGGAGGAGGGGGAGGAGGAGGAGGAGGAGAGGAAGAGGGAGAAGGAAAGGAGTTGCAGGAGAGGACCTAACGGGAAGCGAGTGCGATGTGGACTTGTCAAAACGTGTGCGAAAGATTGTCCGGCCCGTTTCGTTTGAGACATCCTTCCAATACTGAGCTCCAAGATGTCGCTCGCGAGGTGGTCCGGCCCGTTTCGATTGAGCCATCCTCGCAATGCGAGGCTCGAAGATGTTGCGCGCGAGATGGTCTGGCCCATTCTGCCTGAGACGTTTCGTAGCACAGGAGCTCCAATCACAACCTCTCTCATTCCTTCTCCCGCCTCCCTCTTCCCACTTCCCGCCTGGTTCCTCTTCCCTCCTCCCTCCTCCCGCCTCCCGCCTCCCGCTGCTGCGCCTCTGCCTCCGCCTCCCCGTCCCCGCCGTCGTCGTTTCTGCCGCCTCAGCATCCGTCATGCGCGCACTGCCTTCCGCCCTCCCCAGACATCCGACGTCACGATTTTTCCCCAAACAGCTTACTGAACGGGGTGCTGTCGTGATAGAAGCTAACTCCGGCCGAGGGAAGTCGGAGCAGAGACATCCTCACAAAAATTTGATGGTCTGGGCCGTTTCGCGAGACATCCTCACAACTCTCGTTTCTGAGTTGGCCAGGATTGGCCGTTTCGCCTGAGACATCCTCGAAAAGTGGCGCTCCGGGACGCCGCGCGAGAGGTGGTCCAGGCCGTTTCGCTTGAGGCATCCTCGAAACTCTGAGCCCCGAGGTGCCGTGCGAGAGGTGGTCCGGGCCGTTTCGCCTGAGACATCCTCGAAACTCTGAGCTCTGAGATGCCTTGCGCGAGGTGGTCCGGCCCGTTTCGCTTGAGACATCCTCGAAACTCTAACCTCGGAGATGCCGCGCGAGAGGTGGTCCGGACCGTTTCGCCTGAGACATCCTCGAACTTCTGAGCTCTGAGACGCCTTGCGCGAGGTGGTCCGGCCCGTCTCGCCTGAGACATCCTCGCAACTCTGAGCTCTGAGATGCCGTGCGCAAGGTGGTCCGGCCTGTTTCGCAAAAGACATTCTCACAACTCTGAGCTCCCAGATGCCGCGCAAGAGGTGGTCCAGCCTGGGGGCCCAGGAGACCACATGTTACATATCCTCCATGGGACCCTGCGAGCCCGCCTGAGACATCCTCGAACTTCTGAGCTCTGAGATGCCCTGCGCGAGGTGGTCCGGCCCGTTTCGCAAAAGACATTCTCGCAACTCTGAGCTCTGAGATGCCGTGCGCAAGGTGGTCCGGCCTGTTTCGCACAAGACATTCTCACAACTCTGAGCTCCCAGATGCCGCGCAAGAGGTGGTCCAGCCTGGGGGCCCAGACGACCACATGTTACATATCCTCCTTGGGACCCTGGGAACCCCAGGAGGCCCCAGAGAGCTCCAGGAGGCCGCAGGACGCCCAGGACAGGCCCCAGGGGTCCGCAGGAGATTCCCAGGAGGCTCCCAGGAGGCCCCAGGGGGCCCCCTAACAGAACGTGTCAAGTTAATACACATCCGGTGTCGATTCGTTGATTTTTCCTGCTCTTGTGCCCCCCCCCCTTATTTTGAGGGGCCCAAGCAACCACAGGTTAGATATCCCCCCTGGGAGCCCCAAGAGGCTTCAGGAAACCCCAGGTGGAGTTCAGGAGGCCACAGGAGGCCCAGGAGGAAGCCCCAGGAGGTCCCCAGGAGGCCTCAGGAGGCACCAGGAGGCCCCCGCAACTCGGAGCTCTGAGACGCCGCGCTCGAGGTGTTCCGGCCCGTTTCGCCTGAGACTTCCTCGCAGCGCGTTTCGCCCGAGACATCGTCGCAACTCTGGGGTCCGAAATGCCGCGCGCGAGGTGGTCCAGCCCGTTACGCTGGAGACATCCTCGCAACTCTGGGCTCCGAGATGCCCTGCGCGAGGTGGTCCGGTCCATCTCGCCCGAGACATCCTCGCAACTCTGAGCTCTGAGATGCCGTGCGCAAGGTGGTCCGGCCCGTTTCGCACAAGACATTCTCGCAACTCTGAGCTCTCAGATGCTGCGCAAGAGGTGGTCCAGCCTGGGGGCCCAGAAGACCACATGTTACATATCCCCCCTGGGACCCTGGGAGCCCCAGGAGGCCCAGGACAGGCCCCAGGGGTCCCCAGGAGATTCCCAGGAGGCTCCCAGGAGGCCCCCTGTCAGAACGTGTCAAGTTAATACACATCCGGTGTTGATTCGTTGATTTTTCCTGCTCTTGTGGCCCCCCCATTTTAAGGGGCCCCGACGGCCACATGTTAGATATCCCCCCTGGGAGCCCCAAGAGGCTTCAGGCAGCCCCAGGTGGGGTCCAGGAGGCCACAGGAGGCCCAGGAGGAAGCCCCAGGAGGTCACCAGGAGGTCCCACGAGGACCCAGGAGGCCCCAGCAACTCGGAGCTCTGAGACTTCCTCGCAGCACGTTTCGCCTGAGACATCGTTGCAACTCTGGGGTCCGAAATGCCGCGCGCGAGGTGGTCCAGCCCGCACGCTGGAGTTATCCTCGCAACTCTGGGCTCCGAGATGCCCTGCGCGAGGTGGTCCGGCCCATCTCGCCCGAGACATCCTCGCAACTCTGAGCTCTGAGATGCCGTGCGCAAGATGGTCCGGCCCGTTTCGCACAAGACATTCTCGCAACTCTGAGCTCTCAGATGCTGCGCAAGAGGTGGTCCAGCCTGGGGGCCCAGAAGACCACATGTTGCTCCCAGGAGGCCCCAGAGCTCCAGGAGGCCGCAGGACGCCCAGGACAGGCCCCAGGGGTCCCCAGGAGATTCCCAGGAGGCTCCCAGGAGGCCCCAGGAGGCCCCCTCTCAGAACGTGTCAAGTTAATACACATCTGGTGTCGATTCGTTGATTTTTCCTACTCTTGTGGCCACCTCACCTCCCCCATTTTGGGGGGCCCCGACGGCCACATGTTAGATATCCCCCCCTGGGAGCCCCAAGAGGCTTCAGGAAGCCTCAGGTGGGGTCCAGGAGGCCACAGGAGGCCCAGGAGGAAGCCCCAGGAGGTCACCAGGAGGTCCCAGGAGGCCCCAGGAGGCCCCCGCAACTCGGAGCTCTGAGACGCCGCGCTCGAGTTGGTCCGGCCCGTTTCGCCTGAGACTTCCTCGCAGCACGTTTCGCCCGAGACATCGTCGCAACTCTGGGGTCCGAGATGCCGCGCGCGAGGTGGTCCAGCCCGTTACGCTGGAGACATCCTCGCAACTCTGGACTCCGAGATGCCGTTCGGGATGAAGAGGAGGTGGAGGAGGACGAGGAGGAGGATGAGGAGCAGGAGGAGGAGGAGGCATGTTTTAACATGCCAAGCCAGCCCGCACTGGACGGGCACGCAATCTGCCTTGGTAGCCGCAGTGGTTCTAAAAACCCTGTCTGGGGATACTGCATTTCGGCTATAATTCTCTCTGCTGTCGTGCCATCAATTTCATGCTCGTCTCCGCCCGTCCCCGTACTATCTCTATCTCCTATGCGTCTTCTGCTGTCTCCCGTTCCCGTTCTTTCAACCTTGACTGCCAGGTGTCGATTGACCGGGGCCTCACGCCTACGATGGTGTCGTTCAAACGTGATAGAAAACATTTCGTCAACAATGTCCCGCGCGCGTTGATCTGAAAAGCTTTGGATTGGCTCGCTGCTGGGTGGTACGAAAAGCACGGTACACGGCGTCGGTACATCAAGATTCCTCAGTGCAGGGAGCCAGCCAATTGCTAGAAGTTTCTGGGGTCATCTTCGTAATCTGGATTATGGTGAACGTGTGTTTCCGTCTCGTTATAATTGTCGTGTCGTTTCGTCTGCTTCGTCCATCTCTCCATGCCGACGATATTAAACGAAACGTGCAGATGAATTTGACGTATGACTTGCTTCATTTTGGCAATGCGTTGTTCGCCCTTGGGGTAGACATGGCCCAGGGCAATAATTTATCGTCGGGTGTATGGAAAGCTGCTTGCTGTTACCTGAAACGGAATCAAAGCAATCTCCCTGCAACGTTGGGCATCTCTCATGTGCAGCATGTCAAAAGCGTCATCTGCCGCTGGACGGACGACATTTTCGGTGTTACAAGTTTTTGGACCAAGGGCGGCAAGGATGATGAAGACCTGAAAGCAAGTGTATCCGCCACTCAATAATTCGCCAACGAGTTCTCGTCAACATGCATTCCCGCATCACCCGTAAGATCTCTCATGTTTGTTTCAATTTGAAGATTGAATACTTTGCTGTGTTTGTTGGTCTTGATGTCTTGTTGGGTTCCTGTGTCCAATTGCGCCCACACGTCCGCAATGTTGATCTGCTTGCTGCTCCTTTCCCCTTCCTCTCCCTCCCCTTCCCTCGTTACCAGGCTTGGCATGCGAATCCGCCCTTCCAGGAGAAATTTGCAATTTGATTGGTTTGGACACTCAGTGCGTGGACCGGTGTCTGGCTGTCGACCTTGAAGGATCGATTGCGTCCATGTTCCTTCAGCTGCGGTTCCTTGAATACCCGTGGAAGGCACTCGACGTCGCTACATCCAGGTTGTTGTCGAAGCATCCGTATCTCTCTTGTGTGTCCCGTGGTCGTGTTCGTGCCAAAGCGAAACGGGCATCCAATGCTTAACTCCTGCCTTGCTGCTCTCCTCCCTCTTCATCCTCCCTGTATGCTCCTTCGATGTTTAGAATCATATGTCCCTGATGGTGTGGTGCGAGTGATCCCGGCGCCCCGGGTGCAGCCCGTCTCTGCAGGATTCGTGCAGTCACACATGCTCTCTTGGTGCATACTTGCATATGTATGTATGTGCGCATGTATGTATGTATGTCTGTCTGTCTGTCTGCCTGTCTCTCTGTCTGTCTGCCTGGCTGTCTGTCTGTCTGTCTGTATGTGTGTATGTATGTATGTGGGTATGGATATGTATAGCCTAAGAATCGATGCACATACATATATATATATATGTATACATACATATATCGCGAAACTAACCTGGGCCGAATATGCATGCATGTACTTACAATCGTGTGTTCGAACCGTTCTTGCAGTTTCTTCCGTCCTGTCTGGCTCGTAGCGGCCTCCATGGTCTTGTTGGGGCCGCTAGGGCCAACCCAGCGAGCCCGACCATAAATACCAAATATCTATTTCCGAAACCTATGGTTTTGGAGAGGGTTGTTGCGGCACGAATGGAAGATAAAACTATGTGGATGGAGCTATCAAATAATCCCACCAGCCCTCAGTGCGTGAATGGTTTAGGGGCGCCCGCTACGTTCCACCCCTGCCCCCCCCTTGGCCTGGACGGGGGGCCCCGCGGGTAGTTGGTGCGCCAAGATAGCGCCAAGAGGGCTCAAGAGAGCTCAAGATGACCTCCAAAATCGCTCAAGATATCCTTCGATGACTCAATATAGACCGTCCCAAGACGGCTCCAAGTGGCCACGGAGCCGCCCAAGGACGCACCCGAGAGGCCCAAATGTTTTCAAATTCGTATGGAAATCTATGTTTAGTTGTCGTCTCGCCTTCTTGCTTCCGATGGGCTCTCGAGGCCTCAAGATGACCCCAAAATGGCCCAAGAGCGGGCCCAAGGGCGCCCCAATAGCGGCCCAAGAGGGCCCCAAGGGGGATGTGTTTGGGCCGTATCGGGGTTCATGGATCCTTCGTCCTCCTCCTCCCCCGCACTGCCACCGTCGACCCTAGGTCGAGGGTGCCCGAGCTCGACGGCATGGAGGACCCGCGGACCGCCGAGGGGACCAGAATCACCCATTCCCCCCGCCGCGCCCCAGAATGGCTCCCCAGCGGGCAAAAAGTCGCCATGGGGGCCACACTGAGGGGCAAGGGGTGGCACCGCCGCGGCGCCGTTAGGGCAACCGCTAGGGCCGCTAGGGTGCCGACGACGGCCTCTGGGGGCCTGGCGGGTTGCCACAGCGGGCATTGCACGAGCGTCCCCCTCCTCCTCCATGAATCTTAAGAAACGCGCACCACGTCGTCGTCGTCGTCGTCGTCGGTCGTCGTCGTCATCGTCATCGTCGCCGTCGTCTTCGTCGTCGTCATCGCGGTTGTCGTCGTGGCGGTCGTCGTAGTCATTATCGTCGTCGGGTGCGTCGTCGTCATCGTGGCCCTCGCCGTCGTCGTCGGCGTCGCCGCTTCCCCCCGCCCCCCGTCGTCTTCTCTTCTTCCTCCTCCTCCAGCCGGACCCCTCCACTCCTCCCACAAGGAAAGGATGAGATAAAAGGAAGTAGGTGGGAGATAGGAGGAACAGGGGGACATATGCGAGGGCAGGAGGAGGTGCGCCTGCAAATCACAACTGTCGGTATGCTTCGCAAAAGCTGCTGTTTTGGGGATGGGCCGGTGGGGGGGGCGCGCGAAGCGTGAAGAATTCCAGCTTCTCTGCGGGCTCCAGCGGGCCCCCCCCTGGGGCCGCGGGCCACGGATCACGGGCCACGAAGTCCACCCTTGGAGGGCCCTCTTGGGGCCGCGAACGTGCCAGCACAACTGAATGTTATGAAGAGCCCCCCGATCATGATGATGAAAATGTTCGCTGGCACAGCTCGGGCGCCGTGACCGTCGGCAAGCGCAGCGCAGACGGCAGCCCGGACCTACTCGCCGTGCGCTGCCTGACGAGCCTCACGGTCCTCACGGTCGACAGTATCCACTGCGCGACGCTGGCTCTCCACGAGGCTCTCGTCTTTGATCTTCGTGTCGTCTACGACATCGACGAGCACCTCCATCTTCTTCTGGTAGCGCTTGAGCCTCTGGCTGAGGAACTTGTTCTTCACCCTTTCCTTCCTCAGCAATGACTGGAGACGAAAGAACCGCCCTCTCTGAGACTCCGTGAGGCCCGCGGGGACGGCTGGATAGAAGCCAGGCCAAAATCGTTTCGGCGCCATCCCCAGGGCCCCAAGTCCCAAGTGCCAGGCTGCCAGGCGAGGAGCAGATGTGCAGTGCCGCAACCTGGGGCCAAAACGGCGCACGTGGCCATGCAAACGTTCGCACTGGTTCACATGGCCCGCTGGGAGAATGGATCGGTTTCAGGATTGGCGGCAGCGGCGGCGAGGACGCGAAACGACAGTGACTACGGCACGGGGAGAAGGATGGGACGAGAACGATAGGACGAGAAGGAGGGAAGGAGAGAAGGATAGGACGAGGGGAGAGAAGGAGAGAAGGACGAGGGGACGAGGACGAGGGGACAAGAAGGAGAGAAGGACGAAGGGTGGGACGAGGAGGGAGGATAGGACGAGGGGGGAGGGGAGAGAAGGATAGGGGATAGGATAGGACGATAGGACGAAGAGAAGGACGAGAAGGAGAGAAGGAAAGAAGGGCTGCGAAAGCCCCTGGGAGAAGGATAGGACGAAGGCGGGCGCGAGCGCGTCTTTCCACCCAGGCGCGCCCGAATCCGAGGAGCGAGTGCGCCCCATCTCGCACTCGCTCCTCCTCCTCCTCATCCCTGCCCGCCCCACGGGCCGGGGCCCCCGTCCTCTCCGGCGGGGGTCGCGTCAAAACCTGCGAGAGCTCCGAGCCCCGCAGGCTCAAGCCTTGCTCAAGCCAAGCCTCAAGCTGCTCCGACGGGCGTGGCTAGCATCTTCGCGAGCACCCTGTCCAGGATCTTCGGCAGGGGCGTCTGGCCCTCCTGCCAAAAGTCAAAAGAAGCAAGAGAGTGGCATCGGCGGCAGAACCGCCCTCGGCCGCAGCAGCAATGGGCAACATCAACTCGACGATCAGCGCAAGCAAGAAATTGAAAGGGCAACGCCGGGAGCATAGGAAGGGGCGGGCGGGTGCAGTCGAAGGAAGGTTGCTGCGACGGCGAACCTCGAGGACGAACAGGCCGCCAGACGTCGGCCCAGGCCAGACAGCGGCCCATCAACTGAAACCTCTCCCCCCCGGGCCCCAGGCCAAAGATCGAATGGCGGAGGGTGCTGTCGACCTTGCCGCCGCCCTGTCGCGAGGCGCCAACCCCTTTCAGGGCCCGCTCGAACGACGCTGCGTCTTCGATAGGGCGAGGCGCGAGCGAGGCGAGGACAGCGGAAAAGGGGGCGAGGGGGGGTGGGGGCAGGCAGCCCGAAGAGAGGCAGGGGACGAAGGACGACGGCACATGGGGAGGCCCCCGCTCCCCGCAGCCGCTGGTTGGTCCTTGTCCCCGAAATTCTTCGACCTGGCGTACGCGCACATGGCCTTCGCCTTCTCGGGGACGGATACGCCCTTCGCGTCCTGTTGGTACTGCGCGAGCTCCTGCGGGCCGAGCGGGCAGGAGGCAGGAGGCGGGGGTCGACGTGCGGGGCGCGGGGTGGGGGGGGCAAACTAGGTGCGCAAACGTCTTATCTGCCGTCCTACCCCTCCCTCCCTCCCATCCCCTAACATGGCGTAGATCTTCTCTCTATCAACACAGTCGGGTGTCGTGGCATGGCGTAGCATAACATGTCGTTGAAGATCGTAGCATGGCATAGCGCGGCATGGCCCAGGGCCCAGGGCCCCTCCGCAGTCAAGCACTGCATATCGCATCATTGACTACGGAGGCGTGCCATCGAACAGCAGAACACAACATGTCATTGCAGTCATTGCATTTCACGCCGTCGAATAGCACGGGACTGAGGTCAGCGCTGCAGCGGGGGCGCGATTCGGAACGAGCGGGCCCCCGCGCGCAAAAACACAGCACGCGAAGGGGGCGCAGTCAGTCAGGGGGTCAGGGGAGAGCGGAGATATATTGTAATGAGTGATTGCGAAGGGGTGCGGAGGTGAGGACGCGGGCGAGAGGAAGGGGGGCGCACGGGGCGACGGAGGCAAGGAAGGAGCGGGAAGAGGCGGGGGGGAGGATGGGCCCAGATGGGCCGATGGGGATCGCCTTCTCCCCCATGCTTCTCCCTCTTCCTGCTCCGATCACCCCCGGCAATGCAACAATGCATCTCCTCGTCCTCCTCCCCTGCCGCGGCGCCGCACCGTGACAGAAGAGCAATCAGGAGGAGGAGGAGGAGGAGGAGGAGGAGGAGGAAGAGGAGAAGGAGGTCCAGGAGGAGGAGAATGCCCCCGACCCCCGACTCGACCCTCGGATCGAGGATCGATTCGCGACGATCGGGGCCAAGAGCCGCACGAAAACCCCCCCCCGACCCCCTGAGGGCCCAAGGTCCCAAGCACTCCGAAATCCGAGCAGGCCCAGAGCACCACTACGACCCCCAACCCTCAACCCTCGTGGCGGGCACGTCAGAAAACGACTCGGGACGAGGGTGCGAGGCTGAGCTGAGCATCCCCCCTCTCCTGTCCCCCCACTCAATGTCCCACTCTCCTCCACGCTGCCCTCGGCCCCCTCCGCTTCCTCCTCCTACTTGTTCTCCTCCCATTCCCTCGCTGACCACCCGCTCTTTTTTTACAAAAACCGCCCCGGGGAGGGCGGCCGCTTCCCAGCCGCGGCCCAGGCGCCCGAGGACTGGCCCTCCTCGGCGGCCTCGGCCTCGGCCTCCGCCGCGGGCCGCTTCTTCCCGGCCCTGGTCCAGTCGCCCCAGGCGTCGTCCTCCTCCGCCGCCGCCGCCGGCCGCTTCCCAGCCGCGGTCCAGGCCCAGGCGCCCCAGGACTCGTCCTCCTCGGCGGCCTCGGCCTCGGCCTCCGCCGCCGGCCGCTTCCCAGCTGGGGTCCAGTCGCCCCAGCAGGACTCGTCCTCCTCGGCGGCCTCGGCCTCCGCCGCCGGCCGCTTCCCGGCCGCGGTCCAGTCGCCCCAGGACTCGTCCTCGGCCTCCTCCGCCGCCGGCCGCTTCCCGGTCGCGGCCCAGGCGCCCCAGGACTCGTCCTCGACCTCGGCGGCCTCGGCGCCGCCGCCGCCGCGGCGGCTCAGGCCCAGGCTGCGGCTGCGGCGGCGGCGCGCTGCTGGGCGCGCCTTGGCTGGCGCCTCGCGGGCCCCGCGGTCGCCGCCCGCCAGCGCCTCGGCCCCGCGGTCGCCGCCCGCCAGCGCCTCGGTGGGCTGCGCCATCGGCGGCGGAGGACCTCTCGGCGGACGAGGTTGCATCCGCGGACGCGGAGGAGGCTGCATCCTCGGCGGCACCTGCACCGACTTGGCCCTGGCCTGCGGAGGTGGCTGCATCCTCGGCGGCACCTGCAGGACCTGCGGCGGGGGCGGGAACGCGGGCGGCTGCGGCACGCGCCTCCAGACGCCCACCTCAGGCAGCGCAGCAGGAGGAGCTGCAGAAGGCGCCTCAGGCAGCGCAGCAGGAGGAGCTGCAGAAGGCGTCGCAGTCGACGAGGACGAGGAAGTGCACCTCCTGCTGCAAATAGCGGGCCACCTCCTGCAAATTGCGGTCCAGGAGTCGGCCAGCCGCACTACCTCCTCGGGGTCCGCCTCGCAAGACAACTGCGTCAACGCCTTCAGCACGTCCGACAGCTCGTTGCAGACGGACGCGACGTCGACGCCGGCGGCCTCCATGGACGCGACCGACTCCTGCTGCAGCAGCTCGCGGATCCCCTTCTAGAAAGGCACCAGCTATACACCAACACCGATCCTGGCCAGGATCACCCTGGGCCTGCAGGATCGGTGTATACGCCCTCCTGCCTTGCTTAAGAAGGCATATGCGGCATATGCACCGATCCTGGGCCCAGGGTGGTCCTGGGCCAGGATCGGTGTTGGTGTATAGTTGGTGCCCTCCGACCTTCTCTGCGGAGGCGCAGATCTGCTGGTGGACGTCGTCCAGCGACGAGGTGCTGCTGCGGCCAGCCGCGAGAGCGTCCAGCTGGCGCCGGAGCCGGCGGACTTCCCGGCCGGCGCGAGGCATGCAGCCAGCGCCGCAGCGGCGCAGCCGCGCAGAGGGCCCGGCCCAGCGGCGCAGCCGCGCAGCGCAGAGGGCCCAGCGGAGCAGCCGCGCAGAGGGCCCAGCGGCGCAGCCGCGCAGAGGGCAGCGGGCCGCGGGCGGGCCCAGCGGCGCCGCCGCGCAGAGGGCTGCCGGGCTGCCGGCGGGCGGCCGTGCGCGCAGCCGCGCGGCCGGCGGGCAGCCGCGCAGAGGGCTGCCGGCGGGCGGCAGGCTTGGAGCCAAAACGGCTACGGAGGACAAATGAGCATAACAATCGAAAGATGTGGGCGGACAGGCGGACCTGCGGCCGCGTATATCGAGGATCTGGGAATCCAAACATACCTGCTTCCAACGGCGGGACGGCGGGGCCTGGTTGGGCCTGGGCCAGCAGCGGGAAGCGGAGACGAGGCTGAGGGGCAACAGGAGGAGCAGCGCGAGGAGGGCCATCAGCGGGAAGTGGAAGGATGAACAGGGGGGCTGGAGGAGAAGGAGGAGGAAGTGGAGGAGAGGAGTGGGGGGGGGGAATGAGAAGGGCAGCATCATGAACAGGGGGGCTGGAGGCTGGGGGCGAGGAGAGGAGGTGGAGGTGAAGAGAGGGGGGGGGGGCCCGCTTTCACGCATGGGTTGCGCTTTGAAGGCCCCGGGCTCCTTCAACGCCCACTGCATCACGATGCACCTCCGGCCGTGGCGCCGCGCGCTGTTCAGCGCAATCCGACCTGCGAGCGGAAATCGTTTGCAGCAAAGGCCCGCAAATGCATATGTTTGAATCGTCGTCGCCACCGGGAATGAGAGGGTGAACACGAGTGGGAGTAGAGGGAGGTGAGGAGATGAATCGGAGGATGGGCAAGGAGAAGAGTAAGAAGAAATAGCACATGGGATAAAGAGGAGGACGGAAGGCGGCAGAGGCAGAGGAAGAAGGAAAAGTGAAGGAGGAGGAAGGAGGAAAGAGAAGGGGGGGTACTAAAAGAGGGTAGGAGGAAGGAGAACGGATAAGTGATGTAAAAAACACTCGGCCGCCGTCGCTGCACAAAAACACTCGACCATCGTCGCTGCGTTCCAAAACACAACCAAGGTTAAACAACACAAGAGTGAGAAGAATGCCATCTAGCACATCATCATCATCATCACCACCATCATCATCATCAGCATCATCATCACCATTCTGCTCGCCGTCGTCCGCCTCCTGCTCCTCCCACTCCTCCATCATGCTTCCTCGCCCTCCTCCTCTTCCTCCTCCTACCTCCTCCCGCTTCTCTCCAGCCCTTGCTGAACAACCGACTGCAATGCGTGAGAGGCTGGGGCGAGAAATGGATGACCTGGAGACTTCTTCGCCTTGGGGTAAACGGTGTCCATGTTCCCCAGGACCCCCAACGTCGAGCCGGCGAGGGAGATGAGCTTCTTCTCGTCCATCGTCTGCACCATGACCGCTCGGGATTAACCCGCCAGGCCGTGGCGCCGCGAGTGCGCTCGGGGGGCGATCGCGGGAGGGGCGGCCAAGGAAACAGAAAACGGCCTGGGCCCCCTCGGCGCGACGAGGACCAACGGCGGCAAGGAAGCCAGGTCGCACGAGCACAAGGGGAAAAGTGAGACGGGGTAAGGAGGGGTGCCGGGGGAGAAAGGGCGAGGGACTAAGAACTGGGCTCGGGCAAGTGGGGGCGAGTGGAGCGGGGGGAGGAGAGGGCCAAGCGATGCCCGAACATCAGCCGAAGTCCGCACCAACGGTCGCATCGCCTGGTCTGGTCGACCCGATCCGACCGCATCGGCCCGAGGCTGACAATTCTCATTCGGGATCGGCGGCGGAGCCATCAGGCTGGCAGCTTGGCGAGGTTCTTCTGCAAAGCCCCATCGCCGATGAGACGGAAGTTGTCCAGGAGGCTGCTCGGGGGGGCGTACTTGTAGATGACGTCGGCAAGCTCGGAAGCCCTCTGGTCAAAGAGCGCCGAGATCTTCTGCTCCATCTTCGTTAGTGCCTTCACTGCCGCCGAACTCCTGCGCTGAATGTCCATGTCCTTGCCCCAGCCCTCCTGGGCCTCATACTTAGACGCTGATGAACTCGTCAACCATGCAGTGTACGTGTCGAGCTGAGCCTTGAACTTCAGGAAGGTGTCCGCAACGCAGCCGGTGACCTTCAGCTTCGCGACGTTACCTGCTTCAATGTTGCTCAAGGCGTCGACGGCCGCCGAGACAACGAGGTTGTGCCGCTGGAGGAAGAACATGCGCCCGCCGTCAATGTCTCCGAGGCTCACGTCCTTGACCCGCTCGACTGCGCCAGCGACATTCACCTTCAGGGCGCCATACCTTCCTAGAACCTCTGCCAAGTCAGGCGCGTGGCCCTCGGGCGCGTCGATAGCCTTCTCCACCGAGGTGATCACGTCGTCAGCAACCTTGCGCGCCGCGAGCAACGTCTGCGCGGGCGCCTCGAGGGTTCGCAGGAGGACATCTGAACAGGCGGGCATGATGGAGGTTCTTAGGCACTGCGCAAATGTGGCGAGCTTGGGTAAGAAGGAGTCCATATCCGCAGACAAAGACGAAGCCCTCGGGCCCTGCCAAGCGTCGAGCGGCGCAGCAATCTCGGATCTGCAATTCATGAAACTTTCGAACACACGGCTCATCCTCTCGCATATACCAGACGCGCACTGCAAACTGGACGCCGGCTGCTCCGACGACTTGCCTGCCGCTATAGCTGGGATGGTGCCGTCGGAATAGAGCAAGACGAAATCGTGTTCCCACTGTGCGGTCTCGCGAACCGCGCGTGACCACTGCTGCTGCATCTGCGCCTCGCAGTCAGGCCCCCCCTCCATCTTGCCAGGGCGCGGGCCCGGATCAATGGCGTCGACGAGGGCCTTCAAGAAGGGCGGGGGAAGGGCGGGGCGGGAATGTCAAACTCCCGGCCCTATCCTGAACAACCCCACGCCGCCCCACTCGCAGCGCAGGAGGAGGGGGAGGAGGAGGAGGAGGAGGAGGAGGAGGAGGGAGGAGGAGCAGGGAGGAGGAGCAGGGAAGAGGAGCAGGGAGGATGAGGATGACAGGGAGGAGGAGGAGGAGGAGGAGGAGGAGGAGGAGGAGGAGGAGAAGGAAGGAAGAGGAGAAGGAGGAGGAGGACAGTTCTGCGAGCTAGCCGCCATGCGAAGCGTAAACAGAACGAATCATTGATCTAACCTCGGGGCCAATGGGACTGGACTACCAAACATGAAATCAGTTCCCCCTCCTCCTCCTTGCTCCACTCCCTCCTCCTTCCTCCTCTCCCTCCTCCTTCAAGCCCTGTATGTGTCGACAGGAAGAGCGACTGCTCCTGCCCCTTGTAGCTGCGGCGCGCCGTTGTCGTCCACGAGGAGCTTCTCAATCAAATGGACTCCGCCCGCCCAAGTAGCGGCCACAACCGCGGACCGAACGGCGTCGGCGTACTGGCGGGCATCCGCGGGGCAGAACTCGTTGAACATGTCCAGCCGAGCTTTGCCCTCCGTCGACTGTTGCCTGATCGTCAATGTCGAGGTAGTCAAGGTGGCCACTTGGTCTTCAAACGAGGGTTTGGCGCCCTCCTGCTGCGTCGATCTGGACAACGTCTCCGTCTCGGCCTTCACCTTGCGCAGCCAATCGGACAGCTGGGTAAACTCGCGGCGTCGCTCCGTGGCCATTTTTACCAAGGGCGCCCCGTGCTTGGGGAATCTGACGAAGTAGTTGGCTAGGTGATCGTCCTGCCCATCGGTGAATCGGAAAGTCGCGCGGGCAAGCGGGCCAGGGGGGAAGGCGAGAGGCCGGCCGGAGGCAGCGGATGAACAGGGAAGGGCAAGAAGCGGGGGAAGGGGGAGAGGACGGTGGTCGAGAGGGGGGGTGGGGAACGGGGCAGCACCATTCAAGCGGCGAGGGTTGGCGGCCAGGGGGGCCGGGCAGCGCCAATTCGAACCTTGCTCTCACTACTCATCGCCATTCCAATTTCACCCTTTGCCACGCCTGCTCTGTCCAGGCGCGCGCAACCCGCCCCGATAACCATGAGAGCACAGCAATGGTGCGCCTCGAGCCCCAGCCCCCAACGGACGAGGAGGGACGGAGAAGGACGGGGAGGGAGGGGGGAAAGGTGGAAGAGGAGAGGAGGGAAGGAGGAGGAGGGGGAGGAGGACAATGGGGGCGGACATTTCGCGACCCAGGTCAGGCCATGGCCACCGACGCGTCGGCCTTCACCAGACGCTGCAGCGGCTCCACCTGGAACGTCGCCTTCGGCAACTGGGCGAGCGCCTGGACGTCTCGCAACTGCGCCACGACGCTTGGGTCGTACTCCTCGGGGGCACTCGCGATCTGCTTCAAGATAACATTCAACGCCTTGCCCAACTCTGCCTTGACGTAGCCCAACGGGCGCGCGCTCGTCAGCGCAGCCGTGAGAAACTCGCCAAAATACTTCGCCTGCTTCGACGCGGCCTCCAAGAGGTGGGCCGGCAGAGGGCCGGCCTCCTTGACGGGGCCAGCCTCGTCACTCGCGGGGGTCCGCTCATCGGCCATCAGGATGTCCGTCAACGGCACCGCGCCATTCGGCGCCCGGGCCTCGGGGGGCTCGGCCGAAGGCGAAGGCAGCGGCGGGGCGCAAGCCTCGAACATCGTCGCCAATTGCGAGCGCGTGAGCAACTGCACCAGGGAGTCGGCACAGTCGAACGGTCTCGCGGCCTGAGCGGGGCGCTCGAGCAATGAGCAGAATAGAGCGCGAGAAGGGGGGGGGGCGGAAGGGCGAAGGGACAGGGGAATGATGAACGGAAAACTAAGACCAGAAGAAAAGAAACAAAAAAAGGAAACGAGAAGGGCAGATGACGGGCGGGGGCCGAAGCAGCGGGGGAGAGGGGGAGGATAGGAGGGGGGGGAGGGGGAGGACAGAGACAGAGACAGAGAGAGAGAGGGAGAGAGGGATAGAGAGGCATAAACAGCACTTCCCATCCGCCAGGCTCCAGAGGCCTTCCTCATCACGTCTGAATCCCAGCGAGAAGCAACTCCCCGATCGCTAAAATCTGAAGCCGTGCGGCGCGACAAGGCCCGGGCCCGGGGCGCCCCGAACAAATGCCCTATAAGCAACAGCGCAGAGATGGCGCAGCAAAAGGCTCCTTGAGCGTGATGTTGGTGTGCCACAAGAACTCGCAATCGATCTCGACGGGCGGGTCGGCCAGCGCGAAGGCGGTCAACGAGTTCCACTCCTCGTCGAAGCTCACGAAATGCTTGTCAGCATCTCCTCCTTGGCGGTTCTTCCATTTCTTATAAAGCTTACAGCCCATCTCCATCACCTGGAACGTTTTGGCAATGAGTTCGAAGGCATGCTTCTCTGTCTCGTCTTTGGTAGCTGCTGCTTTGTTGCGCGCAACCCCAGCCCAACGCACGAGGGAACGGATCTTGGTCGTCGCATCGCTGCCGAAGTAATTGGACCGCTCGTTGCACTGCCTCCACGAGCGACGATTTTCCTTCAACGTCTCCTTGACGTCCAGTTTTGGTCGACCTGCTGTTTCCTCTTGGTCTGTGTCATCGTCGCCTACTCCATTGTCACCAGTGCCACCCACCTTCGCCGCCTTTGCCTTTGTCTTCGACTTCGATGTTGCCTTTACCACCTTTGTCGTGCTGGCTGAAGTTGGAGCCCTCTTGGCAAGTGGCGCGCCTCCGTCGTCCGAGTAGAGGTCGTCGTCGGTGTCGGAGTCGTTCGCCGCCCGGACGAAGAAGCACATGGAATTGGCCTTCTTGGCCGGCGCCTTGGCCTTGGCGGCGCGCCGCTTTTTCTGCTGATGCGCCTTCTTCAGCTTGGCAGCCTCGTTCTGTCGATCTTCTTCGTCCATTATGCATTCCTGGAGCACGCTGAACACGGCGCCCCTGCATACGCTGTTGTACGCTTCCGTGCTTGCCTTCGTCAAGTCGGCGAACTTCTCGGCTGCCGCGGACTCCCCAGACTCGCTGCCCAAATCCTCGGACTCCTCGTGCTCCAAGGTGGAACCGAGCTGAGTCTTGATCTTCATTGGCTCGTCGCCTTTCGATCCCGGGACGGCCACACCGCGGACGCCTTCCATGACGCACACGACGTGGTTGAGAGCTTTATTCTTGGGCAACTTCGGGTCACCGAAAAGTTTGCGATACTGCGCCATCGGGTAAAATAAATCCTCCGGTTTCTCCAGGAAACGATTCTGATACCTCTTCTTCCTCACGTGGAACCTCTGCTTCGTCTTGCGGCCTGAGGGCCGCAAGCAACGCGACAAGGCCGCGGCTGCAGCCTTCCCCAGCCCGCACTGTGGAGCCCTGCCCCAAGGGCAAGCCGGGGCCGCGGGGGGTCCGAGGTCGGCGACAGCCGCGGACTTGAAGTGGGGGAGAGCGGGGAAGGCGAGAGCGGCTGCCGAGCCTGGACTCCTCTTTGTCTTCAGCATCCTCTTTATCACGGACTCCTTGGTCTCGCTGCGCTTCTGCTGGAAGGCCTCCCTTTTCGTGTTGTCCTTGCCAAGTTGCTTGGCATAGTGCTCCCTCTCCTGGTCAGGCCCCTCCTGCAAGTGCCTCACTTTGGTGCGCCAAGTCTTGCCGCATAGCCAGCAACACGAGCCCTGCGAGGACGAGGGGGCCGACGCGTCCTCGGTGTCGTACTCCCACCTGATGACCTTGCGCTGTGGGTCGCACGGGTCAGGGCTCTCGTTCCAGATCGCCCCGCACTGCATGGCGCAGAACTTCTTCAGCCCCTTCCGCTGCTCCGTCACCTGCCCCGAAGCAGCGCGAGGGGCAACGGCGGGGGGCGCAGCAGGATGACGGCGGCGTCGGGCGTCTTGGCTGGGCGGGCCCGCGATCGAGGAGAGAGGAGGGGAGGGCCGGGCGGGCCGGGCGGGCCCGCGATCGAAGAGATCGAGAGACACGAGAGGCGGCGAAGCTCGAGGCAATAAAAACCTGGAGGGCCGAGAACAAACGAGGGGCGAGGAAGGGGGGGGCAAGGCAAGGGCACAAGTGGGGGAAGGGGGGCGACGGCGAACAGGGCGGAGACTACAAATACCGCCCGATTCGCCAGTGGACACCTCAGGCTCATCTGCCTCGCCTGCGGCGTCGGCGCCCTCGTGCGCAACCGACGGGCGGTAGCCGCGGCGATGTCGATGCGCCCGCCTCCCCCTTTTGCCGCCCCCTCCCCCCGCACTCACCCGCGCCCCCGCAACGTCGCTCTGGCGCATGCCGCATGGCTGGGGGAGCATCGCGGGAGAGGCGGGGGCGGGCGGGGGCAGCGGGCGCGGCGACGGCGCTGCGGCACGCGCGCTTCGACTGTGGACCTCGGGCGCATCCTCTAGCGCGCCGGCCGCGTCTCCGTCGGGCGATCTCTGCCTCTGCTTCTGCCTCGTCTTCTTCGCCCTGGAGTCCTCGCAGCCCTCGGGCGGCTCCGGGGGCGGGGCGCGCGCGGATCCGCTCGAGCCGCTCGGCGGAGCGCCCCGCGCGTCCTGGCGGGGCGAGAGCTGGGCTGGGACGAAAGACGAGGGAGGGGCGGGCAACTGGCTGCCCTCCTCCTCCTCTCCCACCTCCTCCCCCCCCTCCTCCTCCTCCTCCTCCTCCTCCTCCTCCTCCTCCTCCCCCTTGCGTAACCAACCCCCATCCATTGACCCTCCTCCCCCTCCTCCTCCTCCGCCTCCTCCTCCTCCTCCTCCTCCCCCTTCTCCCTTTAGCCGTAGCCGTAACCCTCCTCCCCGTTTCCCCATCAACCCCTGCCCGTCCTCTTTCAACCCGCCCTTGGGCGGGTCAGGCCCTTCGCTCCTTGTCGTCCGCGACCTCCTCCTCCTGCTCTGCGACCTCCCCCTTCTTGGTGCGTTTCTTCTTGTCCGCGACCTCGTCCTTCTGCTCTTTCTTCTCCTTCTTCTCCTTCTTCTCCTTGCCCTCCTTGGACCTGTCCTTGTCCTTGTCCTTGTCCTTGCCCTTGATCTTGTCCTCAGAGGGCGGCCCAAGGGGGCAATGGCAAGCAGGAGTGGAGACTGGGGGTGGTAAGGAGGAATCAACTCTGAATCATGTCCTGTTTCTTCCCCTTCTTGCCCTTCGCCATGGAGGCCGCGCGCCCCAGGCCAGTGGCGGCCAGGGCTCCGGCGGGGAGCGCGCCCCGGGCCCTGGGCCCTGGGCCCCCGGGCAGCCTCGCGCGGGGGCGAACCAACTGGCTGGCTGCAGGAGCCGCCCCCGCCGTCGCACAGGGAGGAGGAGGGGGGGAGAGAGAGAGGGAGAGGGAGAGGGGGGAGAGGGGGAGGGAGAGGGAGAGGGAGAGGGAGAGGGAGAGGGAGAGGGAGAGGAGAGGGAGGAGAGAGAGAGAGAGAGAGAGAGAGAGAGAGAGAGAGAGAGAGAAGAGAGAGAGAGAGAGAGAGAGAGAGATCGGACAAGTAGGCGGACCAGGGTCCGTCCGCGAGGCGCACTGCGGTGCGACAACTCGCATGCACTATTTGCGGCGGTGCAGCCTTTAAGATACGAGGGCGGGCTACAAAACCCCCTCCCCCGGCGCAGTGCGACTGACGCTACAGACGGCGGACAGACGATGAAGATCTCACCTGACAGACCGCGTGAGGAAAAAGGCCCCAACAAGAAAGGCGACGTGCTGGCACGTGGCTAGGCGGCTTGGCGGACCGCCGGTTGGGCGCTTGGCCGCTAAGCGGCGCGCAGTGACGGGGCACCCCCCGCCCCCACGCCCTGACACCGTGGACGCGGAGCCACACGTACACACGGGCAGGCAGAAAGGAGGAGATTAGCGCGGGGCGCCAGGTGGAGCGCCGCGGAACGATGACAACATAGCTTGGATGTTGAGTGACGGCACGAGACCATCGGGCGAGGCCGTGAGCAGCTCGGCGAAGGCTCGCCCAGCGCTGTGGAGGCGCTGGAGTAGAGGACCTTGACGAGCTTGGGCAGCGGCGAGGTCCGCGGCGAGAGCTAAGCACCTCTGCTGAAGGGCAGCCATAGCCTGTGACAGCTCGGTTTCACGGTCGGTGAGAGGTGGCTGCTCAGTGACATCCGCCGAGGATCTCGAGACAGAGGCGAGGTCCTCGGTACGCCTGTCCAGGTGGGCTAGCGGCGTGCGGGACCCTGAACGCTGACGTCCGTCACCCTTGAAAGGTGACTGGAGGGGCCGGCGCGACCCCAGGGCTGGAGCCGCTAGGGCCGCGCCCCGAGAGGTCAGGGGAGCCGCTTCCTCTCGCTCAGCAACGGAGGAAGCGTGGATGGGGCACGAGGGCCTGTCTAGTTTAGTACCCTGCGGGGGGGCTGAAGCCGCCCCCGCGGGTCGCTGGCGATGGGGAGGCGGAGTGGTATGCGCGGTGGGACCAGTCGTGATGCCGTGCAAGGCCGCTGAGGTCGGTCGCGTAGAGGGTTGGTGTCTCGGTGGGGCGGCATGGTCGGCAGCGTGTGGTGTCGGCGGTGCGTCCTCAATGCCACTCAATCCTCGGGGGGCACCCGGTCGTGGTCGGCGTCTTGGCGGTGACCGATATCGTCGTATGTGGGCGTTAACGCTCTTGGGGACGGCGTCGCAGTAGGGTTTGCGAGGTTTCCCGACGGGGCGGGGTTTTCGTTGGCTGGTCCGTCGTCCAAAGCGTCCGATCCCCCACCGAGGCTGAAAAGGTCATCGTCCTGCTCATCAGCGTCTTGAAAAGGAACGGCGTTGTCATGTGGGTGGGCTGGCGCACTCAATGGCGGAGTCGGGGGCGCCGTGCGGGTGCCCGCCGGGGCAGGGTTGGCGCTGGCTGACTCGTCGCCCAGGAAGTCCAAACCTCCACCAAAGCCGAACGGGTCGTCCTCCTGTTCGTCGAATAACACCCGTTGGGCCTCGGCCCAGAGCTCGTCGGGGTCTTGTGGGATGTCTGGTCCAGCCGCGGGTGGAGCCTGGTCAGACAGCAGGGGATTTGGTTCCATTTTGTTTAGTTCTGCAGCTGTGAACCCAGCCCTGCGGTGTGGGAGGGGAAGTGTACGATGTCTCCGCTCGTAGATGGCGACGGCGACTCCATGGAGCACGGTCGCTTGGCGATGTCGTGCTTTGGCAGCTTCAACGATGTCGTCTGGAAGGTTATGAGTACGTGCCGCCGCTGTGGCGAGGGCGTCAGCCTGACGATTGAACTCCTCCGCGATGGGCCCGATGAGCCCGAGGTCGATGCCCGTGTCGCCCTGGTGGCTAGCGACTTTCTCTACGCGGAACATGTTTGGCTTGGCCATGACACATCGGTGGACCTTTTCCCAGAACTCCACGTGCGTGCCCTGCGGAGGTGAGTGTCCGTCGATGATCCTTTGGAAGCCGTCGACCACCGCCTGGTTGTCCACGAAGACGTGTACGGGCCGTTCAGCACATGCCGTGAGGTGGACAATGGCGAGGGTCTCCGCAAGCTGTGCGTTCTGCGTGATGCCGTGAACGCGCGCACTGTAGTTCATGCGGTGGTCGATGCCGTAGTAGACGCCGTAGCCCGCTCTTGCAAGCAAAGGGATGGCTTGGTTGGTGCATGCACCGTCCGTGGCAGCGTAGACCCATGTCCAACCAGTGTCGTGGTCAAGGTAAGTGGTGTAGGAGTCCTGGGCTGAAGCCGCAGGATCTCCCTCAGGCGGGGGCCGCGGTATGGGTTGAGGTAGCGGGTCCCTCGCGAGGTCGGCTTGCAGATCGAGGAGGGCTGGGTCCTCATCGAAGAGCCCGCAATGTCTTGTGTGCGGAGGAAGACGGGCCCACTGCTCGTCACTGATGAGGGTGGTGAGAGGGACTCTTTCACGGGCCCAGCACTTGCAGTCACGCACAGTGTGCTCCTGAGTTTCCTCTTCCTCATCACAGTAACGGCAAATAGGGCTGGGGTCAGCGGACGTATTTGATCGAGAACGTCGCTGTTGGGTGTGGTCCCCGCCCGACAGGTAGTTTAAGAGGAGCGCCAGCTGCCATGCGTTGCATTTGGCAGCTCCTTTGGTGCGGGCGAGCCACGTGCTGGCGAAAAGGTCGAGGCCCTGTCTGACCGAAGCCAGGTGTCCAAGGTCATGACGCCGTGGCTTGATTTTTCTCAGAAAGGCTCTGCGTTGCGAGGCGCGCAGCATGTGAAGGAAGGCGTTTTGGGGAAGGTTCAGCCAACTGATCTGACAGCCCCAGTCGTCGTACATGGTGCCAAATGTGGGCCAAGTCCAACGGAGCTGCTGAAGCGTCTGGACAAGTCGTCCAACAGGTCCTCCGCCAAAAAGGGTCTGGACATGGTGTTGGAGATCCCTGACGAGGCCGCAGAGAGTGGCGTCGCGGTTGACCTGTCGCCGCAGGCACAGGAAGACTTCACGCTGCATAATGGCGTCAATCTCCAGGGCGTGCCCTGGGACGCACACGGCCATGAGAGTCCAAAACTCGACCCACCTGTTTCCCTTGGGGCGGATAGCCGCCTTAAGGGCATGGTTGTAGGCAGTTTTGACGGGGCCTGATGGGGCTTGGATGTCAGTGCCCGTGGTACAGACGCTGGCAGCAAGGGAGCGGGCGTGCCGCGCCTTAATACGCATCGGAGATGGGAGCTTGCCAATACGCGGCAGGCGACTAGTCGCCCTGCGAACACGGGCGTCAGCGGTGGCCGTGAGGTTGAGCGCGGCTGGAGCCGGCGCTGCCTCGGCGTTGATGTAACTTCCGACGAGCTTAAGGAGTCGACCACGCGTAAGGGCCGTTCCGCCAAGGTGAGCTGGGTAACGGCGGTGTGAAGCTCGTCAGTAAGCGCCCACCCCGCCACTTTTCCAGGATGAATGCGTTGACCAGAAAATCGATCAAACTTGGCGGTTTCATCAAGAGATTTCTGCAACTCGGGCGCGGTGTGGGTAGTGGAGTTGCTGTCGTCAACAAAAGTAGTGCTGAGTGACCGCGGCACGTAACGATGCTGTCTCTTGGTCCAGACGCACATGAGCAGCTTAATGTCGTCCAGGGACCAAGAGCTTCCCTGGAGGTGACCGTTTGTCCTGGCCAGTTCCTTAGAGTACGCACCGTTCATGCGGATGTAACGTTTGTGGCGCCTGTAGAAGTTTCTGCGGACAGTAACGATGTCTTGGGGACACCCCGCGTGAAGCGCGAGGTTAAGGCATATGTCCGTGATGAGATAGTCGAAACACTTCTGACGGTCCAGGGCAGCTCCAGCCAAGGGAAGGAGAAGGGCTCTGGCGTGTTCGATGCGAAGGGCGAGAGAAGTGCTGACGTCCCCAATGGTAGCTTTGGGAACAGCGCCAAAACTCGTGGCGTGGGTCCATCCTTTCCGCCAGTCCGTGAGGCTGCGGTAAGCTGGTGCTTCCCACGCGTACATCCAAACGGAAAGCACCGAGAGAAGTCGTTGGTCCGTTGGGAGTTCGCCTCGGCCTTTTCGGAGGCACGGGTTTGGGACGTGGAGGAGGGGTTCTGGGATGGTGCCAGTGCGTTGCATAGCTCGTAGGACGCTGGCGAAGAGGCGAAGAATGTCGTCGGGAAGCTCCTTTGCCTCCTTAGTAGTCCAACCGTCCAGACCCCCCGCGCGTCTCGGTGAACGGGTGCGAATGAAGTGGATGAGTTGGTCGTCGGTGAGGTGGAAAGGGGTAGCTGGTGATGGCGTAGGCAGCTCCTGTCGGTACTCGTCGTAGAAGTCGGCCCACGTCGGCATGGCTTCGGCATCATGTCCCGCACGTGCGCGGTACCTGCCCAAGATGGGCTCCCAGGTGTCGACCATGAGCTTCAGCATGTCCTTGATGTTAGCAACAATGGCGTTGGCAGGGAGGATGTCGGGGACTTGCGCAGGTGGTGGTTCACGGGTGTGGTCTTCGTCGCTGTCCGTGTCGGGCGAACTACCGTCGCCGGGGCTGAAGCCGCCAGCTTCGGTGTCAGCGTCGCTGTCGTCCGTGCAAGCTTCGTCAGGTTTGAAGGCGTTGGTGTCGCAGTGGAGTTGCGTATCGTCAGGAGTGGTAGGCGTGCGGAGATACGCCGTGGGCGAGCTATCAGCAGCTCGTGCGTATATGGCCGCCTTTCGCCCGCTTGGCTCACGGACGCCCTCGGCCCATATCCTGATGCGTTCCGCCTTGGCACGGTTCGCGCGTCGCGCCAGCTCCAAGTCGAGATGTTGGATCAAAACGTCAAGGTGCTCACCGTGCGGCACTGGCTCGTCTGGGGCCCAGGCCTCGGGGAATTCCAGGAGAACCGTGGGGCGCAGCTTGTGGCATAAGAGGCGGGCCGCGGCCCACGTGCAGTCGATGCGCTGCGCGAGGTACGGCGGGATAGCACGGCAATCTAGATGGTGGTGCTGTCCGATGAAACGGAGCTCGCAGAGTTGCCGATGGAGCTTGCGCAGTCGGTTCATGTGAATCGTGGAAGCTCCGTAGGTGGGGAAAGCGCGGGGGACAACCGGTCGATCTTCGAACGTAGGCGTGAGCCCGTGCATGGTGGGGGGCTTCTTTTTTGGGTGATGGGGCGGTGGAGGTGGCAGATCGCGTAGACGGGTGAGATGGTACTCATGACTGGCCTCGTTAGCCAGGGTGAACATGCGCTCCACGTCGTCTCGTGCGTCGGCCTGCTCCATGCGGTCCTGGTATCGCCCAGCGATGAGGGTCCCAAGTGCTTGCAGCTCGTGCCCCTCATGAACTCCATCGTCGGGCGGGTAGGGCGTAGGGGCAAGAAGGCGTCGGGCCGTATGGTCGAGGCGACTGAGGTCAAGCGTGACCTGCAGGCCAACGTGAGACTTCGCAGGCAAGTCGCGAAGGTAGCAGAAGTCGGTGACAAGGGATCGCGCCGCCTGGTTGGCAATGATATAATCGATGCGCGAAGTGCGGGGGCACTTGGTGACGCGGTCCCAATCAGGGATATTGCCATAGGTGTGCATGGTGTGGTCTGGTGTGCCCTCAGCGACGTTGGACCATCCGTGCTGCAACATGTGCAGAAGGTGTGGATTGTCGTCAATGTTCGTGTTGGCGTCCATGCAGATGAAGTAGGGTGCTGAGCCGACCCTAGCGGCGGCACAGTCAGCGAGCCGAAAGAGAGCTGTGCTGTCTCCTCCAGCAATCCCGTAAAGGCTCGCTATGTAGATCCCCGCGGGCCCATGGTTATTTCGTCGCCGCCTACGGCGGTGTTGAGTGCAGAGTGGGAGAAAGACCTCATGCCATCTTTTCTTGGCCTTGAGGGCGGCGATACAGGGCGCATTGTCGTCGACAGTGGAGTCGACGATGGCATCCTTAGAGAGAATGGCGACCCCTCCCGAGGCGCCAGTGTTGCCCACAACGGTGTGATCAGTGCCGCCGTGGGCAGCTCTGCGCTGGGCTCGCGCCAGATCAAGGTCAGGCCCAAGACTGGCGTGGTATCCTCCGTGGAGAGGATTGGCGGCGCTGGTAGCGATGGCTTGCCTAGTCGGCTTGGCATGTCGGGTCTCCTGCAGTGCTATGACAGCGGCGTTGTGGTCGACACCAAGGGCGGTGATGGTTGGCCAGTTCGCTGAGAGACTGGTGATGTTAAGGCTGACGAGGTGTATGGAGCGACCTGGCCCGTCTCCATCGGTGGAACTGGGGTTTGCGCGCCCCGCACGGTGAAGGTCAGCTTGACCCTCGCCCCAGTAGGAGGCTTGGCCACAGTAGGAGCTCATGGCGTTACTATGAGTTAGCTTGAACGGGGCTGAAGCCGCCGTCAGGCCAAACATATAGGCGGGATACGGTCGGCACTGCGCCAGGGGGGGTTCATAAATATTAGTAAAAATGTCACGAAAATTCCTCCTCACTCCTGTACTGTAGGGGACGAGGGGAGGAGGAGTGAGACGGCAGCAGTGGGAGAGGGAAGCGACTCCTCGATCCATCCTGCCGAACACAAAGACAAAAACGAGACAGCGGCGGCGGCCAGGCGCGGCGGCGGCACAACGCACGCGCATGTACTGCGCACGCGCCACCGCTGGTCCCTCCTGCGGTGACACGCCCGCCCCGTCAGTGTCTTGATGAGCAGCATCTGGTGGAACGGCTCCAGCAGCACGATCGGAGGCCTGACGCTGGGCCTCGTCCATGCCCGCTGCCGTGAGGCCCACGTTGCGGACAGGGCTGATTCCCCGCGGGGCCGCAGCTGCCGCGGCAGCAGCCGAGGTGGCGGGGGCACCGCCCCGACTCTGAGGTGAGAGCGGTGAGCCCCCGCCAAAACCCGCCACAAGGTTCTTGACACGGTACTTGTTCTTGAACGGGTCGAAGGTTGGCGCCTCGTCGATGGGGACGATCACGCGGGTGGGCAGCTGCGGCTCGTGGTCCGTGGACGGCGTCGGCTCGAGGTCGACCTGGCTAGGGTCGATGACGCTGGCTCCGAAGCGTGGCACCACTTCGGGGGGTCGGGCATCGGCCTGAGTCTCGCGAGGCGGCGAGCTCGTGGAGCTCCCTGGGGCCTTGCGTGAACTGTGGCGGCTGCAGGTCCTGCTGCGCGGGACGCGCCCGCCCGTGTGACGGTCGCGTGGCGAAGTCGCCTGGGCATTAGCGCGCTCAGAATCCGCCCTGCTCGGGGATCGGATCGGCGCCGCGCAGGGTGATGGGCTGGGCTGGCGAGAGGCGCTTGTGCCGCCTTCCGCCGTGGCTGTGGCCTGGTCGGGGTCGGCCGCGTCTGGGCGGGGGCTGACGTGGTGGGCGCTTCCCTCGCTGTGCCTCGGGGAGGCGCTGCGATGCGCCTGGATGCGCGTGAGGACGAGCGGGGTGAGCGGCTGCCTCTCCCGCTCAGGTGGGGCAGGTTTGGCCTGGGCAGGGCGCAGTGCTGCAGCTACGTTTGGCGGGGGCGTGTGCTGGCGCGGTTGCCAAGCGCGCACGTTCGCATCACGCCATCCTTCGGGGCGCCCAGCCCTGCCACGGCTTGTTGCAGCCCCCTGGGCTGAAGCCGCAGGGGTTATCACTGCAGGCTGGTTGCTGGAGGAGCCCTCATGTCGGCCTGAGTAAAGGCACCAGGCGCGCGTGGACCCTGGCACTGGCGAGGTGGCCCTTAGGGCATGTACAGGTGCACGCGAATAGCCGCTGACCGCTGGGTGAACCCTGGCGTTGGGGGCTTGGCCGTAGCTGGAGGCGGCTGCTCCAGCAGCCACGGGCCTGGCACCTATGGGGCCACGGTAGTAGGCGGCAACCCCGTCGTAGGCCGTGTTACCACCTGTCGGGACTCGCGCAGGGGAGCGGTAGCGTGGTGTGCCCTGCTGTCCTGCGTCACGTTGGTCCCGCTGCTGGATGCGCTGCTGGTGCTGTTGGTGACGCTGCCAGTCGGCTCTCGAGAGGGGACGGGTGTCGGGGAGGATGGTGGGCACGTCGGGCCGCTGCCAGCCCCGATAGACGTGCTCGAAGGCGTGGTCAGGGTAGGTCCCCCCTACGGGTGAGTATCGTCGCACATGCTCCGTGTAGTCGATGTTCTGCGGCTCTGAGATCGCCGTAATGTTGATGGCCCGCTGGTGCGCTGGTCCATAGAGGCAGAAACTACCACGGTTGCTGCGGTCGTGGTTTAGCTCAGCTTCGGTCGTGGCACGGCTCACCATGGCGTCACAGAGTCGCATATCGTAGTCGAGAGCTTGAGGCCCAGGACCACCCTCGGCGTCCCAGTACAGTACCACATCTCGCCAGCGGGTGCGGGTCATGTGGGTGCGCTCGGCGATCAACTCGCAGACGGTCCTGACCGTGACACGATCCCTGTACATGTTGGTAATGGCTAGGGAGAAGGGTCGGCGGACCGTCTTGTTGAAGGTGAGTTCCTCCTTGAGGGCCTGATGGGGGCTGAAGAGCACGTAGCCTTCCCTCCAAAGCGGTTGGTCGGGGGAAGGTTCTTCGGGCATCCCCGTTCCTGTGAATCCAGGTGGCCGCGTTGTGCCGTCAGGCAATCCCTGCCTGGGGACGCGCCGCGGCTGTGGTGGGAGGTACCATTGGCCCTGGTAGCCTGCTTGCCCTGGTTGTGGAGGTTCTCCCCCGGGGCCTGAAGGCGCTCGGGGGGGTTCCTTGAGGTCGTGGAGGGCTGGCGCGTTGCCGAATTGGCGGGCAAGGATGTGCGGCGGCATCCCTGTGGCACGGACGTCGAGCTGGTTGTGTGGCCTGGGGGGTGGGGACACCTGCTGGACAGGCAGCATGTGTCGGAGTCCCTCTTATTGGTGCTGTATGCACACGTCCAACTGTTGCACGAGTAGTCCGTGGACCAGTCCATAAGTGTACGCAGTCCGCTGCGGCCGCAGTCTGGGCACGTTGGTTGGCCCGAGGTGCCAAGCTGTGTGTTGCGGCGAGCCGCAATATTGGCAGCATTGACAGCATTGGAATCGTACACTGTAGGCAAGACCAGCGTCCTGGTAAAGGCGGTAGCGCATGCTCGTTTGTGCCTGGGTCGTCTGGGTGGGGTCTCGGGCGATCCCACAAGGGCCAGACGTCAGCAAACCAGGATTGGCCTGTAGTGCGGACAACCTCGGCGGGGAGGCGTGCGTCCTCGGCATGGCACCTGATCCACTGGGGCCCCATATCCGCTGGTACCATGACGGTGCGCCAGGAGTCGTCCCCCTTAACGTGGACTTGGGTCGGTGCCCAGAGCTTAGTAGTGGTGTCGCCGTGATCATGGTGGAGGATGACCCAGCCGTCACGCCCGTCCACCGTAGGGTCAATGACGCGGTAGCCCATGACTGTCGTCCCCCACGGTAAGTAGGCGCCATCGTGGTGATCACCAGGGTCGAGCCAGACCTCGATGCCAGGGGCGTTGACACGGGACCGCACATCACGCACGTGGTAGGCGAGGACGTGGTAGGCAGTCGGCTCCTCCTCCGTCACAATGTGCTCCCACGTCTCGATGCCGCTGTTGTCGGAGGTGGAGTTCCCGTCGCTCTGTCGTGACGAGCGAGAGGCAGATCGTCGCGCACGGGCGCGGCCTCGGGCGAGGGCGGCGGCCGCGCTGATGAGGGAAGGCGTACGGCGTTCGTCGACTCCAGATGACGTCGATGAGGGGTCTGGACTGTGGGCTAAGGCTGTGCCTGACTTGTACGTGCGTGGTGGGCCCGACGCGGCCCCAGGGCTGGAGCCGCTGGGGCGCGACCCGTGTGCGTCAGGGTGCCCCCGCACGGGGACAGCTTGCAAGCCCGTGTACACCAGGTCGATGAGTGGTTTCGGGTCCAGCTGGAGTATGTGGAGCGAGACGCGTGGTCGAGGCTGATTAGGGTCGTCCCTGGTGGCTGCTTCCGTGTCGTAGTGCTGTTTGGCCCATGCTCGCGCCGCTTCTGGCGAGTATAGCGCCTGCGGTGGTGGCCATGCTGCCGCGATGGCTGATCTGCGCCTGGTGCTAGCTTCCTGGTCGTGAGCTTCAGCCGCCTCACGGAGATCTGGATGATCGTAGCCAGCAATGTGGAGAACGTGCGCGCAGTCACCCATGCCATAGGCGTGTGGAAGGGCACGGCACCTGGAAGCAGCTTCTGTGGGGGCACACCAGTCCATGCGGATGAGGAGGCTCAGGACCCGAGGGTAAATGAGGCGCGCTCCGTGAGCCTCCCCTTTCACGTAGTTGTGCCTGTTTTCCCCGCGCGGTGGTTGGGTGGCTTCGCACATCCAGAGTGCGATGGGTCCCCACGCGAGGGTGTCGTCTTCGAGACTGTAGGGCGGGTGGGGCGGTATCGCGTACCACGCGGCCAGCGAAGGGTGCACGCTCGTGTAAGTGCGGCCAACGTTTGGGCCAGTTCGGCCCTTCGCTTCACGGCGGGGGCCTGGCAAGAGGTGCCCTCCACAGGCAGCAAGACGGGCCGCAAGGTCGCCGCGGGTCCCGTGCCAGAAAACAGTGGGCGCGTCGGTGGTGGGTTGACGGAGGTCCCACGTGAGGTATGGGAAAATTGTCTCGCCCGAGTTGCCGCCCGAGTCTTCCAGCACCCAAGTGAGGCGGTTCGGTGGCCTCTGCATGATGTCCGTCCACGGCCCCAGCACTTGGAGTGTTGGGTCGTGAGTGAATCGAGGGTGGTCGTGGAGTCGTAGAGCGTCTTTGATGTCCTCAGTGGACACGCCACTGTTCCCTAGCGCGAAGCCGTTTTGGTACAGGGCGTTAAGTATGCTCTTCGGCGGCTCGGGGACCGCTGGGTCACGCTGGATGGTGTTGCGTAAGTTGCGTGTCGGTGGCTTGAGGGCAGTGTAAGGCGTACCAGGGCCTGAAGGCGCCTGGGGCCTGTCAGGTGATGCATAGCGTGCTCGCCGTCGTGGTGGTTGGGTGTCCGCGTCGGGGGAGGAACCACGAGCGTCAGCGTGTCGGAAGATGGACCACGGGCTGCCATGGGTGCGCTCACTCGTTTCCCTTGGCTCGGTGTCGCTGCCGTGTGCTGTGGCATCCTCGTTGGTCGGTAGGTTACCGAATGTCGCGCCGTTCTTGGAGCCGTCTCGTGGAATCGGGCTGGTCGATCTTGGTGTGACAGACGAGGCTCGCGATACGGCGGCTGTGACTTCAACGATGGCGGCGGTGGTGGCGGTGGTGACGTCGGCGACTGCGGCGGCAACAGCTGCGGCGTAGTGTTCCTGTAGCAGCGGATGTCGGAGTGCGTGCACCTGCTGGTCGTCGTGTTCGTCGGCGAGCGTGCACGGCATTTTGTGTGTGGCCTCGTCCTTCGGCCTCCTGCTCGGTTGGCAACAGCGGAGGCACCACTGGGCAGTGGATGAGTCCAGGGCCCGCGCACATATGCGGGCGCCTACGTGTCCGACAGCTCCCTGGGCAAGAAGTTTGGCACCGACGAGTAGAAGACCACACACAACTCCACCCGTGGCTATAGCCCCTAGCTTGCCGCTGGCCCATTTAAGGGCGCCCCCGAAGCCGACCCCGACTGCAGTGGCTCCGCCCGAGACACCATCTCTGAGTTTGTCGCTGGTCCATTTGAGAGTGGCCCTCAATGTGGACGTGACATAGAATGTCGTTTTGCGTCGGAATATAGTGGACACCGATGGGCCTGGTGCCGTCGCTTGGCGTCGTCGTCGCTGTCGGTAGCTGGGGTCTCGGCTCGGGGTCGGCAAGTATCCATCGATCTGGTCCTTGTACGGCATTGCTATCGCGATGGCGTACGTGGCCACCAGGAGGCAGATGAGGCAGCCACAATGTCGTGATGCCGCTGAGCTGTGCTGGGGCTCGTGGGGACCGCTGGCATCTGGGTGTTCATCATCGATGGGGTCGTTGTCGATGTCGGCCTGCCAGTGGTCGATGGCACTGGGGTTGGAGTCAGTCACGTTGTCACCTCCTGCGGTCTGGGGATGTCCAGGTCTAGCCAGTGGTGCAGCGGGGCTGAAGCCGCCACTGCACGGACTGGCATGAGCTGGCGAAGCAGTGGAATGGCTTGTCACGTCAGCGGCAGTGACGCCTTCAGCGTCGTTGAGCCGCGCACAAGGGTCGGCCTGATCTGAGGTGTGGGGCGCACTGCTTTGCCACGGGGCGAGCCCAAAGTAAGGCTCACTGTCGCGGTCACGCTGAGCCGAGTCGCCTGATGGTATCGTGCCGTCTCGATCCTGGATATCGATGTCGTCCTGGCTATCCTCCGACGCGTGGAACGAGTCCATGGATGTATTGCCGATATCGCTGGCCGCGATGTGCTGGAGCAGCCATGATACGGGATCTTCTGCGGCCTGATCGGTGCCGTCCGTCGGCGCCGCAGCGAGCTCCGCCTCGACGAGCGGCAGCATGTCTGGCGGTTGGTGCAGGATAACATCAGCGAGGTACGCCATGGCGTCATGGTCGGGTGGAGGGAGACCTCTTGGCAGCAGAGCATGGGCCCGTGAGAGGTATGGCGGCAAAGGTGCCATGAAAGCCTCAGGGCCAACGAGCGTGGCACGAGCGCCCTGGTACTCCAGAAGGAGGCCGAAATAGCGGGTGGCGTACTCGCGGCTGCTCTGGATCCGAGTGAGGTTGCGGTTGATGCGCTGCCTGTCGGGGCCCGCTCTGTGCCAGATGTCCTCGCACATGTCGACCGCGGTGCGATGACGCAGGGCGTCGGTGGTGTCCTCGGACGCCTCAAGGAAGAGGTGATCGTACTGTGGCAGATGGAGCGTCGCCAGGATGTACGGGACGCAGTCCTCGAGCCATGCCCAGAACATGTCCTGGTTATCCTCACCTGGTGCCCACGCCGCAGCACACGGTATGAGCCGGGCGCGGATCATCATCAGGTGCCAGAAAGCAGGGTCTTCCTCGGGTTCGCCCCTATCTCGCATGGGAGTGGTGGGACCCGTAGGGCAATAGCGGGGCACAACAGCGGGGCTGAAGCCGCCACTGTGTGCATGGCCAATACTGCACGGACTCGCGGCAGCGGTGCCGTCCACGATCGGGTCCAAAATGGTGCAGTGATCGTACTTGTAGATGCTGTTATCGTAGAGGTAGAAAAGGGACGCACGTTCAACGTGCTGCAGGAGAAACCCACCTCCATGCTGTGGCGCACCGCCTGAAGACGGGTGTGCTCCAGCGAGCGAGGGGAGGGCCAGGCTGCAAGCAAGGCGCCACATGATGGCGAGGCCTGGCGGGCGGCGCGAGCGATGAGCCAAAAGCTGCATGTCAGCACGCATCTTTAGGTACCCCTGCATGCTCATGTACATTGCAACAAACACACCCACAGCAAGATGACAGGTGTCCCTACACCAGGTAGCTTGCTCGTGCTGCTGCCAAAAATGACATGATATAGCAAGGAGGAGGTACGACGAGAAGTGAGAAGGGATGCCTCTGAAGGCGCTTCCTCGGAGGGCTGAGGCGGGCCCTCTGAGGCACCTTCAATAGGGTTCCTGTGTGGCCCGCCCCTTGTCTTTGCCTTTGTCAGCCCCTGGGGGCCCCGTCCCTGGGGTGACCTGGCCTGGCTGGTCGATCCACCCGCAGACAGCCACGGTATCGGCAACTGGTGCAGCTTCCTCCTTTTTGGTTTCGAGGGTGGCCACCTGGGGCAGGTGGATGGTACCCCCCGTGAGGTGCCCGAGGAGGGCCTGGATGTCGCCGCGCAGTGCAGCAGCTCCGGTAGTTGCCGTCTGTTGCTGAGTGACGACGGTGGCAAGCCCTCGTTCCAAGCCTGAAACGTGCTCCGTGAGTGTGGCCTGGGATGAGAGAACGCCCGCAAGCTGGACCTGCATGTTGTCCACCGTGTTGGCAAGCAGCTCGTGCTGTTGTTCCATGTGTTGGATGCGGGTCGTGGCGGCATCTGACAGTTTAGGGGCCGTAGCGAAGCGTTCGCCGAGGGTGTTCGGTTCGCGCGATGTCACGCTGAATTCATCCCCTGATGAGAGGATCTCGACGTCGCCTGGTACCTCGGCGGCTGCGTCAGCGTGCCCTTCCGTGTGGCCCCCACCTTCAACCGCCACCGTGCCAGGTTGCGGGTCATGCCCGTCCCCACCTGGTCCTTGGACGGCCGTCTGCTCGGCAGCTCCATCCGTGCCGTGCGGGGGTGCAGAGGAGCTGCGGCCTGGGGCGCCGTGTGATCTTGCGTGCGGCGTGGCGTCGCGTTTCCCGCTGGAGGATCGGTGGCGCTTGGCTAAAGGCTCCTCCTTGGGGATTGGGAGCAGTGCGACGCCCTTGCCTTTGGGCGTGGCAGTCATGAGGTCGTGGAGGTAGGGGCTCTGGGCCGCTTTGGTTAGGAGTGTGCCCGTGGCGGGGCTGAAGCCGCCACCACGGGCGGGCGGCGTCACAGGCTCTGTGATAGTGGTAGGGGTGACAATGGTAACGTTGTCCCTCTTCGGCACGACCTCAGCCAACGGGGCCTCGGTGATGCTCCACGGGATGGGGCACCCTGCGACCTGTACCGTATATGTGGGTGGGGGACGATGAGCGCGCACTAAGGCAAACTGCGCCGAAGTGGCTGGGTCCCAGGCGGTGTGGTAGACCTCACAGTCCCATTTGACGGACGGGCCCGTGAGAGTCTTAGCAAGCTGGGTCAGCGTGGCATGGCGTGCCGCAATGCCCGTGATGCGGCATCGCGTCTTGGCGAGAGTGGCTTCACAGCCACGGATGCTGACGGCAGCGGCCTTGGCGGCGTCTGACCCACGTGCAACACGGATCCCCAATAGGCCTGACTTGCCGTGCCTGACGACTCCTAGGGCTTTGAAGTCCACCGACTTCTGAAACGCCTCTGCCATCGTGATGGGCTGGTCCTCGGGGAACCACACGGTCTGGTACTTGTCTGCCGTGGGCTCGTCCGCACCTACGTTGCTGAGGTCGTAGGTGGCGCCGAGTTGCCCCGAACCCGCCAAGACCTTGTCAACTGCTTGAAGACTGACGCCGAAAGTGGCAGCCAGGGACCTTTTTCCGACGCCAGATCCGTACCTGCCTAGACTTTTGCAGGGTTCGAGGATAGTGACGGCTTTAAAGTTGCCGTGGAAAAGGGCCTTGAAGGTGTCCTGAAGCTGACTGTCGAGCTCCTGGCGGCGAGCGTCTTTCTTAGACTCCCTGTGCTTTTGGTTTTGGCGCGCCTTGTCCTGTGGAGCGGAGTCCCCTCGGAAAGGACCCTTGGCGCGTGGACCACCGTTCACGGGGGCGCCTCCCGAGAACTGATCCTCGAAGGCCTGATGCATGGAGGGGACTGCGGCGATGGCTTCGGTTTCATGTATGGTCACCCGAATCCAGCATACGTGGTCGGCAGGATCAATGGTGGCGACGGCTACTTTTTCCGTGCAGGCGACTTCCTTGGTGCCCAGCTGGTACACGGTCACGGGGACGTGCGTGTGAACCACTTTGGGCGCCTTGGGGTGGCGCTTCAGCACGGGGACGGCGAGCTCGGTGCCGACGTAGTTGTCGTTTTTTGGGCCCATGACAGCGATAGCGAGCTGACCCGTGGTACGCTTACCCTGCTCGAGATGGTGCTGCAGCAGCCGCTCGCCGCTCTCGTAGTCGTGGAGGCTGATGCTGGGCTTGTACGTCTTGCCGTCGTCGAGTGATGTGGGTTCGGCCAGGACTGGGACCTTCCAGAAGGCCGGGTCCAAGGCAATAAATTTGGCGTCCGCAGCCTGAAGACGTGCGGACGCAGCTGGTGGATAGGATGTGTCACCACCATTGCGCTTAGGCTTGCTGCGCTGGTGGTGATCCAGCGTGTAGCTGATCTGGTTGGCGGCACACATGCGAATCAAGGCACTGCCGAGCTTCTTGGTGTTGGTCTTGTGCATGTCGTACGTGGCCTGCAGCTCGTCCGCGTTCAGCTCGGCGAGCCCGTTGTATGCGGCTGTGGGGCGGTCAGACCCCGCTTGCTTGAAGGCTGCAATGCAGTCCTGTTTGCGTTGGAGGAGGGATCCTTCAGCTGCAGGACGTGAGCTCGGCGGCTGCTTGGAAGAGCGACGGCGCTCCGGCTTGGCGGGGGCCATTGCGGCGGGCGCTCTGGTGGGAGGGAAGAGGTGACGCGAATCAGTAGGGTCCTGCTGGGACCCCTCCGGTCTCGCGAGGCCTGGGAGACTGGCTCCGAGGCGGGGCGCTTCGCGTCGCGGCTGCGGTCTGAGTGCAGGGCACTCTCGAGCCGAGACTAGAGAGAGAGAGAGAGAGAGAGAGAGAGAGAGAGAGAGAGAGAGAGAGAGAGAGAGAGAGAGAGAGAGAGAGAGAGAGAGAGAGAGAGAGAGAGAGAGAGAGAGAGAGAGAGAGAGAGCGAGAGAGAGAGAGAGAGAGAGAGAGCAGAGAGAGAGAGAGAGAGAGAGAGAGAGAGAGAGAGAGTCAGAGGGGGAGAGGGGGGAAGGGAGGGACAAGAAGGGAGCGAGGGGGGAGGGAGGGAGGGAGAGGGAGGAGAGGGAGGAGGGAGGGGGAGAGAAGAGAGAAGAGAGAGAGAGAGAGAGAGAGAGAGAGAGAGAGAGAGAGAGAGAGAGGGAGAGAGAGAGAGAGAGAGAGAGAGAGAGAGAGAGAGAGAGAGAGAGAGAGAGAGAGAGAGAGGAGAGAGAGAGAGAGAGAGAGAGAGAGAGAGAGAGAGAGAGAGAGAGAGAGAGAGAGAGAGAGAGAGAGAGAGAGAGAGAGAGAGAGAGAGAGAGAGAGAGAGAGAGAGGGAGGGAGGGAGGGAGGGGCCGAGATGGGGGAGGGAGGAGCGAGAAGGGAGGGAGGGAGGAGGGAGGGAGGGGGACGAGCGCCCCACGAAGCCAACGAGGCCACGTTGCACAATTCTCGTCGGAGTCGCGCTCGGGTGATCTCGGGGGATCTGGGGCCAGCGGTTGGGCAAGGCCTGAAGCGTGGAACAAGGCGGAACGACGGGATCATTTGGCAATGAAGCGCAAGACTGATCGGACCCGACGAGCTCGCCATGAACAGCAAGTGGCGGCAACGAGGCGGGCGCGGGGCCCCGCCCTCAAGACAGGAACCCGTCCTCCAAGGGAAGCCGCCCTCAAAACAGAAAGCCGCCCTCAAGACAAGAATCCGCCCTAAAAACAGGAAGCCGCCCTCAAGACAGGTAAGTGAGCCTCGAACTTCAAAGTGGTGCATTATGGAGCCGCCCTCAAAACTTCAAGACAAGAACCCGTCCCCCGAGGGAATCGCGGCGCGAGCGGTCCCTACCTCAGACGTCCCACTCGTCGGCGTCTGGGACGAAGACGCCCTTGATGCCGTCGTGGGTGTGCGCGACGTGATTCAACTCCTCCTTGATGGATCCGTAGATCTGCTGGTAGGCCTGCATGGTGAAGAACAAATGCGCCTTGCCGCGAAACATCACGGAAGGGGCCTCGTCCCCGCCGCCACCGTCCTCGCCCCCGCCGCCACCGTCCCCGCCGTCAGGAGAGCCATCGCGTGAGCCATCATCGCTGCCGGACTCGATGACCTCGTCCGAATCTGAATTGCTGCTGCTGCTGCTGACGTAGACCTGCTCCTCGCGCGACGCGACGCCGATCTCGTCCTAGAGCGCGGCGGCGAGGAGGGGCCCGGGCCCGGGCGAGGGACTGAGGAGGCTGCCGAGAAGAATCACAAGGTGGAGGAAGAGGGCGAGAGGGGGGGAAGGGCGGCGAGAGGAGGGGCAGGGCGAGGAGGACGAGGTGACGAGGGCGAGGAGGGCGAAGCGGAAGGCCGAGGGCCGAGGATGAGGGAGAGTAGGGAAGGGAGGGTGTCCCGCTCAACTCATCCACCCCTCGTCTCCTCGGCTCTGCCCTCTCCTCCTCCTCGCTTGCGACCCCTCTCCGAGAACGCGTTTCGATCGGCCCCTGGGCCCCAGGGTCGGCGAGGAGGGGAGGCGATGCGAAAGAGCGAACCGCCCAAGTTGCCAGGCCCACAACAGCCTTCCGACCCGAAGTCAGGCGCACCGCTTCCGCCAACGGGGCCGCGGCGACGATCACCAGCCAGACAGCGAAGAGGACAGCGCCGCAGAAGGCATTGCCCGCCAAGTCCATCAACTCGTCCTGCCCGAACTCCTCGCCGAACCCCGAATTGTCTGCCTGCTTCTGGAACGTATGCGTGAACCCCTGCAAAGCTAGGCACTCCTCGCCTGTTCCGACGGCCCCTGAATGCCATCCAGGGCTAGGGCGGGGCGCAGCGGCGAAGCAACCGACGGCGACGGCGACGAAATCGACGACGAGGACAACCGCGGCGACGGCATGCGGGGCAGGGGAAAGGAGAGGAGGATACGAAGACGAACTGACCGTCCTCGTTTCTAGTCGAAGAAGGAGAGAGACGGCAACGAGGGAAGAGGGGGGCGAGGGGCGAGGGGCGAGGGCTCGAGGGGAGGAGGTGCGAGGATCCAGAGCGCGAGAAGCGATGGGTCGAGAGGCGAGGGGGAGAAGTGCGAGGGTCGAGAAGGCAAGGTGCGAGGGATCGAGAATCGAGAACCGAAGAGAAAACAGATGCGTCATGGGGGCGTCGCCTGGAAGCCGCAAAGCCGACTGAATAAGAGCCTGTCCACAACTTTGTCCTTCACCTTGGCAGGGCTCCTCCTACACATCCCCACATCACCCCTCCCACGCATCCGCCCCCGCCTGCTGCCCCCCGCCCCAAGGGGGTGACCTTGCCGCAAGTGCCGACCCCCCGGGCCCACATCAAAGAGGAGCTCACGATCGTCGCGGTGCGGTTCTCGCGGACCTTGCCCCAGCTGCTGGACATGTTCATGTCCAAGACGTCTATGGTCTTGAGCCCCGAGGCAGGCCCCTCAGTTGATTCCCAAAGATAGAGCAACTCCTTCGGCCGCTGAGGCAACCCCGCTGCCTTCTCCAGGAACTCCTCCGGAAAAGTGGGAGGATAATCGATATGTGCATGCAGGTAGTAGTCCATGTGGTCGGACCTGTACTTGGGCCCCTCCTTATCCTTCTCCTTCTTGGGCTTCTTCGTCGTCTTCGGCTTGGACTCGGACTCCTCCTTTCGGGCGCTGTTCATCCTCGCCACCGCGGGGTCGTCGTTCGACAGCAAGAACGCCGATAAAGGGCAACCTGCGACGACTCCGGGGACGCTCTCAAACCGTTCCGGGGGCCGCTGGAGCGACCACTCGCGGGGGGCCAGGTTGGAGATCTGCGCCTAACGCCCGAGAGGGTTCACGGAGAGGGGTCAGCGAGGGCTCCAAAGGGGGAATGGCAGAGCCCCGAAGCGGAGTGGCGAGGCAAGAGGGGAAGGGGGGCTGAGGCCAACCCGAGTGCCTAAGAGGGGCTCGGGGATCCCAAAAGCCAAGGCCCCGCATGGTGAGGAGGGGGGGGGGGGCAAGGGCAAGGGCACTTCGCCGCGCAGCCTTCGATGCCGGCGATGGCGTGGATCATGCCCACCATGTCCCGCTGCCAGGCTGGCGCCTCGAAGTCGTCGTCAAGCTGGGAGATCTTCTCATCTGCTATACGCACTCCGATCACGTAGTACCGCTCTCTCTTGGAAGGCACGCCGTAATCCAAAGCATCGAGCACGAGCGGCGTGCATAAATAGCCCGCTTCGTTGGCCAATGCCACGATTGAATCCAAATTGCTGGGGCCACCGTCAGAGGGCTTCACCGACAAAATCTTAACGTTCTCAATGATAAACACCGCCGGGTGGTGCGCGGCGATGCACCTCATGCATGCCCTGGCTGTCCCGCCTGCGGGCGGGGGCGCGAGGGGGGATGGGAACGTCATTTGACCTCCCCCTGATTTGCCCCCCTCCTCCGTCATCCTACTCTCCTCTCATCCACATCCTAGCGCCCTCCTTCTCCAATCCTTCACCGCCTCCCGCCCTGGCCCCCCCCCCCCCATGTTCGAAACAAAATATCATCCAGCTGCCTGTCGGGGCCGCCACCTGGACCCCTGGGCCCTGGTGGGACTTGCAAGTGACTTGGCTGCGCGACCGACCTCCCCTCCCCGCCCCCATGGGCCCCTGAGCCCCGGCAGATCTTAAACCGCCAAAGCTGCGGCGCCTGTTTTCGACTGCTCCTCTGCGTCGTCGCCCTCCTTCGACACGCACCCGTGGTTGTCGCTCCTGTGGACGTTGCACGGGCTGATTGAATCACATTCGATCCCGCAGGTGAACATCAATACCTGTGGAATTCGCTGGGGCGCGTCATCCACGTCAGTCGTGATCGAAGAGTTAAGCAGGTTGAGGTCGGGGAAGAGGGCGGCCGTGGGAAAGAACCACTTCAAGAAGTCCTGCTTAAAGGGAACATTCTCGCAGCTGAATTTGTGCTGGACGGTCATGTCCAACCCGCATTCGCCGCGCACGAAACCGAAGAAATCCACCAACGATAAGACCGCAACATCAGTGCCACTGCAGCCAGTCCCCACGGTGAACTCCCCCCCACACGCCCGATGCAAGCTGGTCGCGCCCTGCGAGAAGCGGAGCTTATCTGCAGGCCCTAAGCGATGCCAGAGCTGCTGGAGTATCGTCTTCATGGGATCGTCGGCGCCCTCCTTCGGCGCCAGCGGTCGGGGGCGGCGAATGCGGGCGCGAGATGAGCAGCGGGCAAGTGGGGGGTTGGCAAATGGGCGAAGCGAGGAGGGCAACGAAGGGGGAAAGGGACGAAGAGGGCGAGGAAAGAGGGCGATCGGGTGAGGAGGATATGGGCCATGGTGGAGGGCGGCAGAGGAAAGAGGTGGGGGCGGGGAGGAGGGGGAGAACGACGGGGGAGGGACGGATGAGGACGAAGAAGAGGGGGGCGGGGGAGGCGGGAGCACGGGGAGGGGGCGGATGAGGAGGGAGGAGGGGGGAGGAAGAAGAGGCGGGCGAGGGCGGATAAGGAGGGGGATGAGGAGGCCGAGGAAGCCTTCCTCCCCCCGTTCCTTCCTCCCCACCCCTCCCCGACGAAACTCCCGGGCGGCCTTCCGGGCCCCGACGGGCGCGGGCAAAAAATTCTGCGCGGCCGGCCGCCGCCGCCAATCCGTCTGAAGCCTCGGGGCGCCAGGGGGGCCTTGGAAGGTGCACTTCCGGGGGGGTGGACCAAATATTATTCTGAAGCCTGACCAAATATTATTCCTCGAGCCCGCTCGAGGAATAATTATTGGTCAGGCTTCAGAATAATATTTGGTCAACCCACCTTCCGGACCACCTTCCGGGCCACCTTCCGGGCTGGGAGGGGCCCCCGGCGCTCGGGCGCGTTCGCGAGCGCCGCCGGCGCGCTCGCGCCACCTTCCGGGCCACCTTCCGGGCCACCTTCCGGGCCGCCTTCCGGGCCAGCTTCCGGGCCCCCTTCCGGGCGCGCTCGCGCCCGCGATGAGGCGGGGGCGGCAAGGGCGGCATAGAGAGACGGGGAGGTTTATACGGTGGAAGGCGGGAGGAGGGATGAACGAGGAGGGAGGAGGGAGCAGGGAGGAGGCGTGAGAGAGGAAGGAGGAGGGGGAAGAGGCGGAGGAAGAGGATTGAGGAAAAGGGATTTGGGAAATGGGGCGATACGGAAGAGTAGGGGGATGATGATGATGATGATGATGACGCGCCTTGAAAGGTCGGTTCTCCCTAAACACAAACCCGAGAAGCCACCAATACGCCAAACGCGTACGGTAGAGAAAGAGGGAAGCGGGGGGAAGCGGGGGAGAGGCGGGAGAGGAGAGGGCAGATCAAAGAAGAATCCCAGCCCAAGATTGAAGCCCATGATATAGAACACAATCAAGAAAGTAAACCACCTGTCCAATTCTGACAGAAATCATGATTGAAACTCGTGATACTCAAAGAAATCATGATTGGTTAAAACCCGCCTTGAATTGAACCCAGGATACTGAATAAAAACCCACCCACTTTGAATAAAGGTGTGAGCAATGAGAAACGCAATGCAAGGTGATGGATTGTGCTTGATTGGTCAAAATATCTTGATATCTTGAGTGACTTGAGTGGCTCCCGTAACTTGAGTAACCCGAATACCTTGCTTGACTTGCGCAAATCACGAAGTGAGGTGAAGAGAACTTTCATTGAGTCCCTTAAACCCAAAATACATAAGTACATAAGTGATAACCCAATCCATTAAAAGTGGTGAAAGAAGGCAAGACATTGAACTGAATGTCCCAAGCACGCAATGACCCAGAAGACATGGAGGCATACAAAGATAGAACTGTAAAGTCGAGTGAGCTCAACTGTGAGGACCCACTCCAGGTGAACCAAGACATATAAGGTGATTGAATTCAAGCAGGTATGACGCGAAATGCAGTGGGTGTTTAAGGTTTGTATTTAGCCCACAACCGACGTTGAAGAACATGCAAGGGAGATTGAGGGGAGACTGAGAAACCTCCAAAGGCCGCAGGCCCATGCACCGCAGACGCCCAGAGGTAAGGACTGGGGGAATCCCAAGAATGGTAATCATGGATACTTCCAACGCCACTTTTCCACAAAGAAGTCTCCATCCCACCAATAGTCCGAAAGGTACCAGATCACTGGGTAGGGCCAGCCCGATTCGGGATCAAACCACGTGTCATAGTACTCTGTGTACCAGACTTTGGTGTAGACCTTTTCTTCTTCGCAGTAGTTCCACATTCCACCCGAACCTTGAAACCACTTGAGACGCTTCCTGGATTCCAGCTTGGCTGGAAGGCATCGTTTGACCATCCCCTGACTTTATATGGATGTTCCCAGCCGTTTCGTACAGGACTACCGCCAGGGTTTGAGGCGAAACGGCTACTGACCAACAGCCAATTCTTTCCAAGGAACTCTCCGAGCCCTTTCGTCGGGTCCTCTAACGTTTACATAAAGTCTATTAAAGCCGCTGTCCCGACACGCTTCGAAGAGCGGAATTTTGCACCAGTCATATGTAAGGTGTGGACCACCAAGGTCCGAAGCAATAAGGAACCGAGCTGGCAACTTTACCGCTCTTTGGAATAGCAGCGTGGAGCAGTAAGAGAGTGCTTCAAGGTCTTGTTTGGATAAGAAGCAAACCCTGCGTTTAGACCTGCAAAGCTTCCCCTGAAAGTAAACGTGAGGGTCGGACGCCTTGGGAAGTAGCACACCGAAATCTTGAGCCCGATACTGCAGTGGGGCGACAGGGGCAAGGGACGATAGAGGGCCCACCAGAGGCAGACAGAGGAAGGCGGGATTGTTGCGAAGCCACGGTGTCCCTACGATCACAGAGATCAGGCGGGTCCCAGATAGAATCGCATAAGTGACATCTCCTGGTGTCAGCCAATCCCGAAGGCGGGAGACAAAGGAGAGAGAACACAAAGTGGTCTCGAAACAGACCAAATTCTGTTGGGGTGTCAAAAACCCCGCTCCATTAGTATTGGAGCCTGTTCTCAGATGCTGCCATCAGGTAAGATACCCAAACCTCTGAGGATTTCGTCACATTAAATTTGTGGACTTGCATTCCGTGGAGGACGAGGAAGAGGAAGAACGAGCAGGAAGACGAGGAAGACGTGGCAGGAAATCGCCATCGCCGTCGTCGTCGTTTCCCCCGAGCCTCCCGCTGGGGGAAGTCATGCGCCGCCAGGGAGCCGTCGGGGTAGCGGCCGCAGGCGTTGCAGACGAACGCGTCTGGGCTGAAGAACTGGAAGCAAGAAGAGCACTGCCATGAGCCGTCGGTGGCCTGGCAGAACACGCAATACACGCAAGCGCATGCCGCATGACTCAGCCCCCCCCCCTTCCCCGCCCCATCCCGCGCCCCGCCCCTGTCCACCGATGGCCCGGCGCAATGCTCAGAGGCGGCGAGGGGCGCGGGGCATGGGGCAGAGAAGGAGAGGGAGAATAATATACCTTACTGCTGGCCTGAAGTGCCCGCCCGTACCGCGCCCCCCCTCGAGGCCCCCCATCGAGGCCCCCAGGAGGAGGAGGGGGGGTGGGGATGAGGGAGAAGGAGGGGGAAGAAGAAGGGGAGGGGGAGGAGGAGAAGGCGGCGGGAGGAGAAGGAGGAGGAGGATGGGGGAGGAGGAGGGCGAGGAGGAGGACTGGGAGGAGAAGGAGGACGAGGAAGAGGAGGAGGAGGAGGAGGAGGAGGAGACCCGTTCGACTGCGTTTGTTTAGGAGATGTCTCAAGCGAAACGCTTACTTGAACAAAATCTAAAACTCGCGCTCGATCGTCGATCGCCGTTCGTCGTCGGAGGAGGCGGATGAATGGGAGGGAGGGGGGAGGGGAGGGATGAGAGGGATGGAGAGGGAGGGGGGAGGGTGAATGGGGAGGGATGGGAGGAAGGGGAGGAGCATGATGGGAGGGGGGGGGGGGGGGCTGGATGGGCCGGTTGGAATACGCGAAGCGTCAAGAACTTCGTTAACATCGGACCCTCTCCTCCTGTCAGCTCCTTGCCGCTTCCCATGCAAATGCGAGACATGCAAGATGCCTTCACCGATTCGTGACGAGTGCCATCATCTTCGTCGACGTCACTCAGCTCGCCCATGATGGAGTCGATGTGGTCTGACGCCGCAGACGCGGCCGTGGGCTGCCTCCTCAAGAGGCGCGCCTTCTTCTGACCCTCAGGGGCAGGCGCGGACTCGACATCGGCCGAAACCTCTGCAGCCAGGATCTGCTCCACCTGATCGTCCTGAGCCTCAGCCTGCGCCTCTGGGTCCTGCGCTGCCGCCTGCTGCTGCTGCCGCCCTGCTGCCGCCGCCGCGCATGACTGCGGCGAGCCGGGCTGGGTCGCGGGCCCTTCCTCGTCATCCGCCTCGCCCCGCTGACCCTCCTGGCCCTGGCCCTGGCCGCCCACCTCCATGGGCATCTCCGCGGCCTTGCCCCCCTCCTCGCTCTGCTCCGCGGCCTCCGCTGCGGACGGGGGCGGGGCTGCCGGGGCCGATGGCTCTGCCGCCTTCTGCGAAGATGGAAGCTCCTCGTCCGCCTTCTCGTCCTCCTTCACGCCCTGCGGCGAGCCGGCGGGCTGCTGCTGGGCCGGGCTGGGCTGCTGCTGGGCTGGGCTGCTGGGCTGCTGCTGGGCTGCTGGTGCAGCTGCTGGGGCAGCTGCGCTGCAGCTGCCCGCCTTAATCGTCGCCGGGCCGAGCTGCTGGACGCTGCCTGGCCTGGCCGGCTTAAAGCTGCCAGGCCCTGGCCGCTTGGCCGCCGGGGCCGAGCTGCTGGGCGCTGCCTGGGCCGAGCTGCCCGCGTCCTTCTCTGGGGCCTGGGCGCAGGGCGGCGGAATGCGAGGGCCCCGCCCCCCCCCCCCTCAAATAAGCAGAAAGAAAAAACACTATGTCTCAAACAAATGAGGCGCCGGGATATTCAAGAGTGCAGGGGGGGGGGGTCGAATGAGGCTCCAAGGCTGCCAAAGCCAACTGGGCGCTCCCCTCAGCGCCCTCGCTCGCCGGAGCTAGGTATCATCGGCCTTTCGCCCGAGCCCGAAGGGCCGAAGGGTCGTAGCTGATGCGAGGGAGGGGGGGGGGCTCCTGCCAATGAGAATGGCAAAAAGTGACCGGCCTCCTCCTCCTCCTCCTCCTCCTCCTCCTCCTATTCCTCCTATTCCTCCTCCTTCTCCTCCACCTCCTCGTCCTCCTCCCCCCCCTGCCACTAAGACTAAGAGTCTCAGAGTTGCCACGTTGAAACAACTTCCTCCTCCTCCTCCTCCTCCTCCTCCTCCTCGCCGCAATGCTGCCAGCCAGGGGTGGCCAATGAAAATCCAAGCGATATTTGTGCTTATCACAAGCCTCGTGGAGAACCCGGACCCAGAGCAACAAACAACAGTCCCCTTCTTCCGCTCCGATTCACATTCTCTGCCCCATCTCCGGCTTCCCTCGCCCTTCCGTCTCTGACCCTTGCGGCGGGCCTCGCTGGCGTTTCCGCCCGCCCCCCTGGACATCGCAGCCGCCAGCGCATGCTTGTTGGAGGTCTGCTGCTCCGCCTTGCGCCTCGCTATCGTCTGGGCTCTCTTGGCGGCAGCCTGTTCCTGCTTCTTGGCCGCAGCTTCAGCAGCAGCAAGAACCTCACTCACTGTGCGCTTCCCAGTCCTCTCCTTTGCCTCAGTGCCCCCTTGCGCCGGCATGGGGCGAATCTGCAGGCAGGGTGGGCGCCGAGCGGCAAGCGGGCGGCGAGCGGGCGGGGGAGGCGCGCGGGCCCTTGCGCCTCCAAATATGGTGTGAGAGGAGGTCTCTCTCCCACTCTCTCTCTCTCTCTCTCTCTCTCTCTCTCTCTCTCTCCCTCTCTCTCTCTCTCTCTCTCTCTCTGTCTCCCCTCCCTCCCAAGTCCGGGGAAGGGATTCGGAGAGTAGGGCCCACGAAGAGGAGGGAGAAGGGAAAACGGGGGGACCGACGTCCCCGCATAACAATGCCTTCAAGCACTGGGGCTTTTGATTGCGTCGACTGCGTTCTGGCGATGTTCGCGCCGCGCGCGCCCGATCTGGACGGGTCGGCGGGGCGGGTTGGGCGGGGGGAGGGGAGCGGGGCCCGCGGCGGCGGCGGCGGGACGGGGGGCGGCAGGAAGCAGGGGAGAGGGGGGAGGAGGGGGGAGCCGGGAGGAAGCAGGAGGGAAAACGATATTTAGCTCAACCGCGGGTCTCATTGGCATGGGGCGAAAGCCCTTCACCCCTCGCTCGACGAGGTGGGCTCTGCACGCGTCGAAACCAACGTCTTGCAAATGCGGGCCTGCGGGCAATCTGACACTGCGAGCGCGCTGACACCGGGCGCACTTGCCAAACTGCGGTTGTCTGCCCTGGCGGGCGCGATGTTCTCATAGATTGCGTCGCCCCCACCCATGTGCCCCCAATCCCGCGCCCCCCCTGAACTGTTGCGATCACGGATAACGCTGCAACACAATCGCTTTCAAATCAGCTTCGGCCCTGAGAGGCAAAGCCTTAGGCCTCACGCCGTGCACGTGCAACGACCTGTCGGCATCTGAAGGGATCTGCATGCCCTCCACCAGCCAACCCAAGACCCTAAGACGGCCTTCCTCGTTAGGCATGGAAGGGAGACTAATCTTACATGCAAGGGAACCCGAGTGGCAATTGCAAGTCGCACCCCAACCTTTAAAAATTCCGTTGGAGCAGACCTGTGCTAACATGAATGGCGAGCTCTTAGACTCGGGGGGCCACTTCTCGCCCCGTCTCACTTTCTTGCGCTTCCCTATGGAAGAAGAGCTACTGCTGCCGCTAGAGCTAGAAGAACTACTGCTGCTACTGCTACTGGCTTTTGGGCCGCCGTGTCCATCTCCACCGCCGTCTACAGGGGGTCCAGGGCGCTCGTCGCCCTTTTCGCCGCCTCCGCCCCCTCCGCCGCCGTCGTCGCTGCTGCCCCAGAAATCCGAGTTGTCGCCGCCATCGCTGCTCAGGCCCCCAGCGCTGGATCCTGGCGGCGCCGGCGGCGCCGGCGGTGCAACGGCCCCCCCTGGCTGCGGGCGGCGCAGCGGCTGGCCGTCCAGCGGGCTCACGACCTGGGCGCCGACGCCGATAAGGAGGAGAAGGCTGGAAAAGACTGGACGAGGACGACTGGAGAAGACCGGCGCAGGTGGAGGCCGACGATGGCGAAGGGAATAAGGAATTAGGACGCGAGGGGGAGGGGGAGGGCCGTTGGCCCAAGAAAGAGGCTCGACGCATTCACAAGGGGCAATGAGGGGCGACGAAAGGCGAGGATGAGGCGAGGGCAATGGGTTGGAGGCCGTGAGGGGAGAGGCGAGAGAAAGAAGAGAGTAGGAGAGTGGAATGGTGTGAGACGTCTGATCGTTGGTGCGAATGAGACCTGGACGCCGCCCGTTCTCTTCGCGGCCCTCTTCGGCTTGGGGTCGCAAGCGGCGAGGGGGTCTCGCGGCCTCGGGGGGGGGGTGTACATCTGCGGCCACACTTGCCAAACGCCCGTGTCCCCATTGATGAAGACTCCACCTCTCCCGTCATTCTCGTGGTCAATCGCGGTAATGCTCAAATCGTGGACCTTGTTGCCCAGAGAGGCTGCTGCCAAATGCCACACGGTGGCAAAATGCCACACTGCGAATACCTTCTGATCGAGAAGCAACACCGCGCGGCCATCGTCCTCAACAGACACGACGCACCACACAAAACAATGCGTCACTTGAGAATGGAACCGCCTCGGGCGAACCCGAGCAAGATATACGTAATTTGTATACGATGGGCCCGTGGTGTTCACTGTGGTGAATATGCGAAGGTAGCGGCCCTCCAGACCAGCGTGCAAACAACGCTCGATGCTCTGCGCTAACTTGACCGCCGAGTCATATATATATCGGCGCCCCTCGTGCAACAAAGCCCCGGGTGCAACTGCTGGCACGAATGCCTGTGCCGGAAACGCCGAGCCGCGGGGATATCCCCTGCATCCCGTATCACGTGTCGGTCGGCATGCGAGATGCGACAAGTACGCGCTTTTCTCTGAACCCCTGCTCGCTGCACTCTGGGGGCGGCTCTCTCGAGGTATTCGGTCAAAATGTCCTCTGAGACAGGCCATGGCACCTCCTCCGCAGTGTCCCACAAGTTATCGTCGAACGACGTTGGGCGGGCGGGCTCGGGGAGAGACGGCAACTGGAAGCCAGCCTCGTCGAACTCATCAACGCCAGAGTTAGTCGACGCGGCCGCGGGCTTGCGGACCCGGGCTAAAGGCACTCCGTCCTGCAAAAGCTGACGTCTATCCGCGCGTCTACGGCCATCAGTCCTCCGGAGGCTATCGGGGAACAATCCCACCAGCCCTTTAGGGCCAACTTTAGGGCGTGAGTGGTGTAGGGAGCGCCCTTTGTTTGAGCCGCAGCCTCCAAGATGGCCCCGAGAGACCTCCCAGACCCCCCCCCTCCCCCTACCCCCCCCCCAAGAAGAGCCCCAAGAGAGCCCCAAGACGCCCAAGACCCCCCAGAACACCAAGAGTGCCCCAAGAAGCACCGCGGAGACCCCAAAAGGGCCCAGAGGCCTCAAAAGTACCCCAAATAAGGCCCCAGGATAGCCCCAAGATGCCTCCAAAGAGGCTCTCAGAGCGAACGGCCCAGAAGGCCTTGATGGTTCACGCGTCGTCGACGTCGTCGTCGCCGCCGTCGCCGTCGTCGTCGGCTTCGTCGTCGTCGTCTTCACCATCGCCATCGTCGTCGTTTTCGTCGTCGTCGTCGGGTGCGTCGCCGTTGCCGTGCCGTGGTCATCGCCGTCGTCGTCGTCGTCGTCGCTATCTCCCTCTCTCCTCCCACCGCCCTCCCCCCCTCCCCCCCCGCCTCGTCCTCCCCCCAACCCCCCACGAGAACGAGGTGCAAGGAGGTAGGAGGTAGGAGGAACAGGAAGAGGTACGCGAAGGCAGGAGGAGGTACGCCCAAAAACAACGACAGTCAGTATGCTTCGCAAACGTTGCTGTTTGGGGATGGGCTGTTGGGGATGCGCGAAGCGTGAAGAAGTCTACACGAGCGCCATCTCTGCTGAATCAATACATGAGAACAACTACGACTACACTTACAGCACCCTGCACCTACAACTAACTTGCCCTGCACCTTACTAATATCTACTGCTACCACCACTACTACTGATCAAAAGGTCCGAATCCGACCCCGGCAGACATCCCTCGTTGAATCGTAACCGCACGTCGGGCCTGACGATGAGAACCGACCCCGTTCCCCGACGCCCCCCGCTTTCCAACCCCAAACCGTCCTCCCCAATGCCAAATGTCGTTTCCATAGCTGCCTCAAGTGGCCTGCGAAAACCTGGCGCTCGGCATGGGTGGTCTGGGCGTCTCTTCCAATAGGCTTCCTGGGACACGAGGCCTTGAAATCCTTCAGCAAGGATTCGAGGATCATGTTCGTGGCCTGGCCGGGCATCGGGCAGGGGTCGGGGCCAAGCAAACGGAAGGGCCGCGGGGCCAAGGGCAGAATGGGACAAGAACGGATCGCGAGCGAGGTTGTGGGGGGGAGGGGGCAAATAGAACGCGCGCCCGCCATGCCTTCACGCACTTCCTCGCGAGCTCCGCCTTCAGCAACTCGAACTCGGGAGTCTGCAGATCAGCCGCGGATGAAAGTGACTCCATCAATGGTTCTGAAAACCACGAGTCCAAGCAACAACGGTTGGCGTCATAGAACGACTGCGGGTCGACGTCCTTGGCAAGCAACCGATAGGGCCACGCGCGGAACCTGACGCGGCGGCGCCGTGGCGCGAGCGGGGAGCACGGGCGGAAGCAAAAGGCAGGGCGCGAAAAGCAGAGGGAGGACGGCTGGATGACGAGCCTGGAGGTGGAGTGAAAGGGGAAGCCTGCGAAGCGGCATCGGGGCAGAGAGGGGTTGAGGCAGGACGCGAGACGAGTAGAGAAGGGCCTGAGGAGGGGAAGGGGCTGCGGTCGAGACGAGCACAAGGATTATTAGAATACACGCGTAAAGAGAGAGAGAGAGAGAGAGAGAGAGAGAGAGAGAGAGAGAAAAAGAGAGAGGGGGGTGAAGGGTGAAGGAAGGGGGAAGGCGTCGAGCAATACGCAAACATTGGAAGTGATGCAAAAAGCGCGCCTCAACGCCATTCGCGACCACACCCCCGCCGCCATGCTCACCGTTGTCTTCCGCAGGCCGTCGTGCCGGGCAGCGAAGGAAACCCCGTTTGCCTCCGCGTGGGATAAAACGACCCTCGTGTACATGCCCTCAGCCGAGTCATACCAATCATTGTGCAAAGCCCAATACTGCTGCAAACAATGATTGAGCTTATTCTCCTCGCGGCAATCTGTGAGCTCCGTCAAGCTGTTAGATTCGAAATCGAGATGCTGAATGCGGTGAGATAGACCGTCCACAGGCCACGTGCCCAACAATGCAAAACCAATCGTGGAAACACACTCCTCCTTCTGCTCGAAAAACTCAGAAGCTGTTTGCATCTGCTTGTGGCAATGCTGGTGATAATCATTCTCGTCATCCTGCCTCCCCGCCTGCGACTCTTCTCGGGAAAACGCGCGCCTCAGCACCCTCGGCAGCAGAGCGCGGCAGAAGAGCGCGCCGGCCTGCAGCGCCAGATGAGGCGAGAAAGTGGACCATCTGGTATGCGCCGGGAGATTCTTGCCCATGTGGTCGAACCAACACTCGGACACCAACTCCGTGATGCGCTGCACGCACACTGCTCTGCTCCGACCGTCGCAGCAACCGTCCTGCCAAGGTCAAGGTGAGGGGGGCGATGCGAATGCCATTTGAAAGCTAGCTCGCCGCCCATGCAAGCAGATGAGACGGGGGCGGCAATCAATTGGCAACGGGGCCTCCCTTCTGCCCAAGCGCCCGTCGTGGCGAGGCAGCTTGCCGCGCGTCAACTCGCAGACTAGACGCGACGCCCGAATTGGAGACCCCCTTCTGGTGTCCTCATAACAGTAATGTTCGACCACTGGGCGAAGGTGGTTGCCATTTAACAATCGAAGAAACTCCTCGCTCTTGCTCTTGAGGTCGGGGTGCACGTAATCCCCGTCTTCTTGCTTAGCCCGTGAGAGCTTCGAACGGAGAATTGTGATAGTTGCCATGGCCCTGTGGGAATCAATGCTCTCCTCCTCGGCAGGGGGGCGCCTCCCCGGATAAAAACCGAGCTCCAAGTCCTATAGGAAAACGCAATGTCGGAACGGTGCACGCGGGGACGCGCGCTCCCGCGCTGTCAAGGAAGCCGGGGGCATTCCGCACCCAGGGCCCCCCGCTTGAGCGGGGGCGAGCGCGCGAGGTTAAGAATGAGACGAGTGATGGGGGGGGAGGGGGCTGAGGAAGTGAGGCTGAGGCTGAGGAGGTGGAGAGGAGAAGCAATGCCAGTGGGCTGTGCAAGGAGATGGAAGGAGGGAGGCGATGAAGGGGATGCCATCGGTCCTCATTGATCACTGCGCGCACTGCCATTTTAATATTGGTCTGCATGTTGAACAAACTGCTGATGAAAGCTGTGGCATATAATCTTTGGGTGAGTTTCTTGCTTTCGAATGTCCTCTCCACCTCTCTGTGTAAGACGTGCGCCGCGCAGTGCCCGTCAATACGTCGGCCCGCCGAGCGGGCGCCAGGCCGAGAAGGCAAACGGAGTTGACTGGGGGCCCCAGAAGCCCCTTGGGCCCTTGGCCCAAGGCCCCCAAGGCCCTTGGCCCAGGCCCTTTTGGCCCTTGGCCCTTGGCCCTTGGCCCTTGGCCCTTGCTTGGCCCTTGGCCCTTGGCCCAAGGCCCAAGGCCCCTTGGCCCCTCGGACGTCATTAAACCCAGCCCGCGGGCCCCGGGGCCCGGGGCGCCCCCCCGGGCGCCTTGCAACGGGCGTCGGCGGAATGGCGAAGCCATTGTATGAGTAAGACGACACCGCGCCCCTCCAACGACGCAGTCTGATTGAACTCACGGCACCTCCGAGCGAGCTCACGTTTGGCTCGACCGTTCGATCCGGCCAGATCCGAACCCAAGAAAACGACGAGCCAGCGGACGCTGGTAGTCAAAGACAGCAACGACTCGAAAGAGAATACAGGGTCTGCCTGATCCAGACTCGCGAAGACGACGGAGGCGGAAGTGCTCTCAATGGAACGGGGCGGATAAAGCATCTCCGCCTTCTTGGAGCCCAAGAACGAGCCCTGGCGGCGCGGCCAGACGATCACACCTCGGGGCGCTGACGGAAAGCAGCTCTCCGGTGGACGGTCCAGGCCGCGACGCGCGAAACGCGATATCGATTATTTTCGCGCCCAGCCCATGGGGGTGACCGAGTGGAAACGCACCAGGATTCCGAGACGCGTCCAGCCGTGGCGACGAGGGACGAGGGGCCCCGCGAAAGCCATCTGCTGGCGGGCAACAGGCGGCGCCTGTCTGCGCCATGACCTCGATGACGCCAGACTTCGGCAACGCCTTCTTTGTAGCTCGCCTGTACTCCTCCTGTGTGAGAAGCCTCGCGATGCCATCGCGATCACGATGCCAAAAACGGGCGACGTCAGCTAGCTGCGTCAACGTGCCGAACTCGAGTTTCACAGGAGTGGAATCGAACCCCTTGCCGAAGATGACCCATGGTACCTTCCTCCCAGGCTCGCTCTCGCAAGAGACTGCGAACTGATTCAGCAACATCCGATTAGCGCTGCTCTGATGGTCCAGGGCTGCCAAAGACACACCTGCCATTGCGTCAACGAAATGGCCGCAGCCGTCCGTGTGCCTGACGTCGTTGGATCCGAGGGCCGATCCGCTGGCCGACAAGATAAAGACCGCAAGCGCGTGGGCGCCCTAGTCCTAGCTAGGCCGACCGGCCGACCCGCGATCACCAGACCGTTGCCGACGGCAAAGCGCCAGCTCGTGGACAAGGACTGCCGGTTGACCCTACAAACCTCATGATTTTATGATCTGACGACGTAGAACATATAATACACGCTTGAAGCGGACATATCCCATGACCTGACGACGTAGAACTACTACACACTATGATCGGAGCGCCCGAAGCACATAAATGAGAAAGCAATTTTAATGCACCCTCTAGGCGTCCACGCCCTGCTACCCTCAGATAGCCGCTTGACCCTGGGCGCGCGCCCCTCGAGATCGTCATGGTCGCCGTTGTCAAGTCGCCTCGCTCGGAGAACTAACCGTTCGTACGGATAAGACGCCGCGCTCGGATCCATCATTTTCCCATGCGTGAGCTCCCCTGCGTTCCAATGTGAAGCCACTGCTTGAAGGCGCCCCGACACGATGGCGAGGCGCTGGGCCTGTTTCGCCTCCGCAATCTTGCGCCGCGACTTCAGGTTGCCGATCAGCTTCTTTGCGCGGCGATCCATCGGGCCCCGAGCCACGAGGCAAGCAGCGCGTCACGTCAAGGCAAAACGCGACGCCCTGTCACAGTCCCTCGCCGCCTCTCATCGCCCAGGGGCCCAGGGCCCAGGGGCAAGCAAGGGCCCTCCTCGAAGCGCCGCCAGACGCAAGGGGGGAGCGGCGCAAAATCAGGGGATGACGCGGGGCAATGGGGGGGGGGAAGAGGAGGCGGGGCGGTCGGGAAGAGACCGAGGAGCCCCCCTCTTCTCCCATCTCGCTCCGCCACCCCATGCAGTTATCCTGCTCCTGCTCCTCTTCCTCCTCGTCCTCCGCCCCCCTGATAGTCTCCTTGTTATCCTGCTCCTCCTTCGCGTTCCTCGTCCTCGCGTCGCCGTCTCACCAACAATGACCCAATGGCACAATGGCCCCGCCCGAGCCCTCTCGACCTCCTCCTCGCCCTCGCTACCCCCGCGCCCGTGGGCGGCGGCAGCGGCGGAGCTCGCGGAGGCACCCCCTGGCCCAACGGCGCGCGCTCTGGCTGGACGAGGCCGCAGCTCTTGAGCACCGGCCGGTCGGCGGACGACGAGTCGCTGGAGGCGTCGTCAGACTGGTCGTCGGAGCTGGGCCCGCCCTGACGATCGCGGCGGGCGACGGCGATCGGGCGGCGGGCAATGGGGAAGAGCGGGAAGTAGGGCGCGCGGGGGGCCAGGGGAAGGGGAATGGGGAACGGCGGAGGAAAGGCAAGGGGCAAGAGGGAATGGGGGAATGGGAACGCGAGAGGAATGGGAACGCGGAGGAATTGGAACGGCGCAGCAGGGAATCGGGCAAGGGGAATGGGGAACGACGGAGGAGGGGCCAGGTCCGGAGGCGGATGGGGAAGAAGCGTTGGCGTTGGCCGCGCGGGCGCGGCTTGTCCTCGACG
>CAUYUJ010001402.1:0-10000 GCA_963575745.1 Prorocentrum cordatum
AACGGAAAGAGCGTCTCAGGAACTTGCCCGAGATGGCTCCTGGCACCCTTCGCTCTTGGGAGCCTTGGTGTGAAGAGCTTGTTACGTCGCCGCTCTCCGTTGGGAGCCCTGGTGTTCAGAGACTTTTACGTTGCCGCTCGCTCTTGGAAGCCTTGGTGTGACGAGCTTTGCACGTCACCGCGCTCTCGGAAGCCTTGGTGTCAAGAGCTTGTTACGTCACCGCTCGCTGATGGGAGCCATGGTGTTCTTGAGCGTCTCTTGGGCCTCGTTGGGGACTTCTTAGGGCCCTTTTGGAGCCCGTTGGGAGCCCTTTGGAAGCAATTTTGGACAGTCTTGGGGCTCGTTTTGGCCGTCTTGGGGCGTCTTGGAGGCCTTTGGCCGTCTTGGGGCTCTCTTAGGGCCCTCTTGGGAGCCTCTTTGGGCCCTCGTAGGGCTCTCTTGGGGCTGTCTTGGGGCCCTCTTGGGCCGTCTTGGGGCCCCTTTGGACCGTTTTGGGTCCCTCTGGGGCCGTCTTGGGGCGGCCCCCTTGGACCGTTTTCTGGCCCTGTGGGGGGGCCTCTGGGGCCGTCTTGGCACGATTTTTGGAGCCTCTTGGGCTGTTTTGGACAGCTATTGGCTCGAAAAGGCAAGAACCCCCCAAACCTGCATAAACCATAGAAAAATGAATGTGTTTGGCCCCTGGGGGTCCTCTCGGGAGCCCGCTGGAGGGCTTCTGGAGACGTCTTGGGGCTCTCTTGGACCGTCTGGAGACCATCCGAGGCTCTCTTGTGGCCGTCTTGGTGCCCTCTTGGGCCGTTTGGGGGCCGTCTTGGGCCGTCTTGGGGCCCTTGGGCCGCGTCACTCGAAAAAATACGAGGTAACGGGCCATGGGAGACGCCAAGGAGCCCCTTCATTCGAAAAAATAGAAGGACAGCTGGCCATTACTGAAGGGGCCCTGGGACACACAAATAGATAGACCAAATAAAAGGATTCCCCATAATTTCCCATATTTTCTGGGTTTTTGTCTTCCCCCCCATTTCCCATATTTTCCCATATTTTCTAGGGAGTTGGCGATTAATTGTGTCTGTGTTTTTTCCGTCCTGACTTACCACTCGTCCCACCCCGCCTCCACCCTCCCCTGAAGCCCTCCCTTAAGGGCTTCGCCCCACCAGAACGCCATCACTCGTGCCTCGCTCTTTCTGTTGTCCCGGCGCGCCTCGCCCCTCCCCTGAAACCCCTCCCTTAAGGGCTTCGCCCCACCAAATAAACGTACATCACTCGTACCTCGCTCTTTCCGTCCGATGGCCGGCACGGGAACGGAAAGAGCGGACCAGGAACTTGCCCGAGATGGCTCATGGCACCCTTCGCTCTTGGGAGCCTTGGTGGTAAGAGCTTGTTACGTCATCGCTCGCTCGTGGGAGCCTTGGTGCTCAGAGACTTGTACGTTGCCGCTCGCTCTTGGGAGCCTTGGTGTCACGAGTTTGTCACGTCACCGTTCGCCGTTGGGATCCTTGGTGTGAAGAGCTTTTTGCGTTACCGATCGCTGCTTTATTTAGCGTCTCTGGGCCTTGTCGGGGGTCTTTTTGGAGCCCTTCTGGGGCCCTTTTGGGTCGTCTTGGGCCCTTTTGGACCGTCTTGGCGACCTTTTGGGCCGTCTAGGGGCGTCTTGGAGGCCTTGGACCGTCTTGGGGCTCTCTCGAGGGCTTCCAGGGGCACTCTTGGGAGCCTCTGGGGGCGCTCTTGGGGCCCTCTGGGGCCATCCTGGGGCCATCTTGGGCCCCTCTTGGGCCGTCCTGGGCCCGTCTTGGCCCGTCTTTGGGCGCTCCCGGGCCCTCTTGGGCTGTCTATTGACGATTTGGGGGGCCTGTTGGGCTGTCATGAACCCTGTGAAAGCCGAAAAAGCTGGTATGCTAAAAATGTAGGTTTTCCCATCGGAATTTGACGATTTTAGCCTCTGTGGGGTCCTCTTGCGGGCCTCCTGGGGCCCTCTTGGACCGTCTTGGAGCAGTCTTTGGGTGTCCTGGGGCCTCGTGAACCGTCTTGGAGCCAATTTAGGCTGTCTTGGGGCGCTCTCGGGCCGTCCTGGGGCGTCTTGGGGGTGTCTTGGCCCGTCTTGGGCGCTTCTTGGGCGCTTCTTGGGCCGTCTTGGGCACCTTGGGGACCCCAGAAAGCCATTAGAGCCCTGGTTCGCGCGCCTCGCCCCTCCCCTGAAACGAGGGCACCCCGAAGTCATCGTCGACCGTGGTTCATGATCAAGGAATGATAGACCCAGGTTTATGATATTGAGATGATACCCTATGGATTACTGTTCTGTGGATGGATCGAGCTCAGCCCCCCCGGCTGAATCATTTTCTTTCCTGAATAATCAACGTATGATTATTACTCCAACATTATTGACCAGGTCTGATCTCAGTGCGGAACGTACTCTCGAACAGCGCCCCCCTGCCTGAATCATTATCATTCCAGAATAATTAACCCAGGGACTATATTCAGGGAACATTATAAACCGGGTTTATTATCTTCTGGAGATAATAAACCGGGGTCAATATTTCGACATGAAGAACCCGGAGAAGCACCCAGGGCTTGGGGGGAAAATAATAATTACTATCATTCCGGAATTACATAAGCCAGGTTCATCATTCCCGGGACATTCTATGAACCCCAGTCAACATTCCCGGAACATTATAAACCCTGGTTAACATCTTTTGGGGGTCGATAGCCGCACAACGATATTAACCCGGGTTTACTGTTCCGGGGGGAACATTATGAACCCCAGTCGATATTCCCACAACATTTAAACCCAGGTTCATAAGGTTCGGGGAGAGACATTATGAACCCTATTCAATAATCCCGGAACATTCGAAACCCAGGTTAATATTTTTTGGGGGTTCGTCCTGCCTGAACCCCTCCCTTAAGGGCTTCGCCCCACCAAATAACGTACATCACTCGTACCTCGCTCTTTCCGTCACCTGCTTGGCATGGGGACGGAAAGCGCGTTCATCTTGCGAGGGCGCGAGGTCGCCGGTTTAGTGTCTTGGAGCCCTGTTGGTGTTAAGGCTTTGGTGCGACATACAAACATCTAGCAACCAACCTTGCGAAAATAAATAACTATTGCAGTTCCGGGTCTTCCTGGGGGTCCTTTTGGGTCTCTTTTGGGTGCGCTGTCTTGGGGCCCTTTAGAGCTGTCCCGGGACCCTCTTGGGCCGTCTTGGCGTGGGCCCTTGGGGGGCCCTCCTTGGTCCCCTTGGGGACCTCCTGTGGCCCTCTTGGGGCCCTCTGGGGAACCTTTTGGGACCCTCAGGGGCCTCTCTGGGGCCGTCTTGGGGCTATCTTGGGCCGTCTTGACACCCACTTGGGCCGTCTTGGGGGTCTCTGGAGCCGTCTTGGGGCGGTCTTCGGGGCCTGCTGGGCCGTTTTGGGCGCTGTAAAAACCAAAGTCACGAATCTGCTAAAAATATAAGAGAATGTGACTATTTGTGCCTTTGGGGGGTCCCCCTTGGGGGCCTCTGTGGGCGACTTGGGGACCTCTTGGGCTGTCTTGAAACTTTATGGGGCCCTCTTTGAGCGCTCTTGGGCCGTCTTCCGGCCCTCTTGGACCTCTCCGACGCCGTCTTGAAGGTATCCTGGGCGCTCTTGGGACTGTCTTGGGCCGTCTTGGGGGCCTCTCAGGCGCTCTTGGGGCTGGCTTGGGCCGTCTTGGGTCGAAAATGGCCGAAATTCGGGGCATTAGATCCGATCCTGGGTTTGACACCCCCTCACACACACCCTTGTTATTTCTCCCGAGTAACGGATCGCGACGCTACGCGCGCTTTCCGTCATTCGCCGCCCCCTGTTGAATTATCACAGGGGCACCTGGCGTGCTGGATTTCTTTCGACTTGGTTTTGGTTCTTTTCCACAAGAACTCCCCCGTGGGGCGTCGCCCGGTCCCGCCGGCCACCCGGAAGGGACCGCAAGGCGTGGAATTCGCCGAAAAAGATACCCAAGACGGCCACGATGGCCCAAGATGGCCTCCAAGATGCCTCCAAGACGGCCAAGACTCCCTCCAAGACGGCCAAGATGGCCCCACGATGCCTCCAAGACGGCCCAAGATGCACCCAAAACGGTTTAAGATGTAGCCTCAAGATGGACCACGACGCCCAAAGCGGCTCCAAAGAGGCCTTCAAGACGGCCTAAGAGGAAGAGGTTCTCCAGCAAGGCCCGAAGAGGTCCAAATTATGGATTTCCTTAGGTTTTTGAAGGATGTTCGGATGTGCTTTCTTTCGGTCCGACGGCCCACGACGGCCCAAGAGGCCCCCAAGATGATCCCAAGATCGCCCACCAGGCCTCCAAGATGGCTTTATGACAGCCCCAGAGGCCCCCAAGACGGCCCCAAAAGGGTTCCAAGACGGCCCCAGAGGCCTCCAAGACACCCAGGATGGCCTCCAAGACGGCCCAGAAACGCACCAACACAACCCCAAGACACTCCAAAGAGGCCCCCAAGACGGCCGCCGACGGCGTCAGTCGGGCCAGAAACGCTCCAAGACGGTCAAAGAGGCCCCAAGAAGCCCCCAAAAGCCCCCAAGAGCCCCAAAGAGGCCCCCAAGAGGCCTCCACAAGACCCCCAGGAAGCTTCCAGGAGGCCCCAAGAGTGATCCAAGAGCTCCCCAAAGGTCTCTTCATTCTCCTCCTATTCTTCCTCCTCCTCCTCAACATCTTCCTTTTTCCTGCCTCGTCTTCTTCTTCCTCCCCCACGCTTTCCCGAAGACTTTCCTACCCGACTCGAGGAACACATGGCGCGATAGCTTGGCCAAGCTGGAGCCCAGCTGTGGGCCACACAGGCGCTTTCCAAAGGGCAGGGGGCAGCGGTGATTCGCCGTAGGCGTCTTCGATATTGCACCGCCGAGCTTGCACCACAAAGATTGTACCGAGTAGATTGTACCACATGTATTGCACCACATAGCTTGAACAACATGGATTGTACAGCATAGGTTGCACCACAAGAATTGCACAAGATAGACTGCACCACCTAGAGCACACAATGCATATATAGCGCCATAGAGATTGCACGGCATATATTGAAACACCTGGAATGCATTAAAATGATTGCACCATATAGACTGCACCACATAGCGTGCACAACATAGACTGAACCACATGGCTTGCACAAAACGGATTGCACAACCTATGTGTGTACATATACACACGCATACATCGAATGCACCACATAGGATACACAACAAACATTGCCCCGCGCAGACTGCATCACGTAGTTTGCACCGCATAGCTGGCACAACACGTCTTGCACCGCATGCGGTGCACAGCACGTGTTGCACCGCTTATAATGCAAAGCCTACTCCAGATTTCGTAGTAAAGGGAGGGGGGTCTCATTTCGGGGGGGGTCTCTTCCAGGCTATCTTGGAGGGCCTGGGGGGGTCTGGGGACGATGTTTTGGAGGGTTCTCCCACGGAGGGGGTCTGAAATGGCTTGTCTTGGGGGGTCCAGACCTCCTCCCTTTTATTACGAAATCTGGAGTATATTGCACCACCTGGATTACACCACATGGGTTGCACAGCCTATACTGTCGGAAACCAACTGGTCGGGGCCCACGCTGGCTGGCACTGCTCTACAGCAGCACCCGCAAAGAGTGAAGGAGGGAGGAGGAGGAGGAGCATGAGGAGAAACAGGGAGGAGAAGGAGAGGGGGAGGAGGAGGAGAAGGAGGAGGAGGAGGAGGAGAGGAGGAGGGGGAGGAGGGGGAGGAGGAGGAGAGGAGGAGGAGGACAAAGGGTAATGGGAAAGAGGGGAAGAAGGACAGAGAAGGAGGAGGAGGACAGAGAACGAGGAGGATGAGGAGGAAGGGGAGAAAGGAGGAAGGAGAAGAACGGAGAAGGACAGAGGAGGACGAAGGGGGAGGGAGGAAGACGGGGAGGAGAGCGGGGAGGAGGAAGGAGGAGGGGGAGGAGGACGAGGACGAGAAGGCGGGGGAAATTGAAGTTAGAGGGGAAGGACTTGAAGTGATTGCCTTGGGCTGCCTTGGCCCCGTCAGTGGGGCAAGCGTCCTGGCGCCACCACCCTGTAGGGCATGGTGGTCGCACGCTTCCAGCGTGGGTCACACTCGAGGCCAGGGCAGTCATTGGGTTACGACGATGGCATGCGCTGGGGGGGCTTTTCAGTAACGCAGCTGGCTTCGAGGAGGGACGCAGGAGGATCGAGGAGGTGGAGGAGAGGGGCAGAGGGGGGAGGGGGCAAGCTCGGTTCGCCGTCCTACCCCTCCCTTTCATCCCTTACTCTCCCTCTCACCCCGTACAATTGCGTAGATCTATAGTATCGCACAGTCGGATGTCGAACACTGCAATGACCCCGAGGGGATACGCGATGCATGGTACAGCACGGCATAGCATGGCATTGCGTCGGGAGCGCGACTCATTTCGACACAAGGTCCGAAAGAAAGCGGGAATGGCACAGGCTGGGGAATGCAATTGGACGGCTTGCAAAGCGGAATGCACAAAGTGACCAGCGCTGCAGCGGGAGCTTGACTTCAAATGACCGAAAACGCGGAGATGAGATCAGCGCTGCAGTGGGAGCACGACTTGGAAGGACTGGAAGCGCGGAAACGAAGCCAGCGCTGCAGCAGAAGCACGATTTGGGATAACCAAACTGTACACGTTGGTCAGCGCAACAGCAAGAACATGGTTTGGAAGGACTGGGAACAAAAAATGGAGCCAACGCTGTAGCGGGAGCGCCATTCTGAAAGGACTGGGAAAGCTCGAACTGGAGAAAACACGAACATGGCAATTAGCATTTCGGCGGCATCCTGTGTGCAAAACCAACACGGGGAGGCGGCCAGAACGCCTCGCCACCGCCTTCGGAGGAGAGGAGGAGAGTAGCATTCACGTTGGCTAGCTATACAACGGAGGATGAGGGAAGAGGATCGGGGAGGCTCGGGGGGTATCGAGAGGATCGAGGAGGAGGGGGGAAGGGAGGAAGGGACGGCCTCACTGGGCAGCGCGCGGGGGCCTCTGTAGGCGCGCTTGGGGCCTCTGCGGGCTGGGGCCTATGTGGGCGCCCTTGGGGCCTATGTTGGCTGTGTCGGGGGGCCTCAGTGGGCAGCGCGCGGGGGCATCTGTGGGCGCGCTTGGGGCCTCTGTGGGCTGGGGCCTCTGTGGGCTGTGTCGGAGGGCCTCAGTGGGCAGCGCGCGGGGGCCTCTTTGGGCGCGCTTGGGGCCTCTGTGGGCTGGGGCCTCTGTGGGCGCGCTTGGGGCCTCTGTGGGCTGTGTCGGAGGGCCTCACTGGGCAGCGCGCGGGAGCCTTTGTAGGCGCGTTCGGGGCCTCTGCGGGCTGGGTCCTCTGTGGGTGGTCCGCAGTGGGCAGCGCGCTGGGACATCTGTGGGCCGTGTCCGAAGGCCTCAATGAGCAGGGGGCCTTTGCGGTTTGGGGGCCTTTGCGGTTTGGGGGCCTCTCTGGCCAGGTCGTGCAGGAGGAGGTGTCGAGCGGGAGCCCCTGTTGTCGCAGGTGGGCCTCCGGTACCGCTACTGAATTGCAATCTCGGGCCACGGGCTCTCTAAGTACAGCTTGAGGAAGTAACGAACGGGAGCCCTTATCGTCGCGGCTTGGCCCACACCAAATTGACTGAATGACGAGGGCGTCTCGAACGAGAGCGCCACTCTTGAGTTCGGTCGGGGACCTCTCTGGTAAGGAGGGGCCTCTGCGAATACACCTTGAGGAGGTATCGAACGAGAGCCCTTGTCGTCGCATTTGGGCCTCCACCAATATGACTGAATCAGGAGAAAGTCTCGAGCGAGAGCGCCGTTCCTGAGTTCGGGGGCCTCTCTGCCAAGGGTGTCTCGGGGTAAATGGTGAGGAAGTGTCGAGCGGGAGCCGTTGTGGTCGTAGCTGGGCCTCCAAGGGCCGACATTTAGGCTCAGGCCAACGCTCGAGCGGGAGCCTCGTTTTCAGAGACGATGTAGCCGGCGTCGAGGCGAGAGCGCGCGGAACCGTTTCTGGAGGTCAACAAGAATCATTCTTGAGGAATGAGTACTTAACAACAACAACAACAACAACAACAACAACAACAATTACTAGCACGTGGGGACACTCCGTTCTCACCAGTGCCAGGGTTTTCATAGGAGGCGGGCAATACCCCCACTTTGTGGGGGGGCCGGTTCAAGCTCTACCAAATTTCCAAACGACTCTTCGCCACCACCCACACCCAGCTTCCCGCCCTATGACGTTCGGACACTTCACTTCGTGGCATGCGGACGACCGCGGCTACTATTCAGGGCCCCGCGGCCGACGACGACGGCGTGCGCGCGCGAAGAAAAAACGAATGTGTCCCGCATGGTATTATTTGACAGGGATGATGGCCCTGGCAGGTGCGCAACCGTTGTCGCAGAAGTTCGAAAAAGTTGCTCGCAAAAGCCCGTTTGACAGAAATGTTTAAAAAGTGTTGGTTTCCTACGAATCCGCAAGAGCGCGCGGGATGAGATTTTGACATTTTTTTGTTGAAAAACCATTGGTTTTTTGATGTTTTTATGTTAAAATCGCTCCGAACACTAAGCTTTTGGAAGGATTTCGTCTTGCGCGCGCGAATGTCCACTTTACCTTATTTTTTGCAAGGGATTCTTGAAATTTGATTATATTAGAACAAGAAATGTCATTTTATAGTGTTTTTTGCAAGGGAAAACGGATTACAACAAAACAACCGGATCTGGATCACATCGTTTTACCTGAGGCTTCCTCACGAAAATGATGAAAATGTAGCTGCGGCCTAGGCGGCGCAGGGGGGGCGTGCACCAGGGGGCCCAACAATAATTATTCTTTAGAATTAATAATGTTCAACAACAACAACAACAACAACAACAACAACAACAGCAGCAGCAGCAGCAACAACAACAACAACAACAATCATCATCATTTTAAGACTGATCGTCCTTATCTGCTCGAGTGTCCAATAACGCGTATTTCCCAAACCCTCGATACCCGCCCTCTTCGTCTTCGATCGAACCCCTTTTGGGGGGTATACCTTTCTTCTCTGCAGGCCGGGCCCTGGCAAGCGGCGGGGCGGCCGCGGACCGTCGGCCTGGCCAACGGCAACGCTGATCGGCTGGGCGGCCGCGGACCGTCGACCCGACCCCAAGAGGGACGGACAGGGGACCGACCACGACGACGACGACGACGTCGACGACGACGGCGACGACGACGACGACGACGACGACGACGACGAGCGAAAGCGAGAGCGAGAGCGAGAGAGAACGACAGCAGGGCCACAAGGACACGAAGTAGGCCACGAAGGGCGACAGCGGGGCCACGAAGGGAATGCGTATGGGGCCACGAAGAGCGCGAACGAGCGGGGGCCACGAAGGGCATACGTATACTGGGCCGCGGAGGGCAAGGACGGGGCCACTGAGGGCAGCAACGGGGCCACGAAGGGCAGCGAGGGAGCTACGAAGGGCGACAGCGGGGCCACGAAGGGCAGGAAGGGGGCCACGAAGGGCGACAACGGGGTCACGAAGGGCATGCGCATGGGGCCACGACGGGCGCGAACGATCGGGAGCCACGAAGGGCAGATCATGCGGGGCCACAGAAGGCAACGACGGGGCCACTGAAGGTAGCAACTGGGCCACGTAGGACAGTGAGGGGGCCACAAACGGCGACAGCGGGGCCACGAAGGGCATGCACAGGGGACCACAACGGGCGCGAACGAACGAGGGCCACGAAGGGCATACGTACACTGGGCCGCGGAGGGCAAGGACGGGGCCACTGAGGGCAGCAACGGGGCCACGAGGGGCAGCGAGGAGGCCACGAGGGGCTGCAACGGGGCCGCGAAGGGCAGCGAGGGGAGGGGGCCACGAAGGGCTGCAACGGGGCCACGAAACAAATCGAGGGGGGCACGAAGGGCTGCAACGGGGCCAAGAAGGGCAGCGAGATCCCGATTCTTAGGTAATCTGTGAGAGAGTCCTAAACGTGAGCGCGACTCCTGGGTGCCTGGGTGTCGGGAGCGCGGCGCTTGAATAAATTGCAAGAATTTCCACCGCAAGGACGC
>CAUYUJ010001402.1:22500-30000 GCA_963575745.1 Prorocentrum cordatum
TCGGCAGGTGAGTTGTTACACACTCCGAAGCGGATTTCAACTTCCATGACCACCGTCCTGCTGTTAAAAATGAACCCACACCCTTTATGGTATCTGGAACAGGGGGGGTAGTGGGAGGGGGGAGGGCTCATCAGGAGGAGGCTACTTCTCAAGGGCGCGGGCCTCGTCTGTAGAAGTGTGGGGCCCGCACCGTCTGAGAGGTGCAGCCTCCGTCTGAGAAGCCTTCCCCCCTCCCCCCTTGTCTGAAGGGGGCCTGGGACACACAGATATAGACACACACACACACAATTAACAGGATTCCGAATATTCTCCCATACTTTCTGGGTTCTTGTCTTCCCCCCGCTTCACATATTTTCCCATGTTTCCTGCGGAATCGACAATTAATTGTGTCTGTGTGTCTCTTTTCCTCCTGATTGCCCCCCCTGTGCCCGCCGCCAGTTGCAGCGGCGAGCGAGAGCCCCGGCCCCGAGTAGAAAAGAAGGAAGTATTGACGGGAGCGTTGTTCATGTTGCTGTCGCTGTCGCTGTTGCTGTTGCTGTTGCTGTTGCTGCTGCTGTTGCTGTTGCTGTCGCTGTCGCTGTCGCTGTTGCTGTTGCTGTTGTTGCTGTCGCTGTTGCTGTCGCTGTCGCTGTCGCTGTTGCTGTTGCTGTTGCTGTTGCTGTCGCTGTCGCTGATGCTGTCGCTGTCGCTGTCGCTGTTGCTGCTGCTGTTGCTGTTGCTGTTGCGGTTGTTGCTGTTGCTGTTGTTGCTGTTTTGGGGCCGGTGTCGGCGCTGCCCCGAGACGCCTGAGCGCGAGCCGACTTTCAGAGGAAACGCAGCCGCCGTTGCATCGAGAGCGCCAGAGCCCCATTCCGGGTGTTCAAAAAGAACAACTGTTGAATAATGCAGGCTCCAACAACAACAACAACAACAACAACAACAACAACAACAACAACAGCAGCAGCAGCAGCAGCAGCAACAAACAACAACGACAACAACAACAACAACAACAACGACAACAACAACAACAACAACAACAAGAAGAAGAAGGAGAGCAACAACAACAACAACAACAACAACAACAACAACAACCACAACAACAACCACAACAAAGACGACAACAACAACCAACAACAACAACAACAACAAGACGAAGAAGAAGAAGAACAACAACAACAACAACAACAACAACAGCAGCAGCAACAACAACAACAACAACAACAACAACAACAACAACAACAATAACAACAACAACGACGACGACGACAACAACCAACAACAACAACAACAACAACAACAACCACAACAACAACAACAACAACAACCACAACAACAACAACAACAACAACAATCAGTTTACCCTCATGCGCCACGCTTCGACATGCCACATGCATCCATCGTGATGCTACCCCCTCTTGGGGAACTAACTGCACAGGTGAGGCAATATTACAACACCCAGATCTCCCGCCCAAGGAGGTCAAGCCAACAATCTCCAGAGGCACATTCCCACTTTCAGCTCACACGACGCATAATAAACAGTGCGACTACGGGGAGCGGTGAGGATTCAACACATGAAGGATGCGAGCCCCAGGAAAGGAGCAATATGTAGAAACATACGTGAAATACTTAGGACTCGATGTCCAGTTTTTTTGGAACTGACCCGATGGGTATCAGCATTCACTGAAGTCATTGTTGGAACCGCTGCTGGAGCGCCTTCCATTATCTCAACGTGCCCCGAGAACTACCAAGAAACCTTGCGTGCTGATTGCCCTGGGGCCCGGTTTGCTGTCAACTTCTTCCTTTCAACCCATCGGGGCTGAGCTCAAAGAGCTGCTGCAAAAGCCAGCGCAGCCCGCTCCAGATCCCTGCGGTTTCCATTCCGCTCGGGGGCGGCGTTCCGCAAATGCGCTGGGCAGGCATCATGATTGTTCTTCATCATGTTGTTACGACACGGTCGACTAAATCGATCGACGAACGTCAAGGCACAGATCACACATCGGACAAATATAGCAGTCATAATCATGAAAAAAAAGTTGGTGGTTAGCGTATCCCAGGGAACGAGTGGTTGAGCCACTGGCCCCCGGCAGCCAATGTCACGGAAAGCCTGTGGTGTTGGCACGGAATCTGTAGCGAGTGCTGAAAGGACATTCCTTCTTTTCGGTCCAATTCCAACGAGGAGCACTGCGCTTGCCCTTTCCGCTTCCTTTGCTGCTGGTACTCTTCTGACTATCGGTGGGGTTCCCTCGGGGGCAAAGAAAAATACGAGGGGTTCGCCGAAATAGTGGCGAAACCACATGCGGGAACTGCCACTGGGGCCTTCGGTGGAGCTCCCTCGGGGGCCACGAAACGTGTAAGGAGCGCGAAAAAATCCGGGTGGAACCGCATGCAGGCGCTACCACGGGGGCCTTCGGTGGAGCTCACCATAGGGCCACGAAACGTGTGAAGGGCGCACCGAAATTAAAGTGGAAAGGCTTGCGGGCCGTGCCGCTGGGGCCTTCGGTGAAGCCCCTCTATGGGGCCACGAAATGTGTGAGAGGTTCGCCGAAATGTAGGGTGGAACCGCATGCGGTCGCTGCCGCGGGGGCCTTCGGTGGAGCTCCCCATGGGGCCACGAAACGTGTGAGGGGCGTGACCAAATGGAGGTGGAACCACACGCGGGCGCTGCCACTGGGGCGTTCGGTGGAGCCCCCTATGGGGCCACGAAACGTGTGAGAGGCGTGCCGAAATTGAAAGTGCAACAGCATGCGGGCGTTGTCGCTGGGACCGTCGGTGGAGCCCCCGTATGCGGCCACGAAATGTGTGAGAGGTTCGCCGAAATAGAGGGTGGAAAAACATGCGGGCCTTCGGTGCAGCTCCCCATGGGGGCACGGAGCTTGTAAAAATGCGCCGAAGTTGCGGTGGAACTGCACGCGGGCGCTGCCACTGGGGCCTCGGGTGGAGCTCCCTGCTGGGCCACGAAATGTGTGAGGGGCGTGCCGAAATGCGGTGCGGAGGGCAGAGGCAAGGAGGGGAGGAGGAGGAGGAGGAAGGAGGAAGCGAGGGGCGGGGGAGGCGCGGGGCGCCCTCTCCAAAACGAGGACCCGGCACCACACAGGAGGGTTGGGAAAAGGCACCTCGAACGATCGATGGCTGGGCGTCGGTCCTCGGCCCCCCCGCGCAAGAGCAGATCCTGGCGACGGGGCCCGCACCCAGAGCGGTCCCCCCGCAGCCCCGTGGCGCTGCGCCTCGGCCCCGCAGCTCACGCCAGAGCCTCCGGCCCTCCTCTCCCCGCGAGACGTCACCCCCCCCAGGGCACCCCCCACGCGGTCGCCCCCCGGGAACCCCCCACGGCGTCGACCCCCCCAGGACCCCCAGGATCCTCCAACCTGGACCCCCCAACAACATCGCACAACCCCCCCCCCCCGCGCCGCCGCCTCGTCGGCGTCGAGGCCTCTCTCCTCCCAGCGCCCCAGCACCAGGGCCAGGGACCCCGCGGGCAGGCGCCGCAGGACGGTGATGCCGGCGAGGCCGGAGCTGTTCCAGGCGCGCCCCTCCGGGCGAGGGAGGGAGAGGGGAGGGGAGGGGAGAAGGGAAGGGGAGAGGGGAAGGGAGGGGAGAGGGGAGAGGGGAGAGGGGAGAGGGGAGGGGAGGGAGAGGGGAGAGGGGAGGGGAGGGGAGAGGGGAAGGGAAGGGAGGGGAGGGGGAGGGGGAGGGCTCGACTCGACTCGAATCACCTTGACCTCCAGCCTTCTCTCTGATCACTTCTCACAGCATTACAGATCGTCGCTGAGCGGAGTCTTGTACGTGCGCTCTACCTCCTGACTATGGAGCGGTGAGCCTGCTTGTGGGCGGGTCGCGCCTAAAGGGGGAATAGGAGGAGGAGGAGGAGGAGGAGGAGGAGGAGGAGGAGGAGGACCAGTGCGAACCCAAGACTCATCAACGGTTTTGAAAGAAACCCTCCCTCCAAGCTATTCCTTCACAGGCCCCATACAAAGGTTCATGTCCACTGACAGAATTGCCCCGATGGGAGACAACCGTTGGAACATCCTGAAGCGTGCCAAAACAACATTCTCAGAAATTCAACGCCACGAATCGATATGACTGCTGCGTCTTGGCGATCCTGAATCGTGCCAAAACACCATTCTTGCGAATTCAACACTGCGAATTCAACCCTGACAACCATGAATCGTTCCAAGACACCACTTCTGGAATGAGAAGCCGTAAAGCTCTTGGGATTTTTTCAAAACGAATGCGCAAGGCGCTAAGGCGAGAACGACAGGTTGAAGAAGAACCGCCCTCACTGCGTGAAACTCTCGAAGATTCGTTTAACGAATGTGCGCGGCGATATGGCGAGAGACATTTTTTGAAAACAGCCAGCCCTGAATCCGTGGAACTCTTGCAATGTTTAAAAAGGAACGGCCCTAAGGAGAGAGCCACATTTTGAAAACGGCCCGCCCTCAATCCGTGAAGCTCGTGGACATGTTTAAAACGAATATGCGCGGCGCTGAGGCGAAGACCACATCTTGAAAAGGAACCGCCCTCGATCCGCCAAACTCGTGCAATTGTTTAAAACGCATGTGCGCGGCGCTGAGGCAAGAGCCACCTTTTTGAAAATGACTCGTCCGCAAGCCGCGAAACTAACGCAATCCTTTACATATATATAAACAAAAAACAAACAAAAACAACAAAAAAACAAAAAAAAAAAAAAAAAAAAAAAAAAAACGAATGCGCGCAGCGCTAAGGAGATAGCCACTTTTGGAAAACGGGCCGAGGATCATAAATGGAAGGGAAGTCTCAGGCGAAACGCCTGGCGCGCCCTTTCGACCAGCGTCGGGGCGCGACAGGGAGTTCTTCGTAGGGACAAGGAATTGAAGAGAAAGAGGAGGGAGGGGGAGGGGGAGGATAGGGAGGAGGAGGAGGAGGCGGCGGAGGAGGAGGGGAAGGAGCGGGGGAGGGAGGAGCAGAATGAGTGGGAGGAGGGGTAAACAAATATGGAAATGGAAATAAAACCGCCAGGTGGAAAGCCAACTGGCCCAGGGGCACGAGGAGGAGGAGGATATAGTAAGCAGGAGGAGAGAGGATGAGAAAGGGTGAAAGAGTGGGAGGGGGAGAAGGAGGAGGGGGAGGAGGAACTCAGGGTGAGGAAGTCCAGAGGACGAGGGGAAGGATCAGGAGGAGGAAAGATGGGAGCACGTCCAAAAAAAGGACGGTGGAGGGGAAGGGGAGGAGATGTGAAGGTTAAGGGGGAGGAGGAGGAGGAGGAGGAGGAGGAGGAGGACGACGAGGAGGAGGAGGAGGCCCACTGAAAACCCAAGAGCCATCAACGATGTTGGAATAAACCCTCCCTCCAAGCTCCCTCTTCATAGGCCCCTACAACGGTTCATCCCCACAGAGGAAGATGCCTCATTGGAAGACAACCGTTTGAAGACCCTGAAACATGCCAAAACATTGATTTTGGTATCCCAACGCCACGGATGAACCTGATTGTTGCGTTTTGACAATCCGGAACCGTGCCAGAAAACCATTCCTGAGACGTCAATGCCGCGAACCAACGTAACTGTTGCACCCTCAAACTCTTGGATCCTCCCACAACACCATCTCTGGTACGTTGATCATGGGAACCCATGAAACTGTCGCAAACGCTAAAAAGGAATGCGCGCGGGGTCGCCCTCAATCCGTGAAGCCCTCGTAAAATTAAAGAACGAATGTGCACGGCGCTAAGGCGAGAGCCACGTGTATAAAATGACTCGTCCGCAATCCGCAAAACTAATGTAATTATGTTTGATTTGCTGTTGATTTAACAAAAAATCTGCAGCGCTAAGGCGATTTCCAGGTTTTGTTGAAAACGGCCCGCCCCCCACCCCCGGAACTTTGCAAATTTCAAGCGTCAGGATCACAAACGGAGGGGAAGTCTCAGGCGAAACGCCTGGCGCGCCCTTTCGACCAGCATCGGGGCGCGACAGGGAAGAGTTCTTCACAGGGAAAAGGAATGGAAGAGAAGGAGGAGGAGGGGAGAGGGGGGGGATAGGGAGGAGGAGGACGAGGAGAAGGAGGAGGACCACTGAAAACCCAAGAGCCATCAACGATGTTGGAATAAACCCTCCCTCCAAGCTCCCTCTTCATGAGCCCCTAGAAAGGTCCATTTCCAAAGATTGGAACTGCCTCGTTGGAAGACAACCGTTTGAAAACCCTGAAGCATGCCAAAACAATATGTTTGGTATTCCAGCGCCACGTATCCACCTGATGGTTGCATCCAGACGATCTGGAATCGTGCCCGAACGCCATTCCTGGGACTTCAACGCCGCAAATCGGTTGCACCCTGATACTCTTGAACCCGTCCAAAACACCATCTCTGGTACGTTGATCGTGGGAATCCGTGAAACTCTCGCAGTGTTTATGATAATACAATGTATTACTGAATTTCTGTATATCTATCATCTTAACAAAGCATGAGCGACGCTAAGGCGAGAGCCACATTTTGGAAAAGGGTCGCCCTCAATCCGTGCAACTCTTGCACACTTTAAATGCGAATGAGCGCGGCGCTAAGGCGAGAGCCAACTTTTGAAAAGGAACCGCCCTCAATCCGTGAAACTCTTGCAAATAGTTCAAATGGTGAAAACGAATGTGCGCGGCGCTTAAACGAGAGCCACATTTTGAAAACGGGTCGCCCTCAATCCGTGAAACTCTTGTATTCTGTTTAAACCAATGTGCGCGGCGCTAGAGCGAGAGCCACATTTGAAAACGGGTCGTCTTGCACATGTTTAAAACGAATGTGCGCGGCGCTAAAGCGAGAGCCACATTTTGAAAACGACCGCCCTCCATCTGTGGAGCTGTTGCTAGTGTTTAAGCTTCAAGGTCACAAATGATGAGGAAGTCTCAGGCGAAACGCCCGGCCCGCCCTAAAAAGTTGCCTCGGGGTGCGACAGGGAGAAATTATTTACAAGGAGAAAGAATGGAGGAGAAGGGGGCGGAGGAGATAGGAGGGAGGAAGGGAGGGGGAGGAAGGGGAGGGGCGGAGAAGGAGAGGAAACCAGAGGAGTAGAGGGACGGAAGGGTGAGAAGAGCGAAAGCGGGGGCAAGGGAAGCGACGAGCTGCGCGCAGACGCAAACAGCACAAACACCGAGGCTCATACGGCCGAACGGCGCAAGCACGGCGAGACGATTGCAAAGCGCATGTGGTACCACGCTCTAGTCTCAGGTCGGGCGTGTCCTCCTGCAGTCGGATTTTGGACGAAAACTAAAGCGTAGTCAAAAATTACCCCCCCCATACACGTCGGTCGGAGGGAGTAGGCAAAAACATAAAGTAGGAAGGCGGATATAGTGGATTGGGTCCAGGTCTTCCCAGAGAACAGAACACAGCAAAAGCATGTCGATTCCTGAAGTAGGAAGGCGCTTGATGTAGATGGGGATCTGGGGATCCAAAAATATACTTGCTTTCAACGACCGGCGTGTGATCAAAAATGGTGAGAACATCGATGTTGGGGGATATTGGGGATATTGGGAAACATCGGGGCAACGATTTGGGGGATATCATTTTTGGGA
>CAUYUJ010001402.1:32500-101646 GCA_963575745.1 Prorocentrum cordatum
CTGGGCAGCCCCGAGGCCCGGCACCTGCCTGCAGGGGCCAGGATGCAGAACGGCGACAGATCAGCCGCCTCGATGTTCTCGGGGCCTCGAATGCCTGGGGAGGAACCGTGAGGGCCCCGGTGCCCGAGGAGGAGGAGAGACCTTCGGGGCCCCGAGGGCCCCTGTCCAGGTCACCCGGAGATCCGATGCCGGGGGACAGTGGCAACATCGTGAGGAATCGAGTCTGATCTTTCCGCGGCACTCCTCGAGCAAATCTACCTGGGAGAGCCCCAGGGCACGAAACCAAGCAAGAGTGCCTGGCACTGGAAAGTCGCGGCGCCCAGGGGTTCTCCGAGTTGTTCAAGTATCGGGGAGACGTAAGACTCGGGTTCGGGGGTTCGGGGGACTCAAGTTGACCTGACAGGGCCATCATGAAAATGACGATGGCCCAGTCTGAAATTTGACGCGACCTCCCGATTCACACATCCGACAAAAACTGGACCGTCAGAGTCCAGAACGTGCTCGTCACAAAGCGTCGGCAAGCCCGAATTACTCGAGTCTTACGTTTCGTTCCGGCGTACTCGAGTCTTCCGCTTCCCCGACATAGGCACACACACGCACTTTTGCATCGGCGGCTGGGCAGAGAGACTGCGCTGGCGGGAGAGCACTGGCAGGGCATACGAGTGCGAATAAAGCCGCAGTGCACAGGGGAAAGACGAGGGACGCCCGGCGCAAGCACGGCAGACCGATTGCAAGGTGCATGTGGTACCACATTCCTAGTCTCAGGTCGGGCGTGTCCTCCTTCAGTCGGATTTTGGACGAAAACTAAAGCGTTGTCAAAAAAAATAAGAAAATCGAAAAAATGGTCCAGACAAAAATAGTCAGACAAATGGTCAGAACTGGTCAGAAAAAAATTAGCCTGGCGAAGGACCCAACCATATGCAAATGTGAGTAATGCTGGTGTGAGTACCGTCTTCGGTGGATCTCCCTATGGGGCCACGAACCGTTTGAGGGGTGTGCCGAAATGGGTGTGGGGGCGGCATGCGGACCCTGCCACTGGGGCCTTCGGTGGAGCTCCTTATGGGGCCACGAAACGTGTGAGGGGTGCACCGAAGTTGGTGTGGGGGCGGCATGCGAACGCAGCCACTGGGGCCTTCGGTGGAGCTCCCTGTGGGGCCACGAAACGTGTGAGGGTGTGCCGAAATTGATGTGGGGGCGGCATGCGGACCCTGCCACTGGGGCCTTCGGTGGAGCTCCCGATGGGACCACGAAACGTGTGAGGGGTGTGCCGAAATGGGTGTGGGGGCGCATGCGAACCCAGTCACTGGGGCCTTCAGTGGAAATCCCCATGGGGCCACGAAACGTGTGAGGGATGTGCCGAAATGGGTGTTGGGGAGGCATACGAACCAGGCCACTGGGGCCTTCGGTGGAGCTCCCTATGGGGCCACGAAACGTGTGAGGGGTGTGCCGAAATGGGTGGTGGGGAGGCATGCGGACGCCTGCCACTGGGGCCTTCGGTGGAGCTCCCTATGGGGCCACGAAACGTGTGAGGGGTGTGCCGAAATGGGTGGTGGGGAGGCATGCGAACGCAGCCACTGGGGCCTTCGGTGGAGCTCCCTATGGGGCCACGAAACGTGTGAGGGGTGTGCCGAAATGGGTGGTGGGGAGGCATGCGAACGCAGCCACTGGGGCCTTCGGTGGAGCTCCCTATGGGGCCACGAAACGTGTGAGGGGTGTGCCGAATGGGGGGTGGATGCGGCGGCCACTGGGGCCTTCGGTGGAGCTCCCTATGGGGCCACGAAACGTGTGGGGGGTGTGCGAATGGGGGGTGGAACCGCATGCGGGCAGCCACTGGGGCCTTCGGTGGAGCTCCCTATGGGGCCACGAAACGTGTGAGGGGTGTGCCGAAATGGGTGGTGGGGAGGCATGCGGACCCTGCACTGGGGCCTTCGGTGGAGCTCCCTGTGGGGCCACGAAACGTGTGAGGGTGTGCCGAAATGCATGACGCCACTGGGGCCTTCGGTGAGCTCCCTATGGGGCCACGAAACGTGTGAGGGGTGTGCCGAAATGGGTGTTGGGGAGGCATGCGGACCCTGCCACTGGGGCCTTCGGTGGAGCTCCCCTGGGGCCACGAAACGTGGAGGGGTGTGCCGAAATGGGTGGTGGGGAGGCATGCGACCCTGCCACTGGGGCCTTCGGTGGAGCTCCCTATGGGGCCACGAAGCGTGTGAGGGGTGTGCCGAAATGGGTCATGCGTGCCACTGGGGCCTTCGGTGGAGCTCCCTATGGGGCCACGAACGTGTGAGGGGTGTGCCGAAATGGGTGGTGGGGAGGCATGCGGACCCTGCCACTGGGGCCTTCGGTGGAGCTCCCTATGGGGCCACGAAACGTGTGAGGGGTGTGCCGAAATGGGTGGTGGGGAGGCATGCGGACCCTGCGGGTGGAGCTCCCTATGGGGCCACGAAACGTGTGAGAGGTGTGCCGAAATCGGTGGTGGTGATGATGATGATGATGATCATCATCATGATGATGATCATGATGATGATGATGATGATGATGATGATGATGCTGCTGCTGCTGATGATGATGATGATGATGCTGCTGCTGCTGATGATGATGATGATGATGATGGTGATGATGATGATGATGATTTGATGATGATGATTTGATGATGATGAGATGATGATGATGATGATGATGATGATGATGATGATGATGATGATGATGATGATGATGATGATGATGATGATGATGATGATGATGATGATGATGATGATGATGATGATGATGATGATGATGATGATGATGATGATGATGATGATGATGATGATGGGAGGAGGGAGGGGGGGGGGAGGAGGAGGTGAGGAACGCGGGGCGCCGTCTCTTCAAAACGAGGACCCAACACCACAGGATGGTTGGGAACTAATTCGGGAGACGGAAGCCGGGCCCGAGGCACACACACACACACACACACACACACACGCACACACACACACACACACACACACACACACACACACACACACACACACACACACGCACACACACGCGCACACACCATGCCGCCCTGCCCGACGGCCCTTCCTGTCCCCGCCGCGCGCAACGAGAGCTCACCCCCGCGCGCGAACTCACCGCCGAAAACACGCCCCGCGAAGGACGGCGGCCCATTCCTCACCCTCCCGCGCGATCACCCCCCTCCTCGTCGCCCTCCTCGTCCTCCTCGTCGTCCCCCTCGTCCTCCTCGTCCTCCTCGTCCTCCTCGTCCTCCTCGTCCTCCTCGTCTTCCTCGTCCCCCTCGTCGCCCTCGTCCTCCTCGTCCTCCTCGTCCTCACGCTTCTGGCACAGAGCAGAGCCCAAACATTCGATGAGCGCTTTCTTTTTCGGCGTTTCGGCACTGGGCGAAAGAGGGGGGAAGAGGGGGGAGGGGTCTGGCTCCAGACCTCTGCTCAGTGCGACCGTGAACAGCAGTGCGTCCTATGGGGGAGGCTCCACCTGCAAGAAACGGGCGCCAAAAACAGCCAAGATCTACTCCATCGGGGGGGGGGAAGGGGGGGGGGAGTCGAGGGCCCGCGACGATCAGCAAGACAGTGCATAAGAGAACGATCACGTGTCTCGATCGACTCCATACGGGCTGCCCGAAATGCAAGAGCATCTTCCCCGGAGGCCAGGTCTCCCGCACCACAGGGTGCCCGCCGCCGCGGCGCGCAAACAAGAGCGCCGCGCGCGGCGCAGAGGAGGAGGAGGAGGAGGAAGGAGGAGGAGGAAGGAGCGAGCACGAATTATTTGGGAGGCATTTTTTAGGAGGAATCGAGGAGCAGCAGCGTGAGGAAGGCGCGGTCCCCCACCCCCCCCAGGAGGCCCGGAGCGGCCACGGGAGGCCGCCGCCGTGCGCCCGTGTGCCGCGGCGCGCGAGCGTGCCTGTGGGGGCACGGCCGGTGCCCGCTCGGCCTCGGCGGCCTTCGTCTCTCGGGGAGGGCTCCGCCGGGAGCCCTTCCCGAGGCTCAGGGAGGGCCACCCCCTCGGGGAGGGCTCCCCTCGGGGGCCACCCCCTCTGGGAGGGCCACCCCCTCGGCCTCGGGGGCCACCCTCTCGGGGAGGGCCACCCCCTCGGGCCTGCGAGGACCGCCGCGGCTCCTCCGGTGGCCTCCAGGTGGTCCCCCCCGGAGGGCCTCTGGCGGCCTCCAGTGGCTGCTCCAGCGGGCCACCGGGAGCGCGGGAGAGCGGGACGGAGCGACAGCGAAGAGGGTTCCCAAGACTGGCGGCGCGCACGGGGGGTCGGAGGAAGGGGGCGTGCTTCTTGGAAGGAGGCCGCCTCCTAGATGGCGCCAGGCCTGCACCAAAAGACAAGGCCCGCGCCTTTTAAGAAGCAGGGGTGTTTCTGAGAAGCCCTCCCTCCCCCCAGCCCCCTGTGCGCGTGGCTAACTCCCCTGGGAGAGACGTAAGACTCGAGTTCGAGGGACTCGGGTTGGCCTGACATGGCCAGCATGAAAGTGACTAAACATGGTCTGAAAATTGACGCGAGCTCCCAGTGCAGACATCAAACGAAAACTGGGCCATCAAAATCCAGGACGCGCTCGCCAAAAAGCGTCGGCAAACCCGTGTTCCAGCGCACTGGAGTCTTACGTACCGACCCTACCCCTACCTCAAAGTACCATGTGGGACCTGCTCTAGAACAGGAACGTAACGTAGACGGATCTATCCTTTCTCCGACCCTTCACCGCGCCGAACGCAACGGCCACGTTGTCCATAGACGTGTATAAACTGAAAGCGTCTATGGACGTCACGGTACCCATTGTGCCCCATTGTGCTCCAGATGTTGGCCTTCTAGAAGCAGGTAGGCTTGGCCCTCCAACCCCTACCCCTGAGGGGCAGCGATAGGGGGAGACTGGCATAGGGGGGGATGCATCGACCTGGAATCGGCGACCCATCGCCGATAGATCGGCGATAGGTCTCCCATCGTGAACCCGCACCTTCCTGGGCAGGCTGGGGATGTCGGGCCCCTATGGGCGATCCATGGGCGATTGGGGGTCGATGTATCCCCCCCTATGGCTATCCCACCCTGTCGTTGCCCTTGAACCCCCTCTGCGCGTGGCCGACTCCCCCGCTCAGACCACGCTCCTCCGCGCTGCCATGAGCGGGCGGCCGCGGCGGCCAAAGGCCGGCGGGGATGGCGGCCCGCGGAGGTGACCCCTGTGCCGAGGCCCTCCGCGCGCCCAGCGCGCGCTGCCCGTGGCACAGCCGGCGCAGCATCTAGCCCGGACCCCCGATCCCAGATCCGATAGACCAGCGCATTCCAGCACAAGTAGCTCTTCGCACATCTCGCCATCGCTCGGACGTCCATTCCCCGTGCATTTTTCAATTTCGTGCGTGTTTTCGTGGCTCGATGATCCAGGATGCTCCTCGATGGCCCTCGCCGAGGAAAAAATGCACGCGCCCGAGCGATGCCAGGACATGGTCTGGATCCACAGCACGGAGGCAAATGATTAGGCTCCACCGCATCGAGGCAAGCGTCTGTTGTTTGGGCGCTTGCCAGTAGAAGCGTTTTGCGAGTGGTGGATGCACTCGGTGATCCAAGGAGCATAAAGAAAAACTCCCGAAAGCCTCGAAGCTCGAACGACGACGACGACGACGACGAAGACGACGACGACGACGACGACGACGACGACGACGACGACGACGACGACGACGACGACGACAACGGCGGCAGCGGCGACAACGGCGGCGGCGGCGGCGACAACGGCGGCGGCGGCGACGACGACGACGGCGGAGGCGGCGACGACGACGAGGACGACGACGAAAGCCTCCGAGGCTCGCCGAGGGCCGCCGCTGGCCGCCGAAGGCCGCCGGAGGTGGCCAGAGGTGGCCGCCGAGGAGGCGGCCTCCGGGTCGAGGCCCTCCACGCGCCAGCCGCGCTGCCCGTGGAAGAGGCGGTGGAGCACGTAGCGCACGGCGGGCGCGTCGACCCGGCCCTGGGCGTTGCGCGGCACCGCCGCCAGCAGGGGCTCCAGCGCGGCCTCCGCGCCGAGCTCCTCCTCCTCCTCCTCCTCCTCCTCCTCCTCCCTCCTCCTCCTCCTCCTCCTCCTCCTCCTCCTCCTCCTCCTCCTCCTCCTCCTCCTCCTCCTCCTCCTCCTCCTCCTCCTCCGCCTCCGCCTCCGCCTCCGCCTCCGCCTCCGCCTCCGCCTCCGCCTCCGCCTCCGCCTCCGCAGCCCGAGGGTCGGCGGCCGTGCGCGGAGCCGCCGCCGAGGCCGCCCGCCCCGGAGGGTCGAGGGCCGCTGGGCGTCGAGGATCTCGAGGGTCGCGGATCGAGGCTCGCGGTTCGGCGGGGTCGGAGGTCGAGAGTGGAGGGGATCGAGGGGTTCGATGGGATCGAGGGGAAGGAGGAGGAGGAGGAGGGGAGGAGGAGGAGGAGGAGGAGGAGGAGGAGGAGGAGGGTCGAGGGGTTCGAGGGTCGAGGGGACCGAGGGTCCGAGGGCCCGAGGATCGAGGATCGAGGTCCGAGGACCGAGGTCGAAGTTCCCGGGGTCGAGGATCGAGGATCAGGGTCAGGGGGGTCGAGGATCTCGAGGCGGGAGACGTCGAGGCTCGAGGATCTCAAGGCCTCCAGCCCTCGCGGATGCCGGCCGGAAAAGACGGTGCCGGCGGGAGCCCAGTCGGCGCTCGCGCCACCCGGCGGTGGCCGACGGATCGAGGCTTCGAGGGAGGAGAGCTTCGGGGATCGAGGCCCGAAGACTCGCGGTGCGGCACCAGAGGGGGGAGGTCTCCAGGCACGACGGTCGGGCGAGGAGAAGGCGTCAAGGGTCGAGGAACAAGGGTCGAGCGCGAGAGAGCAGTAGAGAGGGTAGTCACCATCTTCCTCCTCCCACGTCCCTCCTCCTCTTCTTCCTCCTCCTCCTCCTCATCCTCATCCTCCTCCACCACTCGTTCTGCCCTGCTAGATAATTCTCCCCTGTCGCACCACCAAAAACGGGCCGAACGCTTCGTGTGATATTCCGTACCGCATGCGATGCGGAAGACAACCAGACTTCAAAAACGAATCGCTCGCCTTGGCGCTGCACACATTCAATGCGGAGTTCGCTTGAAACTTCCTCCAACTCTACGACGCAAGGGTCCCAAACACAAAAGCCCTTTGGGCTCAGGTGGTCTAATGATGAAGGGGCCCTGGGACACACAAATAAATACACACAAATAAAAAGATCCCCCATATTTTCCCATATCTTCTGGGTTTTTGTCTTCCCGCCCAATTCCCATAGTTTCCCATATTTTCTGGAGAATCGACGATTAATTGTGTCTGTGGAAATGAATTAAGTCTTTCCTCTTCCAAAAACATCTTCCTTTCTGGGAGGTTTACCTCCCCCCTCCCTGGGTTTTCTCGGACCGAGCCGCGAAGCGTCAGAGCGCCTGGCATGGCCCAAGATGGCTCCAAGAGGGCCTCCGCTGCTCCACGATGGCCTCCATAATGAGTCCAGATGGCCGACGATAATTCGAGGTATCTTCCAGCATATCTCCAAGAGGCCCGACGAGGGCCACAAGATTGTTCCAAGTACCCTCGGTGACCCCTCTGGACCCCCCCCCCCAGGAGGCCAAGATCCGTCGAAATCCAAGGAGCATCAAATATGTTTCACTTCGCGCCCTTTCGCTTCCGATGCGTTTTTGAAGCCTCGGGATGGCCCCAAGGTGGCCCAAGAGAGGCCCCTCTTGAGAGGCCCTCCAGACGGCCCCAAGAGCACCCACGAGCGGCACATGAGCGCCCCAGGAGGTCCCCAAGAGGCGATGTTGCTGGTCCCCAAGAGGCCCTCAAGGCCTCCTACCAAGGGACCCCCAAGAGGGCTCCAAGACGGCCCCAGGCCAAGACCCACCAAAAAAGCCCGAACGGAACCCCAAGATCGCCCAAAACAGTCCCAAGGAGGCTCCAAGACGCAATTGTGAGGGTTCTGTCCTCGTCCTCGTTGTCCTCATCATCCTCTTCCTTTTCCTCCTCCTCCTCCTCCTCCTCCTCCTCCTCTTCCTCCTCCTCCTCATTCTCATCCTCATCCTCATCCTCATCCTCCTCATCGTCCTCCGCCTTGCCCTCATCGTTTTCCGCGTATGTGTCATCATCTTTCTCGTCGTCGTGGTGGCCGTCGTCGTCTCTTCTTCCTCATCCTCCTCTTCTTCCTCCTCCTCCTCCTCCTCCTCCTCGTCCTCCTCCTCCTCCTCCTCCTCCCCCTCCTCCTCCTCCTTCTCCCCTCGCCCCCACGCGGTCTCCGGGGATCGCCCGAAGAGGCCCTCCAAGGCCACCCCGTTGCTCCCAGAGATCTCTCTGCTCACCCTGGATGCCCGCCCTGCTTCACTAGATGTCTGTGTTCGTCCCTTTTCCGGTCAACTCTCATGGATAGAGTTTTTGATTGGGCTGACGGGAGAAGCGTAAAGAATTGTGCAAGAGCTACTCGGATGGAAGGCGGCTCTTTCTCAGAAAGGGGCGATCGCTTCAGATGTCCCCGAATTTCATGATCCTGAACTCTGAATCATGTGCAACACTTACAATGGTGAAACGCAAATACTTCATAAACTGAACTATCGCTGGACACGTCTTATGAACATCCTACCACTTTGAGCCTCTCTTACCAACAGGATGGACAAGGATCCTTTACAAAATGGTATCTCCCATGGGTAGCAAGGCCACAGGGCTCTCCACATTCAAGGTGGGAACCTCCCTGCAAGTGAAAGAAACTCTTGCAGGGATCTATGAGAGAAGGACTTCAGAGGGGAGGGTATGTTGCAGCATCGTTGATGCATCCTGGATTTACTCTGGACCCTCCTCCTCCTCCCTCCTGTCCCTCTCTCCTCCTGACTCCTCCCCCATCCTCTCCCCTACTTTTCTTACCCGCCAATCCCCCTTTTCCCCGCTTCTACTCCAGCCCCTCCCAGTTCCTCATCGCTCCTTCTCCTCCTCCTCCTCCTCCGCCTCCTCCTCCTCCTCCGCCTCCTCCTCCTCCTCGACCTTCTCCTCCTCCTCCTCCTCCTCCTCCTCCTCCTCCTCCTCCTCCTCCTCCGCCTCCTCCTCCTCCTCCTCCTCCTCCTCCTATCCTCCTCCTCCTCCTCCTCCTCCTCCTCCTCCTCCTCCTCCTCCTCCTCCTCCTCCTCCTCCTCCTCCTCCTCCTCCTCGCTCCTATTCCTCCTCCTCCCCCGCCCCTCCCCCGGGCGGGAAGCCCGGCGCCTCCAAGTGCCGGGCCCGACCCGCGGCTGCTGCGGCCGACCTCCCAGCGAAGACGCTGGCGTTGACCGACAGCTGGAAGAGATCGAGCGCGTCGCTGAGCACTGGTGGGCCCTGGGCCGCCACGGCCACGCCGGCGGCGGCGACATCGGCGGCGGCGGCGGCGGCGACGGCAACGCCGACGACGGCGACGACGAGGACGACGACAACAACGACGACGGCGACGACGACAAGACGACGACGGCGGCGGCGGCGGCGGCGGCGGCGACGGCCACGGCGACGGCTACGGCGACGGCGACGGCGATGGCGAAGACGGCGACGGCGACGGCGACGGCGACGGCAGCGGCGGCGGCGACAACGGCGGGGACGGCAACGGCGACGACGACCTCGACGGCAACGGTGAGAGTGACGGCGGCGACGACGAGCACGACGAAGAGGACCTCAACCCTCCGTCAAAACTGCATAGCAAAGCATGGCCGAACGGACTGAGCCAAGCATCACGGCCGACGTGAAACCAGCGCCCAGTAGCCCGAAAGCTGCCCGGACGAAGAGGACGAGGGCGAGGGCGACGACGACGAACGAACGAAAGAACCACCACAAAGGACAGGTGTCCGGGTCAACCTAACACCAGGTGGGGGAGGCCCTGCCCTCTTACACAGGTTGTTTGAATTCCAACTACACTTGTTCTGAATTGAAAAATCAGCTTCTTGAATGTACAGAACTGGTCCTCATTTCAGAACTAGCTTTGAATTCACAAAAAAACAAAACCAGTCCTTTGCTATTTTTGACAGAGAAGGTACGTATGGAAATGAACGAACATGAACTGAAACTGCGAGACACGAGGAGGAGAGGAGGGCGAAGGCGAGGACAGCCAAGGTCGAGGACGAGAAGCCGCCCCGCAGGGGCGGGGCCTCAGCGGGTGAGGCCTGCTGTGGGGCTGACGCCGCCGCAGGGGCGATCGCGAGGGCGAGGGTGGCGGCGAGCAGCGCGGCGTGCATGGCTGTCTGTGGGCGGCGCGCCAGGGGGGGAAGTGAGAGGGGTCAGGGGAACGAACAATGACATCAAAAACTCGGAGGTCCGCGCAGATTTCTCGGATCGGCGCTGGACCCCCCTCCCTGGCGCGCGGAGCGGCGGCGCCAGGGGCGCCGTCAGGGGGGATCCAGCGCCGATCCGAGAAATCCGCCCAGACCTCCGAGTTTTCATGTTTATGACATTGTTCGCTCCCCGAGGGGCAGGACTTCTCAAAACCTGCGGGGTTTCTCAGAAGCCCTCCAGCATCCCGCTTCTGAGAATCCGTCTCTGTCCCCAGAGAAGGGTCAGGAAGCTTCTCACGAGGCTGGAGGCCTTCCGAGCCTCCTGGGAAGGCCCGGCCCCTCCGACTTCCCCCTCTGGGCTCGCCGCCGCGTCTGGCGGCCCGAGGAGGTTTTTTTGTATACGAAGAGTCGGCTACACGCAGGAAGTGGCCGCAGGCAAGAGAGACCCCAGACATCCAGCGCCTCGAAAGTATCGAAGCGACCAGCTTGTCCCTATGTTTGACCTCTAGAGGCCCGTTCCGGGCCTCGCGACCCTCCAAAAACTGCTCGGGATGGAAAACCGGCCCTTGGGCAGGGTCCGACGGGTCCTGGGGCCCACGTTCAGGTCGAAACGCCGAGTGTTGGGCTTTCGTGCGCGGCATGCCGATCGCTGCATGCGCCTCGGCAGCAGCAGCCTGCGCGCCTGAGCTCAACCACCCATCCCCCACGCTCTCCGAAGGCCGCTCGCCCAAGGGTCGCACTGGCGCAGGGCGCCTCCCCGCGCGTGGCCCAGAAGAGAACGGCTCGCAGAGGGTCCTCTGCGTCCGGGGGGACCTGGTCGACGGAGCGATCTCGAGCCAAGAGCAGCAGGTTCTCCGAGCGGCTCGACCGACCGAAGGGCGGGAGAGGGCGCTCCTCTCCTGAGGCTGGGCATCTCCGCGGGACGCGCGCGGGCTGAAGGCAAGACAGACGACCCCAGAAGAACCCAAACTGTACCATTGTTGACGGCAGCTCGCTGCGCCTGCTCGTCGCAGGGACCGAAGACGACGAGGCGCAACCGAAGACGGCAAGGAGGGGGGGGAAGAGGAGGACAGGGCGGAGGAGGATGGGGAGAGTGAGGGGGGAAAGGTCGCGTTGCGAAAGAGAAAAAAGGAAAGAGAGACTGAGAGAAGGATATAGAAAGGGGGCTGTAGAAGTTGGTTTGCCAAGTGTGTCCTTGGCCCAGGCCTTCCATGACGGGCGATCAACATTGGCATCGCCATGGAATCCGAGGAGAGCGGGACAGAAGGAATTCAACTTGGAGAAATCATGCATGTCCATGAGGATGAAGAGGAAAAGGAAAAACCTGAAACAAGGACGGCACAGACACACGCAATGACGAAGCGAAAACATCCAAGGCAGCCCACAAAAGAGTGCGCGAAGACGCTGGGGTTTCATGTCCCTTTTTTCTCCCTTCTGGTCCATCCCCCTGTTCCTATTGCGTTTCCTTATCATATTATTGATGCTCCTCCTTTTCCTACTGTGTTTGCTCCTTTTCCTCTTCAACATAATCCTCGTCCTCCTCTTCCTCCTCCAGTTGTTCCTCCTCCTCCCCCGCATCATCACCATCAGCAGCATCACCATAATCCCCCACCCTCTTGCGAAATTCCTGAAGAGGAATTGCACGGGCACGATAGATTGTGATATGTGTTTAATCAACGGATTGCACGGGGCGCAACACACCGTGTTCTAACACGCCCCCTCGGCCAGGGTGGTCGATGAGTGCTCGATGAGTGCGACGACTGATGACCTCACGTAAAGCGAACTAAAAGAAGAGTAACAGAATCAAGTGAAAGCTCTGTCGGGTCTCCAACCCAGCTTAAAGAAGTTGCGTCGCTGGGTAGAAGACAAAAGTGCACAGGTGGAAGGCGTCTATACAGTAAGGCGCAAACGCGCATGCCCCACTACGTGTGAGCGTTCCTTTTCTCGGGGCCAGAGGATGCCAAGACAACTCTCCAGTAGCGATGTGCCCGGCAGACGGGACGCGAACAGATGGAGGCCGCCAAGAGAAAGGTGCACACTCGGCGGCCCCAACCTCTCCGAGACCTCTGCACAGATCTGCAGGGAGGGAGCTTTAAAGCAGGGAGGGCGCTTGAGCCAACAAGGTCACGGAAACAACACTCAGACGCGATGCAAGCCAGCGACCTTCACGGCGGTCCAACCCCGAGAGAGAAGCTAACAAAGACGTGTTAAACACTAGGCATGTGAGCGTTCCTTGTCTCGGGGCCAGAGGATGCCAAGACAACTCTCCAGTAGCGATGCGCCCGGCAGCCGGGACGCGAACAGATGGAGGCCGCCAAGAGAAAGGTGCACACTCGGCGGCTCCAACCTCTCCGAACTTGCTCCAAAGCACCATCTGGCCGCAGGCCTTATATTTTACCGAATGGCTTACAGAGCGGGCGGAAAATGCTGTCAGCAAAAGCGCGGACAAACACGGCGCAGAGCCGGGGAGGGTAAGGCTCTGCTAGCTTACTGAACTTGACACCGCTCGGATGGTTGCCGACGATTTCAACATGCTTTTTGCTGGAGAAAGAGCACACACACCACGGCCAGAACATGTGACATTGAGATGCTTACATGAGATGTGGGCACAGAGAAACTTCGTGCGCCTGCGCCACGGAGCGCCCCAGGCGCAGTAATCTGTGACACAAGTTTCTACACAGGAGCTTCGCGCGAGGACCTCGAAGGCTCTCACATTCCAAGGCAGGCTCGTGCGAGGATTCTCTACCACGCACGGCACACTGAGTCTTCGGCACAGATCTAAAACACTGAAGGCAACTTTGCATAAGCGATTGGCCATGTCGACTATACGCTGATCGGCAAGCGAGAGAGAGGGGAGGCCGAGAAGGAAGGCACGCGACCGAACCGGTGAGAAAAGGCATCGGAGGGCCGAGAAGGAAGAGCACGGCGGCGCCAGCCAGATCGCCGCGATCAAGCCTGCGCGAACCCATCCGCGAATTTTTCGGACGAGGCTCTCATTTAGCAACTCAAAGTGCGGGCCATGTCGAATGTCGATCTCGAAAATCTGACTATTCTGCAAAGCTACAGCTCGCCGCCATGCTCGAGCAAGGCGGCCTGAACCAGAAAAGATCTCTAGAGCAAACTGTTGTCCCATCACAGCTGCCTGGCGGGCAGCGGCCTCAAGATCTGCGAGCTGATGCGGGCGGCGGCAGTGTGAGCCTGGCGCTGCACGGCGCGCGAGCCCATGCTGCTGTCGGATGCCTGTTGCCCACGCTTCTTGATCTCGAGAGGGCGGGCGTGGGTGGCCAGCTCGCGGATCGCCCCGCGGTGTCGGAGCTGGCACGGCGTGGGAGGCCCCAGGTTGCCGAGGACCTTGTCTAACCGCGGCCAGGAAGAACAGGGCGGCCCAGCTCGAGTACTTCAGGTCGAGCAGAGGCGGCGTTGCGCCGAGGCCGGCCCTGACCCGTGACAGCAGGCCTCCCACCCGACCGAGCACCGTGTTGTCGTGGCTCAGCGGCGGGCCGAGCCCGCCCGTCCTTGGTGGCGTGCTGTACTCCGACTCGAACGGCCGCAGGGTCCACACCGCCAGAGCTCGAGGTCCCTTCGGCGACAGGCCCTGCCGACAGCACGAGGGGGCCATCAGGAGGAGGGCGACCACCGACCACAGGTAGCCCTGGAGGAACAGCGCGTGAAGGTAGGCCGTCACCGTCGAGACGAGCTGGGTGGTGCTGTCGATCACCCAGCTGGCTGCCGCACACCACAGGCAAAGCTGAGCCACAACGTGCTTGCACCGAGCTTCCTGATGCTTCTTCACGATGCGCCTCCCAAGCAAGAACGGGCCGATCTCGTCGACCGTCGACCCCGTCACGTAGTCCTGGTGGCGGCGAGCAGTGGTATCGGCTCGCAGGCCTGGCTCGAGGCCGCTGGGCGATGCCAACGGTTGTGCCACGGGCTGCTTGCGGCACCTCCGAGCTGTCGAAGGCCTCGCTGCTGGCGGCCGCGACAGGGGCATCAGCGGGGCAGAAGTCGACGCCAAAGGCCCGTCCGAGCCTGGCTGCAAAGGCGCGGACGCGGCTGCCCCGCTGGCCGCAGGCGTCCCCGTTCAGCGGAGCATGTCGCGGCCTGGGCAGGACAACAGCCGGAGGGTCGGGCGCACGGGGCTTGGCTGACGCTTCGGCCCAGTCACCCTGCCTGCGCCTTGAGCCCCGATCTGCAGGATTGTGCTCTGAAGGGAGCCACCGCCAGCGAGAAGTCATGTTGAAGGCAAGGTTGAGACCACCGATCTGACGACAGACTCGCATCAACCGCGAGGATGAACGGCCCTTGGACACGGCAAGGATGCTGGCCATGGCGTCACCCAAGTACAAGTGGCGCTTCCCGAAATTCGCCATGGCACGTGTCTTGCGGAGATGAGCTAGGACCATGCCACGGCCCTCGAGGAACACCTGGGCCTCCGAGCGGGCCCACCGTCTCACCAAGACCCGCCGCCATTCGCCGTCCCATATACTCGAGTCAATGTCGATCTTATCCTCTGGAACCTCGGGGGCGGGCCCGTATATGTCGAAGCCTCCTAGAAGGACGAGCGAGAGAGCATGATCTCGAGGTCGATAACCCAATTAATCTTCACGAGAAAATCTCCACCTCTCATTAAATCGACCGAGCGACTTGACAGTACTGACGTCCACCTTCTGCTGCACGATACACCCTCCCCAAGATGACGCATCGACAGCGAGAACCCCCTGAGACCAAGCAGCCCCAAGATTTTGGGATGCGAGAAAGATGAGCCCAGCGGGCCAGCCCAGCTCACGTCGAACAGAGCCCCAAAGACGGCGGCGATGAGGACCAGCGCCAGCTGCAAAAGAGTAACAGGCCGAGAAAACGCACAACAGCTCGCGGCGGATGAGAGCACGCGTCGTGTAATGAGACATGATAACCGTCAGGGTCTCCCCACTGACATACCCCTCCTTGAGGATCTCTGAATAGCCAATCTGATATTCCAGACGATGCGAGGACTCAGGCCAACTGCAGCGTTTTCATCGGAGAAGGTCCACCCTAGAGCCGTCGCGCCAGGACCCGACTCCACTGGATGCGTGGGAAGATCCACCCCACTCAACTCCTGCTGTACCTCCTCAGCCACGCCCCTGACAACCTCCCGATCCTTCCCGAAGGCGAAAAAGTTATCAACATACTCGGTGTGTGCGAAAGGCTCCAGACACAGAGGGGGGAGATGATCGACGACGGCATTGCTTTCAGTCACGCCACGAACCCTCCTGGCTCGATACTCAAGTACTTGTTGGCAGGCCCAGAGAGAAAGCTTCCAGCCCATCGGGATCACCTTCAGGACTGGCAGAAGGTATTGGCCCCGTCTGACAGCGCGGCCTTGGGCCGTCCGGACATTCACCAGGTCGGCTCGAACCCTCGGGAGGACGAACATGTCACGAAGAGCTTCGGGGAATTGCATGTTGTAAAAAGCGTTTACGATATCGACCGAGCCGACCTGGATGGGAGCCGCACTGTCAACCTCTATGGCCGAGAAGGCAGCCCCCGACGCCAGCGCCACGGGGTCGCTATCACGAAAACGGCAAGGTGGTAGCCTACCATCGACTATCAAGCGGTACTTCCCTGACTTCTTATAAACGAAGAACAAGCCGCACGAGACCTCACCCGACAGGTGCCACTCGATCAGGTCGCAATCGGCCAGCCTACGCAGCAACTCCGCGTAGAGGGCGGGCGACCGTCTGAGGGCGGGGTCCGAGTAAGGCCGGGCAGGTCCCTCGCGCTTAGCTATCTCCCTGTCAGTAGTTTCTGGCAAGCGCAATTGAATTAACCGCTCAGCAATCTCTTTGCCCCGATCACCAGCCAGATGCTCGAGAGACCGCGAAACAGATCCAGCCGCTGGTAGGTCGACCAGGTGGACGGAGTCCATGCTGAGGGGAGCAATCACGGCGCCGTCGCCGTAAGCACTCTTTGCCCGAAGCGCTCGAAGGGCTCCTGGGCCGTTCAGATCGTCCGGCGGCGGCCCCACCGAGATGACCGACTAGCGAATCATGTTGAGACTGGCCTGCTGGCTAGCGGTGGGGCCCTGGGTCTTCCGGGGACAAGATGAACCAAGATACAAATCATTCAAAGCACCGGTGACCTCGTCACACACCTCGTCAACGTGGATGGTAAGAAGCAGCTGGCGTCGGGTAGACCTGCCACTGTGTACAGCAGTTCCTCTGAAACCCCGATGCAAAACTGAGGTGGGTCGAGGGAGAGGCAATAAGTTACGCTGCCGCTCCTCCGCCCAGAAAGGATGACTGTGAGCAGAATGCCTTCCCGGTGCAAGTCCAGGAGGCCCTCCCTGAAAGGCGTGTTCGCGATGGGGCTGGTCGGGAGGTCGGTCCAGCCCCGGTAGGGTAAGCATCACCCCTGCTCCTGATGTCCGTCCTCTCCCTGCTTCACGAGCTCCACCGCCTCCTCGTAGGCCTTGCTGACCGGCATGAGGATCGCTGCGTGGCGCTCGACCTTGCCAGGCTCGCGGGTGATGGGGTCCAGGTGGACCATCGTCACCCTCGAGTCCTTGGTCGCCCCCAAGAAAATGGTGGCCTCATCGAGCACCGCGAGCCGCAACGAGGATGAGATCCTCTTGTTCTTGCCCTTCGGCCCCAAGAGGGGTGGGGCCACGAAGTCCATGTGGTATACGCACTCAGCCACAGCGCCCTCCCGAGAAGGCGCTCGATCGTGGCACTGTTGCTGACGTCAATAATGTTGCAGTGGAAGTCCTCATCCCAGCAAAGCAAGGCAGTGTCGTGGACTACCCCGCCCCAGTCACCGATCCGTATGCCGTCGGTCATGAGGAGCGAGCGGTGATGCCTGAGAAGCCCTCCGTGTCGGTGAGAGAACCAGCTGCAGCACCACGGGGTGGGCCTGGGCCCGAGCATGGGCCAGTCTCGGGAGGGTGACCCCGCAGCTGAACATCTGATACGACGATGCGACCCCTGAGACGATCCCGTGACACCAAGATCGTGGCCACGATGGCCCTCAAATCGTGATAGCTCTCCATGGTGGGGTACTCCTCCACGGGGCGAGCCAGCAGGTCGCCGAACTCCACGGCCGCACCTGAAGGTGCGGTGAAGATGCCGACCTCGCTCTGCACGTGATCCGTCTCCGCCATGGAAGCGGGAGTCCCGCGAGGGCCGTGAATGGTCGACTCCACCGTCTCCCGCTGAGCCCCAGCGGCATCCGCGGACAAGCCCCCCGCAAGAGGCGCAGCAGGGGTCTGGGTACCAGCTGCTGGCCCCAGGTCGCCCTCCGGCATCACCGCAGGCGGCTGCGCCCGAGGGATGACAGCGCCTCCAGGCGGAGCCACCGTCGGCAAGCCAGCTGCCGCTGCCGGCTGGATATACAGGTCATCAGCGGCCTGACGAGTCTGGCTGACGGACTCCGCGAGCTCGGCTGCACTGGGCGGGCGTCGGAACCTGCGTGCCCCGGCCCGCGCAATCCCGGGAGGGAGGGCCCGTCGATCTGAAGCGAGAAGCACGGCCTGGTAGTAAGGGCTCGACCCCTCACGGTGCTCGAAGTACACATCGGCATCGGGCGTCATGAATCCCTCCAGCAGCTCATTGACTGGAGTCATCCCCTGCGGCCGCAAGTGGTCCCAGACTCGCTGGCGCTGCCAGCCTCGAGCCCCGTAGGGCAGGATCCAAGCCCAGGGCTGGACGGACCCTGACGCCATGACGGTGGGAGGCTGCCAGAGAAACTGATCCACATCGGCCAGCCGTAACGATGAGCTCTGCACCACGAGCGAAGAGAGAAAGCCTAGCACCACGCTCCAGAACCAGCATGAGGGAGGCATCACGTCGGGCACTGGGCAGACTGAAGCTCGGGCAAGCGGCCTGCGTCGCTGTCGGGTACCCAGGGCACGATGGATAACTCAGTAACGAGACAAGTCAGCTGGTACGTGCATGGTGGACTCACGGTGTATGCAGGAGCTGAGGGGCAACGACTGTGGTGCGATGGCGCCCGCTCTCAGCCAATCGGTCACCCGGTTCAGCGAGAACCGGGCTTGCGCTTGAGCCAACAAGGTCACGGAAACAACACTCAGACGTGATGCAAGCCAGCGACCTTCACGGCGGCCCAACCCCGAGACAGAAGCTAACAAAGACGTGTTAAACACTAAGCATATATATATATATATATATACATACATACATACATATATATATATAAAGTCAGTACACACACAACTATGTATAGCACAAAGCGCACAGCGCCCAAACCTGTCAACGCCGGACGCGGCAAGTAGTAAGGGAGAGGAGAAAGAAGCTTTAGGATCACCTGGCGGCAGTGGTGGCGTCTGACGGGCCTGGCCGGCATGGCCGAACTGCCACCATGGTGGCGCGCCTGGTCCAAAGTGCAATCCGAGTGGGAAACTGAAGCACGGTGAGCCTCATCGATGGCCTCACAAAGTTGCGTGCCTGATATCTTAACAGCATCCGAAGCCGTCCTTCCGAATGCGTCTTACACTGCACAATACTGCCGAACCTGCCCGTCGCTTCCCAGAAACTGCAATCGGGGCAACGAGTAGAACAGCGGAACACAGGGCTACATTCCGGCATTATCTTGAAAAAAGTTCCAAGTGCACTGATCGGCCATCCATCGGCCTCATTTGGTCCATAACTGGAAGTCAGTGGCCGGCAGTCAAGCTCGACAGCATACCACTACTTTACGGAGGCGGCAGTAATAACGTCGGCGCCATTGACTCATCCCCGATGAAGCCCTCGATCACCTCGCACTGACTGTAGAAGAGGCCAGGACCGTCCACCCGACCGCCCGCCCATCCCCAGTGGCGAAGCGCATCGTGACAGCTCGTTCATGTGCGAGTTTCACGCTGATTGCTGCGCCTATCTCAGAAGTAACTTCCGGCGCAAAGTATCATGCAATTACTCGACCATGACATGCCAAGAATGCGCCGAACAGATTCAACAACACGCCAGCTTGCATATCCAGGCACGCATCGATAAACACCTGCGTTTTGGACACGTCCTGGCGCGGACAACGATGATCACGCCTCAGCTCGGTAAACGAAGGGTCGAGCTGCATCGGGTCTTACGCAGAGCGGAGATCGCGATGCATCTTACCCTGCCAGTGGCTGATTTGATCTAACCACTGCTCATGAACGCTAGGCCGGCACGCGGGCCACTCGCTTCTCCCCGCAGGGAGCCCTGCCAGGTATTCCAGAGATGACGGTCTGCAAGCATCCCCAGAACGGAATAGGAAGCTGGTCAGGTCATCGGCGGCGTCGTCGTCGTGAATCACCTGGCCAGTTGCATCCTCTAACTCGCGCTCGACAATATCGCTGAGCCACTCAGCGCAAGACCTTCCACCAGTTACTCACACAGATAAGTCTAGCCATTAAATGTCGGTTAAAGAAACAACACTACTGGGGGCATTTTCCTCGCCATCAATGCCCCGGGCTCTTTCCGAACAGAACTTTGGCCGCTTCCGCCGTTTAAAGCAGACACGCGCAAGGCGGCGGGCTGATACAACTGGGCCCAGAGGCCCCGTCGGCGGACATACATATATATATATACAGTACACGCACAACTATGTATATCACAAAGCGCACAGCGCCCAAACCTGTCAACGCCGGACGCGGCAAGTAGCAAGGGAGAGGAGAAAGGAGGTTGAGGATCACCTGGCGGCAGTGGTGGCGACTGACGGGCCTGGCCGGCGTGGCCGAACTGCCACCATGGTGGCGCGCCTGGTCCAAAGTGCAATCCGAATGGGAAACTGAAGCACGGTGAGCCTCATCGATGGCCTCACGAAGTTGCGTGCTTGATATCTAAGCAGCATCCGAAGCCGTCCTTCCGAATGCGTCTTACACTGTATCCACAATACTGCCGAACCTGCCCATCGCTTCCCAGAAGCTGCAATCGGGGCCACGAGTAGAACAGCGAAACACAAGGCTACATTCCCGCATTATCTTGAACAAGGTTCCAAGTGCACTGAAACTGGAAGTCAGTGGCCGGCAGTCAAGCTCGACAGCATGCCACTACTGTACGGAGGCGGCAGTAATAACATCGGCGCCATTGACTCATCCCCAACGAAGCCCTCGATCACCTCGCACTGACTGTAGGAGAGGCCAGGACCGTCCACCCGACCGCCCGCCCATCCGCAGTGGCGAAGCGCATCGTGACAGCTCGTTCATGTGCGAGTTTCACGCTGATTGCTGCGCCTGTCTTAGAAGTAGCTTCCGGCGCAAAGTATCATGAAATTTCCCGACCGTAACATGCCAAAAATCGCGCCGAACAGATTCAACAAAACGTCAGCGTGCATATCCAGGCACGCATCGATAAACACCTGCGTTTTGGACACGTCCTGGCGCGGACAACGATGATCACGCCTCAGCTCGGTAAACGAAGGGTCGAGCTGCATCGGGTCTTACGCAGAGCGGAAATCGCGACGTATCTTACCCTGCCAGTGGCTGATTTGATCTAACCACTGCTCATGAACGCTAGGCCGGCACGCGGGCCACTCGCTTCTCCCCGCAGGGAGCCCTGCCAGGTATTCCAGAGATGACGGTCTGCAAGCATCCCCAGAACGGAATAGGAAGCTGGTCAGGTCATCGGCGGCGTCGTCGTCGTGAATCACCTGGCCAGTTGCATCCTCTAACTCGCGCTCGACAATATCGCTGAGCCACTCAGCGCAAGACCTTCCACCAGTTACTCACACAGATAAGTCTAGCCATTAAATGTCGGTTAAAGAAACAACACTACTGGGGGCATTTTCCTCGCCATCAATGCCCCGGGCTCTTTCCGAACAGAACTTTGGCCGCTTCCACCGTTTAAAGAAGACACGCGCAAGGCGGCGGGCTGATACAACCGAGCGGGCGGAGGCGCCTCTAACAGCCCGCCCTTTGCAAGCCCGCCTTGGCTTGACCAAGCTGGGACTCGCCGGGTAACTCGCCCGACGCGGGGCCGCTCGGTAGCCCGCCCCCGCAGGCTGCACCGCTGCCACTGGGCGGCTGACTGCGGGAACGGGTCCGGCGCTCATCTGGGATTATGTTAACCGAGCGGTCGCGCTTGGGCTGCCCCTCCGAGTTCCCACCCAATTTAACAGGCGACGCCGCCTTCTTCGGACTGGGCGCAGGTTTGATGGGCCACCCAGAACCTGAGGCCTTGGACGAGGTCTCCAACGCTTGTCATTCTTATACCCCTTCAGGCGCGGCCGTCGGCGGTGGACCACCGCCCGATGATGATGGGGCCCCCCCGAAATCCTTCGGCGGTAACTATGGCGCCGCCTCTGGAGGAGACTCAGCCGCGGGCAACGCGCCCGAGAAGCTGGTGCGGATGACGTCATGACACCGTCTCGAAGATTGAATATCGGCGCCGGTTACCAAACCATGGGAAACGGAGCGAGCGCGATGTTCATTTTTGCCCACCGCGCAGCATCCTGGTGCGACCTCGGGCAACAGAGCAATAGTGGCACCAACCTGGCGCGCTAACGCCATAATCGCCAACATGTTTCCAGCAATCGTGCGGCAAATTCACCTGGCGCGCCTCCTCATCCGCGGCTTTGGACCCACATGACTCCTCAACCTGCGTTTCGAGGGTCTCCGCCCGCCCCTCTAACTGTCCTCGCCCCTGTCTGGCCCGCCAGAGGAAGCCTGCGACCGCCACGTTGGCGCCGTTACACAGGTCGGCAAAAGTCCCGGGGATCCCGCCCAGTCGCCCAACCTCTGGCCCCTGGCTCAACGTCGCCCACTCCGCGATTTCATCATGCGTCGGCACCTCCTCGCCACCAATCGCAACCATAACCGCTGGCGATACTGGCGACGGGCCAGGCTCAGCCGGCTTCGGGTCGGGCCCGGCGGGGCCGCCACTGCCCCTCGCCGTAGGGCAGATGGATGCGGCGGCATCTTGTGAACCGGATGGGCGAAGGAGGTAGGCTTTGAGCACAACTGGCGCCGGCGGTGAGCCGTGAACCTGGTCTGCGAGTCTTCGTTGGCCGATTCGAGCTCCCTGGAGAGCAGGCCAGGAAACAGAGAACCTAAACAGCGAAGCTGCAAAGATTAAAGCAGAGATGCATCAAACAGCGAAGCTGCACAGAAATGCACAAGACTGCAAGTACACAAGAAAACAACTAACAATATAATGAGTGAAGCAATGCAGGCCATAGATATGGAAGCAAAGCTAGGAGCAGTGAGAGACCATACAGTAACTCCTGGTTTATACAGCGATTACCGTCTCAACACCACTGAGACAAACACGAAACTAAGAGAACTAAAATAGCGAGTGCGCTTCAAAACAATGCGAGACCATGCAGTAACCACATATAGCGATTACCGTCTCAGCACCACTGGAAGACCATGCACGTGAAACACAACGTCGAAATGTGGACTAGATAACGAATTAAACGCGCAACATACAGAGTGAGCCAAGACACCCACCACTACTTAGAGCGAATGCGGGCTCTTATCCGAACAAAGTGAAGATCAGGCGAAGCTATTATTCAACACACGTGCATGCACGACAACACACACAGGCAACCGCCGGGAACCTCGCAGAGCTCCTTGCACCCATAAGAGTGCTCAGAATCGAAGCAGAGAACTTCGCAGAAGATTGTATTGGAATCTTCATTTTTGCATTTTGTCGATATGAGGTCGGCTCCGGAAGGTGAACCGATCGTAAAACTCCCTCGGGAGAGCTAAGCTGCTCTCAGAATAAAGTTTACATGCAATTGCTCAGCGTAAAAAAAACTGTTTTCTCAAAATGAACGGTTAAGTATCTTTCAAATCTTAGCAAAACCGACCCGAAGTTACCACATTGTCCGCCATGCCGGGTGGGCCAACTAGCTCCACCCCGCGCCGGAATTCCTCTAGCTGATCGATACCAAAGAGCTCTACGAGGTACAAAACCCGGCCGCAGCGACGTCGGGCCGCAGACAGATGCAGCGCACGTTAGAATTATGGTACAAGCGTAAACCGCTGTCTGCCTTGTAGCGAGATGGCGCCGGCGGTGAACCGTCAACCTAGTCACCGCCAGGGACCTCGTAGAGCTCCTTGCACTAGTCAGAGTGCTCAGAATCGAAGTAGAGTGATATAATGAAGATTTTCCTGAAATCTTGATTTCCGATGTTTTCGATGTTCATATTGGCTCGGTTCCCGGAAGTCAACTCTTGATAAAATGCATCAGGAGAGCTCAGCTGCTGTCAGAAAGAAGTAGTTATGCCAATGCTCGGCGCAAAAATCTGCTTTCTCAAAATAAATGGTCCAATATCTTTCAAATCTCAGCGAAACCGAGCCAAAGTCACCCCTGGGCGCCGGCGGTAAACCGTCAACCTTTCTTACCGCCGGGGGACTCGTAGAGCTTCCTGACCATATATAATGTCGAAAAAAATACAGAGAACGAATAGTTTTTCAGCCCAAGCGATTTCAGACCTCTCGATGCAACAGCCGAACGCCCCCGATGCTTCTGGATTGCCTTCAGTACGAGCTCTTTAGCTCTCCTACAGCCCGAGCTACGTGCGTAAATCGACAGCACCTCTCAAGATGACTCGAACAATACGAATAGTTTCGCCAAAACCTAGCTCGAGTATCAGACCGAGTTCAGACCTCTGAATGCGACAGGCGGACGCGTCTGATGTCTCCGAATCGATTCCTGTGATTACCAGCCCTGCAGCCTCCCTACAGCCCGAGTCAAGTGCAGAAAACCGACAGCACCTCTCAGGATGACTCGAACCATACCAATAGTTTCGCGGACCTAGTTCGGGCAGACCGAGTTCCGAGCTCTGGATTCGACAGGCGGACGCGCCTGATGTCTCCAAATCGATTCCTGTGACTACCAGCACTGTAGCTGTCCCACAGCTCGAGTTAAGTACAGAAAAACGACAGCACCTCTCAAGATGACACGAACAATACGAATAGTTTCGCGATTGTAGATCAGGCATCAGACCGAGTTCAGAGCTCTGTATTCAACAGACGAACGCGACTGATGATTCTGAATCGGTTTCTGTAAGTATCAGCTCTGTAGCTGTCATATAGCTCGAGTTAAGTACAGAAAACCAAGAGCGCGTGTCAAGATGACTCGAATAATACGAATAGGTTTGCGGACCTAGCTCGGCTAGCAGACCGAGTTCAGACCTCTGCATGCAACAGACAAACGCGCCTGATCATTCTGAATTGATAAGGTGTGCTTACCAGCTCTGTAGCTGTCCTGTATCTCGAGTTAAGTCCAATATACCGACAGCGCGTATCAAGATGACTCGAAACGGCCGATCCTGCCTGGACGCTTTTTGACAGTAAGATGTACCCGATCGAGCTGAGATCAAGATGGCGAGCGGGAATAAGATCGAATATCACGGGAAAAAAAAACTAGAGCTCAAACGAATTGAGGAATTTCGAGAACAAAATTGTCAACCGACCAAAAGTCACCAAAAGGTCCGTCGAGATTTTTCTTGCCAACTAGCTCTCCAGCGCCCCGGAATTACTGGGCGCCGGCGGTAAACCGTCAAGCTTTCTTACCGCCGGGGGACTCGTCGAGCTTCCTGACAATATATAATGTCGAAAAAATTGCAGAAACAATAGTATGCTTCTGGATTGTCTTCTGTACGAGCTCTGTAGCTCTCCTACAGCCCGAGTTACGTGCGTAAATCGACAACATCTATCAAGATGACTCGAACAATACAAATAGTTTGGGAAACCTGGCTCGAGTATCCAACCGAGCTCAGACCTCTGAATGCGACAGGCGGACGCGTCTGATGTATCCGAATCGATTCCTGTGGTTACCAGCCCTGCAGCCCTACAGCCCGAGTTAATTGCAGAAAACCGACAGCACATCTCAGGATGACTCGAACAATACGAATAGCTTCGCAGACCGAGTTCGGGCAGCAGACCGAGTTCCGAGCTCTGGATTCGACCGGCGGACGCGCCTGATGTCTTCAAATCGATTTCTGTGGCTACCAGCCCTATAGCCCCCCTACAGCCCGAGTTAAGTACAGAAAACTGACAGCACCTCTCAGGATGACTCGAACAATACGAACAGCTTCGCGGTTCTGGATCGGGCAGCAGACCGAGTTCATAGCTCTAGATTCAACAGACAAACACGACTGATGATTCTGAATCGGTTTCTGTAAGTATCAGCTCTGTAGCTGTCCTATAGCTGGAGTTAAGTACAGGAAACCGAGAGAGCCTGTCAAGATGACTCGAATAATACGAATAGGTTTGCGAACCTAGCTCGGCTAGCAGACCGAGTTCAGACCTCTGGATGCAACAGACAAACGCGCCTGATCATTGTGAATTGATAAGGTGTGCTTACCAGCTCTGTAGCTGTCCTGTATCTCGAGTTAAGTCCAATATACCGACAGCGCGTATCAAGATGACTCGAAACGGCCGATCCCGCCTGGACGCTTTTTGGCAGTTAAAGGTACCCGATCGAGCTGAGATCAAGATGGCGAGCGGGAATGAGATCGAATATCATGGGAAAAAATACTAAAGCTCAAACGAATTGAGGAATTTCGAGAACAAAATTTTCAACCGCCCCAAAGTCAGCAAAAGGTCCGTCGAGATTTTTCCTGCCAACTAGCTCTCCAGCGCCCCAGAATGGGCGCGGGCGGTAAACCGTCAACCTTTTTTTACCGCCGGGGGACTCGTAGAGCTTCCGGACCATATATAATGTCAAAAAATGCAGAGAACGAATAGTTTTTCAGCCCGAGCGATTTCAGACCTCTCGATACAACAGCCGAACGCCCCTGATGCTTCTGGATCGTTTGCTGTGCGTACCAGCTCGTAGCTATCCTACAGCCCGAGTTCAATAGAGAAAAGGGACAACACCTGCGAAGGTGACTTGAAGAATACGAATAGTTTTGCTGACCTAGCCCGAGTAGCAAACCCAGTTAAGATCTCTAGATGCAACAGACGAACCCGCACGATGATATCGAATCAGTTTCTGTGCGCATCAGCTCTGTAGCTCTCCTAGAGCCCGAGCTACGTGCGATAATCGACAGCACCTGTGAAGATGACTCGAACAATACAAATAGTTTCGCGAACCTAGCTCGAGTAGCAAACCAATTTGAAACCTCTGAATGCGACGGGAGCACGCGCCTGATGTCTCCAAATCGATTCCTGTGATTACCAGCCCTGTAGCCCGCCCTACAGCCCGAGGTAAGTGCAGAAAATCGACAGCTCCTCTCAAGATGACTCGAACATTACGAATAGTTTCGCGGACCTAGCTCGGGCAGCAGGCCGAGTTCAGAGCTCTGGATTCAATAGACAAACGTGCCTCATCATTTTGAATCAGTTTCTGTAAGCATCAGCTCTTCAGCTGTCTTACAGCTCGAGTTCAATACAAAAAACGACAACGCATGTCGAGATGACTCGAAACGGCCGATCCCGCCTTCCTGCTTTTTGGCAGTAAAAGGTACCCGATCGAGCTTAGATCAAGACGACGAGCGGGAATAAGATCGAATAGCATGAGAAAAATACTCGAGCTCAAACAAATTGAAGAATTTCGAGAAGATAATTTTCAACCGACCAAAAGTCAGCAAAAGGTCCGTCGAGATTTTCCTTGCCAACTAACTCCCCAGCGCCCCGGAACTTGGAACCGGCGGTAAACCGTCAACCAAGTTTTTTGAGTTTGAGTCAGGGCGCGGACAGCTGTGACAGCTGAGCCCTAAGACTCCCAAACGGAGCACAGGGTAGCTAGAGAAGGCACCTCTTATCATCACACTGCCGAGCCACTGAGGCATAGGCATCGGAAAAGGTGAAGGGGAACTGGAACACACAAATAAATATACACAAATAAAAAGATTCCCCATATTTTCCCATATTTTCTGGGTTTCTGTCTTCCCGCCCACTTCCCATATTTTCTCATATTTTCTGGGGAATCGACGATTAATTGTGTCTGTGTGTTTCTTTTCCTCCTGAATAGGATGCAGGAACAAGGAAAAGGATGCAACACAACATGTGAGAATGCAAAGGTGTTGGAACAGGTCACCGCCGGGAACCTCGTAGAGCTCTTTTCTTGCGCGGCAAACGTCGGAACACATGAAGAAAGCTTCTAGAGCGAGAAACAAAAAACTCGAAAATTCACGTTTTTCTGTTTTTCTCCAACGTCTGTTCCGCCAAGTGTTTTGATAGTAATACTGCACCTACGGACCTGAGAATTTGACTGGCAAACGCGGAATAACCCACTACAGGTGCGAAAAATCTGGTTTCTCAAAATGAATTGTTAAATATCTTTATCATGACTCAGAAAAACGCATTTTCTGGCGGTCGATAGAAAGTCGGTCCCTCCAAGTCCCTAGAGACATGAAAAATTTGCCGGCAGCTGCAACATAGCTTACTGCAAGGAATGAAAATCACACCTCAAAATGAATTTCAAAATTTTGTACAAAGATTGCAAAACCGACCCAAAGTGACCACATTGTCTCTTAAGGTCGGGTCGGCCAACTAGCTCCACTCTGCGCCCGAATTCCTCTTAGCGCTCTACGAGGTAGATCGCACATTGTCCGTCGGGTCGGACCGGCCAAGCGGGAACCGTCGGTAAACCGTCAACCTGGTTACCGCCGGGAACCTCGTAGAGCCCTTGTCTTGCACGGCGATCGTCGGAGCACATGAAGAAAGCTTCTGGAACGGGAAAGAAAAAACTCGAGAAATCACGTTTTTCTGTTTTTATCCAACGTCGGTTCCTGCAAGTCTTTTGATAGTAATATTGCAGCTACGGACCATAGCCCACTACACGTGAGAAAAATACCGGTTCTCAAAATGAATTGTCAAATATCTTTCAAATATTGGCAAAACCGACCCAAAGTCATCACATTATCTCTTTTCGCCGGGTTGACCAACTGGCACCGGCGGTAAACCATCAACCTGGATGTTTGCGTCTTTGCGGGCAGTGAAGGCTCCGTCGAAGCCTGCCCGAGCCAAACGCCCAGCAGGGCGCCTCGAGCTCTCTGCGAGCTCTCAGCACGCACTCGGCCGCCCCAATGAGGCGCTCCAGCGCCGTCAGTTCGGCATCAGTGACTGTACTATCTCTAGGCAGGAGAAGGGCAGCCTCCGCAACATCTCTCCAAACGAGACCGTCACAGAAGGCAGCAGGCTGAGGCGAGTCGGGGGCAGCGGAATGCCGCAGGCGCTTGGAGCGATTTTCAGGATGGGGGAGAAAGGCAGCCTCGAGAAAGAAACCAATACCACAACCAGACGCATCCACTCTGCCGTCGAAACGACCGCGGAGGGCAACAAGCTCATGATACTCTAGATGATCGGGTGGAACAGGCCTCAATGTGTAACACTCGCGGCCTTCCCGCGCACGATGTGCGAGGGCATCCGCCCTCTGGTTATTCTCTCTGAATTCATGTTTGGAAAGTCACGACCAAAGAAACTGGATCTGAGATGATAACGAGTTTCCAGCCACGCAATCTTATCCACCAGCTTATCGACTCTCTGTTGATACACGTTGTTCCCCACCCTCCACTTCCCACTAACCCAATTTATAATAAGTAGGCTATCTCCGCAGAACTCCACTGGGAGCCCATCCGATACAACGTCCCAGACCGTCACCCTTTCATTTAGGATGGCTAACCGTTTAAATCATTTCTCCGCCCCCGCTCCAGACACCTCCTGAGACATCAACTCATCCCAAGACTTCTTTACCACCACGGAGTCCGTCCCCTTTCCAGAATACACGAAATACTCAAACGCTTTCTCGTGGCCACAGTGTTTCAAGCAATCAGGCATCTTGTCGAGAAACGTTTTCCAGGAAAACTCACCGCCCTTCCACCAAGAGGCCCCAAATAGAATATGTGCCATATAACTCCAAGGTCTTTCTCCTGAAGCACCGGCTCCGACACGAATGCGTTTCAGAGCGCTGGCCTCCTTCCACGACCCCTTCTGCCTGAGGACCTCACTGAAGTCTGAACGCGCACCCTCCCACGATGGACAAGAACACAGCAGCATCATTCTCGCGTCCCTCCAGGCACGGGCACCGATGGGGGGAGCAATGGGGAGAGCCAGCCGACGACGTTTGCAATCTTCACGTTTCACATAAGCAGCATCCCAGTTGGTAGCATGATACTCCGCAACATCGTTGGCCAACAACCACGAACGGTGCAATAAACAGTGATACGAACTCTGAAACCCATGATCGTGAAATAGCTTGCGGACCACATGCAAACGAGCAGGGCGCCATACATCCCAGGACAGGCTGGCAGGTTTCGATTTATGACACATCCTCAACAAACATGTGCCTTCAAAGACAGGGATTTTGTGAATGGAGCCCTTTTCCCACGTCAGCCCTTCCGAGCCGAAGAGCAGGGTAGATTGCACGATGGACTGATAACGCTTGAACTTCAGATGCCAATGTACCGCACGGGATCGGAAGTATTGGATGTGCCCAAAGAATGCCTTGCGAGCAGCGTTGAGACGGCGATCCACATCGACATGCGGCTCGCGAAAAGAAACAGCGATGTCATTGCCCAGTACGTTGAGGACGGAAATCTGCTGCAGCTCGACACTGACGTACTCATCAGCACCGTCGAGGCCGATATCCCCAGGCGTATTACAGCGATGGATACTGGTAAAGAACTTCCCAGGGGAGCAACCAATAGCAGCAAACTGTAGGCTATATATCCAACTTCCAATCAAACTTCCATTGATGCAAAGCAAGAGTAAAGTCATCCAACTGTCGTTGAAAAGCCTTGGGGTTAAGGCCTGAGCCAATGATGTACACATTGTCAGCAAAGATGAGATGGTTTACCACGGCGGTCTCCGTTGTCTGGTGGGTTGATACACTCGTAGCCTAGGCCTCCCTTGTCCCAGTCCTGAACAATGTCAGCCCACATGGCTGCCACTAACGCGTTCCAACATGCTGGGCTCTCGTTTCCTCCCGTCCTAACGCGCTTGTCAACTTTGACCTCAGGGACCCCGAGACCCTCGAAGAGCACCGTGGAGACCTCGTCCGCAAGGGGTTCCAGAAGAGCCAGCTGGAGATACGGAGGAATACCGAGTCTGTCAAACGCAAGTGAGATCTTCTGAACCGTCATATTCTGGAAAGCTTGTTTGACGTCCAAACTGGCGATCAGGAGAGACCTATCCTTTCCCCAGACGGCCGCGCGTTGGGCCGCACATTTGAGGGCCCCCGAGATCTCCCCACAGCAGCGCTCGGCCGCGAACCCGAAGAGCGAGATATGGGGCAACACCTTGGTAAAGTAGGGCCCGAGGACGACAAGGACCGACGACGAGTACCACTTCTTGATGGCACTCTCCACGGCAATACTCCTAGTAGCCTCCGAGAGATGGGTGAGCACTTTCAACTTTATCGGCATCAGGGTAATGAAGGTCTGACGCCATGATTCAGGCACAGCACGAAGACCACGAAATATCTCATCAAAACGATCAGCAAAAATACGGACGGTCCGATACGGGAGTTCTTTGAGCACCTCCGCGGAGATCCCATCTGGCCCTGACGCCTTTGCCGTATGAAGACGAGAACGAGCTCGAACCACCGCTGAGACAGGCAGACGGGGAACATCCTGGGATCCAGCAGCCACGCGTGCACGCAGCGAGGCCAGAGAGAGATGGGTACGATCACATGTCCACATCTGTGTAGCTCTGCGTGTGATCCAAGAGGGAGGCGTGCCAATCGACCCGATCCACGGACCCGTGGACGCTCTCTATCGTGTGCTTCTGTGTCCTCCTCCGCCCTTCCGAGAACCTCCTAGCCATCCATCTCCTATCGAATTTCCTCTTCTCCTGGTCCCTCCTCCTCCTGAGCTTCTTGAGCTCCTCCGACGTCTTGTCCCCCTCCCACCTCTTCACTTCCTCCTGCAGTCGAATAAGTTCAGGGTGCCGACGGGGAGGGAGCATAGACGAGCAAGGGGCAGTCGAAGTAGCAGACGCCTCACGATGACAACGTTTCTCAATCTCTCCGAGGCTGAGGCTCGCGTCGATTGACGAGTCGAGACGTGTCTGAAACGAGCAGCCGTCGTGCCAGGTCAGCGGCATCCATCTGGATAGGCACAGCACAGCCCGTGCAACGTATCTGGGCGCGACGACTGGTCTATCAAGCTGCAACTCCGTTCGCACCAATGCGTGATCACTGAACCTGCGAGTACTGCCCAACTCGCGAGGCCAGGACACCGAGGCGGGCGCAAACACGGTGCCACGAGATACTAGCACATAATCCAAGACCTTCCCCGCCTCTCGTGCCCCTGTCCGATATCCGTACCATGTGATCTCTCTCTCCCTGAACGCGTTGCTGGCAATCAAGCTCTCCTCCATCATCCAGTCCTCCACCTTGATACGTAGTAACGAGTACCTCCTCCTCCTTTCCCTCTCCATCCCACCATCCCCATGACAAACATCAGCGCCTAGCAGGCCTGGGCCCGTCAAGGCGGCGCCTTCGATGTCCGTGAGATGTGGTCTGACTTCCACATTCGCATCTGTAGCAACAACCAACTTGAGAGAACCATGCAAGCCTTCCCAGCACAGCCGGAGAAGAGAAATAGAACGAAGACAAACATCCGTGATGTTGAGAGCCTCCCCCACAGAGCTGTCAGGAAGGTAGAGTGAGACGAAGATAACCCGATTGAAAAGGACAGCCACCCATCTGTCGCCACTAGACTGCTCACGTATTGCCGTTCCCCCACGGTACAATACGCCTGCCTTGCGACAGGAAGATAGCTGCGCACAAACCCCCAACTTAGCGAACCAGTCTGAATTGAAGTCGACATTCTCACACTCCTGCAAGCCCAGCAGGTCCCAATGGACATCGTGAGAGAGAAGACGCAGCACGTTATACTGATGATTGGCGGCCTTTCCCGCCTTCTGGATGTTCTGCGAGGCGCAGGTGACGGAGACAGCACCCGAGCCCCGCGGCGTTTGTCAACGGCGGCTGACGGTAGCAAGCCTCTGCTCCATCGTTTCTGACGTGATGGCCAAACGATGTAGCAACGCAAAGGCATCCCAGTTCTCTTTGATGATACGCCACTGGCCCGAACCACCGTACTGGCCACCGGCGGCGAACTCACCCAACTGCTTTCGATTGCCGTCATCCGCTGGGTCGGTCCACATCTCAGAGGGTGTAGCACCGCTGCCAGCCGTTCCTTTGAGCGAGATGTTGCGAAGGCACGAGTCTCTGGCCCAGATCCCGTGGAACCGACCGATGGCCTGCAGGTGTGGTGTCTTCCACGGTGCGCTCTCAACCCTGAACTTCACTCGCGAGGGGAAGTTGGCACCATATCCAGTCATCTGATCCAGAAGCAAATTTTTCTGAGCCGGCGCTCCAAAGGTCATCGTTCTGAGTGCCCGCATTGAATTTGATCCGAACACTCGCGTATGATGCACGATTACCCTGCAGACGACATGAGCCCATGGGGTCGACCTTAGCACGAAGAAGAGGATCTTTCGTTTCCAGCACGGCTAATAAATTAGTGACCAACTGGTAAGCATTCCTGTCAGAGATAGAAGTACGATTACGCGTCTCAGCAGAAGTCCAGTCCTCCACCCATCCGTAAGCTTCCACGAAAGACGGCGCAAAGTCAGAAGGGGCACCCGAGCGAGTCGAAGCACCCCCGAGGGAAGGAGGACCGTTTTTCATCTGCTGCTCGAGAGCCGTGATGCGCGCAGAATCAGCGCGCTGTTGCTTCTGGAGATCAACAACAGCCTTTTCCGTTTTATCCGTCTTCTCATGAAGGGTCTGAAGTAATAGACGGCTCTCCTCACTCTCACGCTTGGATCGATCATCTTTGTCGAATGTCCATTCCAGGAAGGCCTTGAAACTTGAATCGCTAGATTGACTGAGGATCAACTGACGTTGCTGCAACTCTTTGGCTCTCTCCTCTGCCATCTCCAAATCACGCCTCCGTTTCCGATCGTTGGCTTCAGCATCCGACATCCGAGCATCGGCCATTGGTGCTGATAGAGTGCAACAGGGCGCTAGATGAATGAAACACTGAATGAAAACAAGTGAACGTGAAGTAGCACTGAATGAAGAGGTGTGTACACAAAGAAACAGCACTGAATGACAGTATGAGCACGATGGAGAACAAACGATCGTACTGAATACCGCTGAACAAAGAAAGAGTATGCCGACACGTGCACGAAGAACAGCAATGCGCCCTCCGACGAGCAAAGAAGATGTACAGAACTCAGGCAAAACAGACACTGAGGCACCGTGTACAGTAAGAGGAACAAAAGGACACCTCACTGCACTATGCAGCTCGAGACGAGGGGGACCCCAGCGGTGAGGCCAAGCTAAGCAGGAGGTAAGCTCTGCTCAACCTGGTCACCGCCGGGAACCTCGTAGAGCTCCTTCCACGCGTGAGAGTGCTGAGAGTCGAAGAAGAGAGCTTCTGGAGGCATTTTTCGAAAAATTGAACATTCATTTTTTCAAGTCGAAATAAGTTGGTTTCGCCAAGTGTTTTGATAGGAAAAGTGCGCCTACAGAGCTCATATTGAGACGCAGAGGCCCTCACAGTCGTTTACAGGTGCGAAAAATCTGTTTTTTCCAAAATGAATTGTCAAATATCTTTCAAATCTTGGCAAAACCGACCCAACTGGCGCCGGCGGTGAACCGTCAACCTGGTCACCGGGAACCTCGTAGAGCTCCTTTCACGCGTGAGAGAGCTCAGAGTCGAAAGAGAAAGCTTCTGGAGGCATTTCTCGGAAAATTGAACATTCCTTTTTTTAATGTGGACATAAAGTTGTATCCGCCAAGTGTTTTGATAGTAAAAATGCGCCTACAGAGCTCATATTAAGACGCAGAGGCCCTCATAGTCGTTTACAGGTGCGAAAAATCTGCTTTCTCAAAAAATAAATGGTCAAATATCTTTCAAATTTTCGCAAAACCACCGAAACTGGGCGCCGGCGGTAAACCGTCAACCTTTCTTACCGCCGGGGGACTCGTAGAGCTTCCTGACAATATATAATGTCGAAAAAAAATGCAGAGAACGAATGGTGTTTTTCAGCCCAAGCGATTTCAGATCTCTCGGTGCAACAGCCGAACGCCCCCGATGCTTCTCGATTGTCTTCTGCACGGGCTCTGTAGCTCTCCTACAGCCCGAGTTAAGTGCGTAAATCGACAGCACCTCTCAAGATGACTCGAACAAAACGAACAGTTTGGCAAACCCAGCTCGAGTATCGGACCGTTTCAGACCTCTGAATGCGACAGGCGGACGCGTCTGATGTCTCCAAATCGATTCCTGTGATAACCAGCCCTGCAGCCCCCTTCAGAAAACCGACAGCACCTCCGAGGATGACTCGAACAATACGAATAGTTTCGCGGACCTAGTTCGGGCAGCAGACCGAGTTCCGAGCCCTGGATTCGACAGGCGGACGCGCCTGATGTCTTCAAATCGATTCCTGTGACCACGAGCACTGTAGCCCCCCCATTGCCCGAGTTAAGTGCAGAAAACCGACAGCACCTCTCAAGATGACTCGAACAATACGAATAGTTTCGCGATTCTAGATCGGGCAGCAGACTGAGATCAGAGCTCTGGCTTCAACAAACAAACGCGACTGATGATTCTGAATCGATTTCTGTAAGTATCAGCTCTGTAGCTGTCCTATCTCGAGTCAAGTACAGAAAACCGAGAGCGCCTGTCAAGATGACTCGAATACGAATAGGTTCGCGGACCTAGCTCGGCTAGCAGACCGAGTTCAGACCTCTGGATGAACAAACGAAAGCGCCTGATCATTCTGAATCGATAAGGTGTGCTTACCAGCTCTGTAGCTGTCCTGTATCTCGAGTTAAGTCCAATATACCGACAGCGCGTATCAAGATGACTCGAAACGGCCAATCCCGCCCCTGTGCTTTTTGGAAGTGAAAGGTACCCGATCGAGCTGAGATCAAGATGGCAAGCGGAAATAAGATCGAATATCGCGGGAAAAAATACTAGAGCTCAAACGAATTGAGGAATTCCGAGAACAAAATTTTCAACCGACCAAAAGTCAGCAAAAGGTCCGTCGAGATTTTTCTTGCCAACTAGCTCTCCACCGCCCCGGAACTGGCGCCGGCGGTGAACCGTCAACCTGGTCACCGCCGGGAACCTCGTAGAGCTCCTTGCACGCGTAAGAGTGCTCAGCATCAAAAGAGAGGGCTTCTGGAAACATTTCTCGAAAAAGAGAAACCATGATTGTTTTCTTGTCGACATGAAGTCGGTTCCGCCAAGTGTTTTCATAGTAAAAGTGCGCCTAGAGAGCTCATATTAAGACACAGAGGCCCTCATGGTCGTCCACAGGTGCGAAAAATCTGATTTCTCAAAATGAATGGTCAAATATCTCTCAGATCTTAGCAAAACCGACCAAAAGTTGTCACATTGTCCTTTCTGCTCGGGTCGGCCAACTGGCGCCACCGCCGGGAACCTCGTAGAGATCCTTTCACGCGTGAGTGAGCTCAGAGTCGGAAGAGAGAGCTTCTGCATCTCTCGAAAGATTCAACATTGTTTTTTTTTCATGTCGGAATGAAGTTGGTTTTCCCAAGTGTTTTGATAGTAAATGTGCGCCTACAGAGCTCATATTAAGACGCAGAGGCCCTCATAGTCGTTTACAGGTGGGATCTGGTTTCTCAGAGTGAATTGTCAATATATATATATATATATATAACAAATCTTAGGAAAACCGACCCAAATGTGCCACATTTTCTCTTTTGGTCGGGTCGGCCAACTGGGCGCCGGCGGTGAACCGTCAACCTTTCTTACCGCCGGGGGACTCGTAGAGTTTCCTGACAATATATGTCGAAAAAATGCAGAGAACGAATAGTTTTTCAGCCCAAGCGATTTGAGACCTCTCGATGCAACAGCCGAACGCCCCCGATGCTTCTGGATTGTCTTCTCTAACTACAGCCCGAGTTACTGTGCGTAAATCGACAGCACCTCTCAAGATGACTCGAACAATACGAATAATTTGGCAAACCTAGCTCGAGTATCAGACCAAGTTTAGACCTCTGAATGCGACAGGCGGACGCGTCTGAGGTATCCGAATCGATTCCTGTCAGTACCAGCCCTGCAGACACCCTACAGCCCCAGCTAATGCAGAGAACCGACAGCACCTCTCAGGATGACTCGACAATACGAATAGTTTCGCGGACCTACTTCGGGCAGCAGACGGAGTTCCGAGCTCTGGATACGACACGCGCCTGAGGTCTTCAAATCGATTCCTGTCAATACCAGCACTGTAGCCACCGTACAGCCCGAGTTTAGTACTGAAAATCGACAGCACCTCTCAAGATGACTCGAACAATACGAATAGATTCGCGATTCTAGATCGGGCAGCAGACCGAGTTCAGAGCTTTGGATTCGACAGACGAACGCGACTGATGATTCTGAATTGGTTTCTGTAAGCATCAGCTCTGTAGCTGTCATATAGCTCGAGTTAAGCACAGAAAACCGAGAGCGCCTGTCAAGATGACTCGAATAATACGAATAGGTTTGCGGACCTAGCTCGGCTAGCAGACCGAGTTTAGATCTCTGGATGCGACAGACGAACGCGCCTGATCATTCTGAATGGATACGGTGTGCTTACCAGCTTTGTAGCTGTCCTATATCTCGAGTTAAGTCCAATATACCGAGAGCACGTATCAAGATGACATTGAAATGGCCGATCCCGCCTGGACGCTTTTTGGCAGTAAAAGGTGCCCGATCCAGCTGAGATCAAGATGGCGAGCGGGAAAAAGATCGAATATCACAGGAAAAATACTAGAGCTCAAACGAATTGAGGAATTTCGAGAACAAAATGTTCAACCGACAAAAAGTCACCAAAAGGTCCGTCGAGATTTTCCTTGCCAACTAGCTCTCCAGCGCCCCGGAATTACTCTTAAGCTTCCAGCAATAACTTGCTAAGGGAAGCTCTACGAGTTACTGGGAGCCGGCAGTAAACCGTCAACCAGGTCATCGCCGCGAGCCTCGTACAGCTCTTTTTTTTGCACGGCGCTGCTTAGAACATGGGGCAGGAGCTTTTCTGATACGCGAGGTGAAAACTCGAAAAAATATGTTTTTTTAGTTGTCACCGAACGACGGTTCCGCCAAGTGTTTTGATAGGAAAACTACAAATACGGACCTGAGAATTCATTAGCAGACACGAGACAACCCACTACAGGTGCGAAAAATACCGGTTCTTAAAACAAATGTTAAAATCTCTCACAAAAGTAGTCCAACCGACCCAAAGTTCGCACATTGTCCGTCGGGGCCGGGTCGGCCAAGTAGCTCCACCCCGCGCCCGAATTCCTCTAGCTCATCGATGCCGAAGAGCTCTACGAGGTACTAGCTCCACCCCGCGCCGGAATTCCTGTAGCTCATCAATGCCGAAGAGCTCTACGAGGTATGGGATACGGCGGTAAACCGTCAACCTGGTCACCGCCGGGACCCTCGTAGAGCTCTTGTCTTGCACGGCGATCGTCGGCAGACATGAAGACAGCTTCTGGAGCGAGAAACGAAAAATTCGAAAAATCACGCTTTCTGTTTTCATCCAACGTCGGTTCCTCCAAGTGTTTTGATAGTAATACTACACCTACGGACCTAAGAATTTCACTGGCAGACGCGGCATAACCCACTACAGGTGCGAAAAATCTGATTTCTCAAAATGAATGGTCAAATATCTTTCAAATCTTAGCAAAACCGACCGAAAATTAACACTTTGTCCGCCCGGGCCGGGTGGTCCAACTGGCGCCGGCGGTGAACCGTCAACCTGGTCACCGCCGGGGACCTCGTAGAGCTCTTTGCACGCGTAAGAGTGCTTAGATTTAAACCAGAGAGCTCATTAGAGCATTTCTAGAAAAATGTAGAATTTTCATTTTCGGTTGTCAACTTCATGTCGGTTCCTCCTAATTTTCCGATAATAAAACTGGCCCTAGAGAGCTGAGCTGCTCTGGGCACAAATTTCATACTCCAATGCTCGGCGTAAAAATCTGCTTTCTCAAAATGAATGGTCAAATATCTTTCAAATTTTTGCAAAACCGACCCAAAGTTGCCACATTGTCTCTTTTGGTCGGGTCGACCAACTAGCTCCACCCCGCGCCGGAACTGGCGCCGGCGGTGAACCGTCAACCTGGTCACCGCCGGGAACCTCGTAGAGCTTCTAGCACGCGTAAGAGTGCTCAGATTCAAAAGAGAGGGCTTCTGGAAGCATTTCTCGAAAAAGAGAAAACATAATTTTTTCATGTCGACATAAAGTTGGTTTCGCCAAGTGTTTTGACAGTAAAAATGCATCTGGAGAGCTCATAATAAGACGCGGAGGCCCTCATAGTCGTCTACAGGTGCGAAAAATCTGCTTTCTCAAGATAAATGGTCAAATAACTTTCAAATATTCGCAGAACCACCCAAAAGTTACCACTATGTCCGTCGGGGCCGGGTCGGCCAACTGGCGCCGGCGGTGAACCGTCAACCTGGTTTTTTTGGGTTTTCGGACCGATGTTCCAGCTGGGTCAACTGGCGGCCAGAATCTGCTGCGCCAAATGCACAACAGCGCTAGTAAGCGCCTCAGCAGCACTAAGTTCGGCGTCGGTTATCGTAGCACCTTCCAGGCACCACGCGGCTTCGCACACATCCCTCCAAACGAGAGGCATATTAGAGGACACGGAGTAGGGGGAGGAGGAGGGGAGAGGAGAACACGAGACACTCTTATTACAATCATATCTATGATTGATGAAACCCACTTGAAGCCAAAAGCCGCACCCCGTCCCTTTGCTGCAAACTCCCCCATCGTATCCACCACGACAGGCGATAGGTTGTAGAAAGTCCTCAAAGCTAAACATGTACTCATACTGGTTGTAGAAGCAGTGGCCCTCGCGGGCCAAATGTGTAAGTTCATCAGCCCGTGTGTTGTCTTCCCTGAATTCATGCCTATATAAATCTTTCCCCAATCCAGAACTTCGAATACCCAGATCCCCCGCAGCACGATCTAGAACGTTAATGCATCGGTCCACACGTCTCTGGTATTGTTTATTGTCGCATCGCCATCGTCCCGTCAGCCAGTTATTCACAAGTAAACTATCCCCTTTGATTTCTACCCCGAATCCTGGACTTACAATGTCCCACACCGTCTGCCTCTCGTAGATAATCGCCAACCTCTTAGCAAGTTTTTGTGTATCTTTCTCACTCGGTATACGCTCAGTATCCCCCACCATCTCGGGAGGTGTATAGTACGCCGCTGTGCCCTTCCAGTTCTGAACAAAATACAGGAATACCTTTGGTTTATCGTACATGCACAAAAGATTCTGCCACATCTCCAGGAAAGAACGATAGCTCGTCTCGACACTCGACCACCAGGAGCTGCCATATGTAAGAATGTATGGATACTGCCAGCTACGCTGGCCCACTCTCTCTGGACCAGCCCTCAACCTCTTGATCGTGGATGCCTGAGTACGGTTGCCGTGTAGTCGGCAACATTCTGCCATAATGTCCCTGCGCGTTGTCCACTCAACATTGTACATGAGCAATCCCCTTCTGCTGTCCACGAAAGCTCTGTTATCAGGACTGCAGTGATCAATATCATGAGCTGGGAGGGAGAGTGTGGGCAGTAGAGCCGCCGACCCACTCCCTGAATCAATATTCTCAGAAGCCAAAGAATCACCGCCAAACCCTTGTCGTAGCCCCTGCAGTCGTCGTCTCTTCAAGGTCTGCCTGTTGAAGCTGGCGTCCTGGGTCGCAATGTGCCTGGCGAGCTCCTGTGAAACATCCTCCAGCCTATCACTCAATGCAATACTCTCGAGGGTGTATCAGCAAATCGTACTCTCTTCTGGGAAGGCCCAGGATCAGCAGCAAACGTGGCGACGTGTGCCTGGGGTGTTCCCTCGCATTCGGGGCTTCCCCAGGACATGCGTCCTGACGCCTCCTGCAAAATTTGGCGACGTTGCCTGAGGTGTTCCCTCGCACTCGGGGCTTCCTCAGGACTTGCGCTCTGACGCCATTGAACATGTCGACGGTGACAATCTGACAAGATATACTCCTTGATACTTCTCATCATCGTCCAGCTCTTCCAAGCAATCATCTGTACAGCTGATGGGAAATTGGCCTCAGCGAAATGCTGTCGCACCTTGTGGAGCATCTCAGGGCGCCAGACACCCCATGTTAGCGAAGACGGCTTGCGACGGCACCACATACGCAGCAGACACATGCCCTCAAAAGCATGTATGGTTCGCACCGCCTCAGCATCAAGCGTGAACATCTCTCCCGCATATAGCAGACGCGATTGGACCTGAGCTTGATAACGACGATATTTGTGTTTCAGCGGTACCGATCTGCATCCAAAATATGATATCTGAGCGAAAAAGGATCCTCTGGCGCATTTAAGTCGATGTGCTAGGTCCTCGTGTCCCTCGAGAAAGCTTTTACAGACAACGCAGCCCAGAATAGAAAGCGACTCCACCGGTGTGAAGGCAACTCGTTGATCTCCGACTTGGGCCAAAATCGGCGTAGGGTCCTGGGTCCCGCATACGAGTATCTGCAAGGATGATGACTTCCAACTCATTCCCCAGTCTGCTAAAGCAATGGTGAAAACATCAACGATCTTCTGGATTTCCTTAGCATTCCTCCCCACAAGGTACAGATTATCAGCCCAGAGCGCATGGTTGTACGTGTGGTAGGTAGCGGGGTTGTGGGGGTCGGGGATCTCGTACCCTATGTTCTGAGCGTCCAAAGAGGCAACTACAGAGGCCCACATGGCGATAACCACGATGTTGAAAGCAAGCGGGCTCTCAGTCCCACCCGTCCTCAAGCTCTTATCCCAAGAAACCCCATCCAGTTGGATCCCCTCGAAGACGATGGTGCAATTTGTAACAGCGAGCGGCTCGATAAGTGCATATTGTAAGCGTGCTGGGATCTCTAGTTTATCCATAGCGCGTGCAAGCATACTGAGCGTGACATTGTCGAATGCTCGTGCAATATCTGCCGATGCAATATGTGCGCTCTGATCTTTGCCCCATATAGAAGCGTGCTGTGCAATACCTTTAAGTGCGGCCGCGATCTCCCATGCGTGCCGTCCCCCTGCGAAGCCGTAGATTCCCAACTTACTTTTCCAGAGAGCCAGCCTGTCCTCGATAAGAATAGTGACTGCCGTGAGGTACCACTTGCCTAGAGTGTTGGAAACTATCAAGTTCCTGGTGTCATCCAGGGACTCCATGTTGGACATCTTCGGCATGAGATTCAAATACACATCACACCATGAGCTGGGAGTGCGCCGACGACCCGAATATATTTCCTGAAACACAGCAGTGATCCTGCGCATCGAGCGCCATGGCAGAGCTTTGAGTAACTCAATGCTAACACCATCGGGTCCACAAGCTTTCCCGCTACGAAGGCGGGCGCGAGCTCGATATATGACGGAAGGCGTGAGTGTGGGGCCAACTGCTTGGCTGTCAAGTGCTGCGCGACGGAGACGTGTAACAAGCTGTGCATTACGCTCACGCTCAGCAGAACATGTCACGGTACGTACAGCATGTGCCTGCACCTCCTCCTCCCAGGCCTCCCTGTCCTCCGTAACAATACCATCCACCTTCAGCTTACGAACTCTCGTCCTCTTCCCCCTCCTCGTCGGTGCTATTGAATATTCAGCTTTCTGTCGATTGTATTCGTCTTGCAATGGTCGGAGTTGCCGTCTAAGTTCACGCTGTGCTTGCCGGTTGCCTTTATGTTCACGAACTTGCTTCTCAAGTAGGGCATGCTGTGGGGTCCTCGCAGGGGGTGACCTCTGGTGTCCAGGAGCACTCAGCAGGGGCAGTGCGTGATCCCGAATTGTTCTTGCCATCTCCTCTGGGCCTACTACAGGCACCTGGATATCCACCAAAGCTCGAAACATATCCTCCTCCCTATGGCTCTCGAACTGCTTATGGGCAGTATGATGCCTAGGTGCAGGACGGTAACGTGATGTAGGCTTCGCTGCAACATTCATCTCAACACGAACGAGAGCATGGTCGCTGAATCGGCTGTCGTGAGCCTCATACAACATGTCCACTCTACCGTCTACAATCATGTCAGACCAACTGGTGGGCACCATGATGTAATCAAGCACACGGGGAGCCGTCTGCCTGCCTAAAGGTTCAAAAGTAGGCACCCTCTGAGTCCCTAGTGTATTTGTCGCGCAGAGCCGCATCCGCTGCATGAAGCCCTCCATCTCCTCCCTCATGTGATCTTCCCTCCACCTCCTCTGCTCATGATCCCCCTTCACACCGTACCCTCTATGCATAGCAATGGACAGAGCTTGGCCTGTGTGGACCCCGTACCTGGTCTCCAGTCCAGGCGTCAACTCCACTTGGCAGTCCCCCGCCAGCACAAGTCTGTACTCGGACCCATTCTGCGAACAAAAGTGTGCAAACGTCTGCCTAATATAACTAAGCATACTCTTCTGAACATCAAGTGCATCATCACGATCGCAATGCGGGAAATACGCTGACACCAAGAAAACACACGGGCGCCTAAACACAAGTATTGAAATACGGTCTGTCGAAAAACTGGCTTTGATATGATGACGTTGTTGCCCTCTGATCACAACGCCAGCCTGCTTGCAAGTAGAGAGATAAGATTCCCATCCCAACTTTCTAAAACTGATCGAATTATGTGAGAGGTTCTGGCACTCCTGCAGACACACGATATTTACCCCCAGTGTCGACAGTAGGCGCATGCAACTAAATCCCCTGTCCTGACTCTTGCCGATCTTATTCACATTCAAAGTCCCAAGCTGCATGAGTAGGGAGTCAGGCGACCCACTCTTAGGACCCGTTGAGCCCCGTCAACGACTTGAATTGAGAGCGGCCGTGAAATCATCATACGTGCATGTGATGTTTGTGTTGTGTTTAATCGTGCCATCCCATATGTCACGATGTACTTCCCAGTTGCCCGTCGTCACCTTGAATACAGCAACCTCAACCGGTCTGCGGCTCGCATCGGCAGGTTTCGTCCAGATCGTACTCGTACCACTGCCCGACCCCGTCTCGGCCTTGATATCCATCGCTGGGTTGTTGCCTATCTTCTCACGCCATGTGCCGTAGAATCTCCCGCATGCCGATATGTGATCCTTCTTCCATGGAGGTGCTTCCAATCGTACTCTGACTGCTGCTGGGGTGGCTGTCATATTCGCAAACATGCTGGCACGTGTGGGTGGGCAACGTGCCGTCTGCTGTGGCGTGCGGGTGTTGTCAGGCGTGAAGGCATCCTCGAGAAGTTGCTTGATCTCCCAGAAAACTGAATCCTCTGTGCCCGCCGTAAACTTCATCTTCACCGAGCTCATCATCATGCGACTGCCGTTCAAGCGTAGGGTTCCCATCGCATCGAAACGACTATCGATCTCGTTGGGAAGTATTGACCTGATATTAGTGATGAGCTGAGCAGCATCCGAATCCCTCATCATCGATTGTGAACGCTGAAGTGTTGACCCATTCCATTGTGTCCATCCAGTGAGCTCGACAAAGCTACGATGCCAAGAGAGCCTCTGTCCTCCCCCTCCTCCCAGAGGATTGGCACCAGGACCAGTACCGAAACCTCCAGAGGTGGATGCGCTGGCAGTGCTTGGTGGATTCGAACGGAGATCCTTCATCTGACGCTCTAGATCACTCATGCGTTTGTCCTGCACCTCCTGATGGGTAGAAATGCGTGCAATATCAGCTTTCATCATTCCCTGCTCAGCTGCTGCTACCGCCTGACCTGCCATGATTTCTTTGTGAAAGTTTTGCATCCATCCAGGCGCCTCGCTCGCTGTGGACAAGCTGGCCGCCCTGGCTGCCTCAAGAGACTGTCGTGCTTGTGCAAGCGCATCCTGATATGCTCGTCCCTCCCCATCACGTCCCTCTGCCCCGCAATGACGAACCTGCCTCTGAAAATCCTCTCCTGCTCCCATGACTGCATCTCCTCCTCCAGGCATGTTGGCAGCAATATTGGCCATATCTTCAGAGTCTGGGAACCCCCACCTTTGAAGAAAAGCACGATCTTGTAACACTTCACTTGCACGTTTGAAACTGTGGCGTGCAGTCCCGAAATATTGATCCAGGTCAACAGAAGGTATGTCCAAGGAAGGACCCTGTCTGCGGTACCACTGTGATGTTGTCTCTCCCCAATGTTCAAGACCACACTGCCGACGAAAGACAACTTGTGAATCCCAGGAGTCTCCCGTCCTGAGTCCTCTCACGATAACAGTGAATCAATTATGTGGAACAGTACAGTATGTGGAACCACCGTGTACAGTATGTGGAACCACGTTGTGAAGGAATGCCCCGCCAGATTTCGATTCCCGCGCTTCCGCCTTGATACCGTGTACAGTATGGGGAACAAAAGCCGCCTCTCTGCACGATGCAGCTCGAAACGAGGGGACCCCCAGCGGCGAGGCCAGGCTGGGCAGGAGGTAAGCTCTGCCACAACCTGGTCACCGCCGGGAACCTCGTAGAGCTCCTTCCACGCGTGAGAGTGCTTAGAATCGACAGAGAGAGCTTCTGGAAGCAGTTCGCGAAAAAAGCAAAATGGATTTTCTCTCATGTCGATATGAAATTGTTTCCGCCAATTGTTTTGATAGTAAATGTGCGTCTCCAGAGCTCATATTAAGACGCAGAGGCCCTCATAATCGTTTACAGGTGCGAAAAATCTGCTTTCTCACAATGAATTGTCAAATATCTTTCAAATCTTAGCAAAACCGACCCAAATGTGCCACATTGTCTCTTCTAGTCGGGTCGGCCAACTGGGCGCCGGCGGTAAACCGTCAACCTTTCTTACCGCCGGGGGACTCGTAGAGCTTCCTGACAATATATAATGTCGAAAAAAATTGCAGAGAACGAATAGTTTTTCAGCCCAAGCGATTTCAGACCTCTCGATGCAACAGCCGAACGCCCCCGATGCTTCTGGATTGTCTTCTGTACGAGCTCTGTAGCTCTCCTACAGCCCGAGTTACGTGCGTAAATCGACAGCACCTCTCAGGATGACTCGAACAAAACAAATAGTTTGGCAAACCCAGCTCGAGTATCAGACCGAGTTCAGACCTCTGAATGCGACAGGCGGACGCGTCTGATGTCTGCGAATCGATTCCTGTGATTACCAGCCCTGCAGCCGCCCTACAGCCCGAGTTAACTGCAGAAAACCGACAGCACCTGTCAGGATGTCTCGAACAGTACGAATAGTTTCGCGGACCTAGTTCGGGCAGCAGACCGAGTTCGGAGCTCTGGATTCGAAAGGCGACGCGCTTGATGTCTTCAAATCGATTAATCTGACCACCAGCACTGTAGCCCCGCTACAGCCCGAGTTAAGTGCAGAAAACCGACAGCACCTTTCAAGATAACTCGAACATTACGAATAGTTTCGCGATTCTAGATCGGGCAGCAGACCGAGTTCAGAGCTCTGAAGTCAACAGCCAAACGCGACTGATGATTCCCAATCGGTTTCTGTGAGTATCAGGTCTGTAGCTGTCCTATATCGCGAGCTAAGTACAGGAAACCGAGAGCGCCTGTCAAGATGACTCGAATAATACGAACAGGTTTGCGGACCTAGCTCGGCTAGCAGACCCAGTTCAGACTTCTGGATGCAACAGACGAACGCGCCTGATCATTCTGAATCGATAAGCTGTGCTTACCAGCTCTCTAGCTGTCCTGTATCTCGAGTTAAGTCCGATATACCGACAGCGCGTAAAAAGATAACTCGAAACGGCCGATCCCGCCGCAGTGCTTTTTGGCAGTAAAAGGCACCCGATCGAGCTGAGATCAAGATGGCGAGCAGGAATAAGATCGAATATCACGGGAAAAAATACTAGAGCTCTAACGAATGGTTAAATTTCGAGAACAAAATTTTCAACCGACCAAAAGTCAGCAAAAGGTCCGTCGAGATTTTCCTTGCCAACTAGCTCTCCAGCGCCCCGGAACTGGGAACCGGCGGTAAACCGTCAACCTGGCCACCGCCGGGAACCTCGTAGAGCTCTTTTTCTTGCACGGCGATCGTCGGAACACATGAAGAAAGCTTCTGGAGCGAGATACGAAAAACTCGAAAAATCACGTTTTACTGTTTTTATCCAACGTCGGTTCCTCCAAGTGTTTTGATAGTAATACTGCACCTACGGACCTAAGAATTTGACTGGCAGACGCGGCATAACCCACTACAGGTGCGAAAAATCTGGTTTCTCAAAATTAATGGTCAAATATCTTTGAAACCTTAGCAAAACCGACCAAAAGTTAACACTTTGTCCGCCCGGGCCGGGGGGTCCAACTAGCTCCACCCCGCGCCGGAATTCCTCTAGCTCCTCGATGCCGAAGAGCTCTACGAGGTATTACTGGGCGCCGGCGGTAAACCGTCAACCTGGTTTGTTTGTTTGTTTGGACTCGCGTTCCCAGCTGAGTGCAGCTGGGCGAGGACCGGTCCCGCAGAAGCACACGGGCAGCGCTGAGCAGCGCTTCGGCTGCCGACAATTCACATTCTGTGACTGTAGCTCCTTCGAGGAGCCACGCGGCCTCGGCCACATCCCTCCAAACGAGGGGCACGGCACTAGAAACAGCAAACTCATGCCCAGCAGGGAAGGGGCCCACGGTTCTCGCGGAAGCGATGCCTATCTCACTGGGATTGCACTGAGTATTGATTAAGCCGATCTGAAGCCAGAAACCACATCCTGATCCTTGCTGGTCAACCCCGCCATCAAAGCCTCCCCTGATAGCGAACGGTAAGAGATAAGTTTCGAATGGATATAGATAACAATGAGTTCTGTAGAATGTGCGGCCACATCTGGCCTCATGCGTCAATTCATCCGCTCGTGTATTGTCCTCCCTGAATTCATGTCTCCATATCTCACGTCCCAAGGCAGCAGGCCTCAGATTGAAACACGCAGCGAGCTCAAAGGCACAATCAATCATGGCAGCTGTCCTCTTGCAGTAGCCACGATTCTCACATCTCCATTTCCCCTGTAGCCAGGAGCAGATAAGTAATGAGTCACCCTTGAACTCCGCAGCAAATCCCTCTGAGGATATATCCCACACAGTCGCACGTTCCTGGATCATAGCATAACGTATTGCAAGCTTGGCGGACTCTTTGGGGTCGTACTTGGGGTGTAGAGGGTTGGTCGCGATGTCGACCGCCTCAGCATCGGCCTTCTCTCGAGCCTCAGGGGAGCCTCGAGGTCCATTAGGAGAGCCCTTCCAAGACACCACAAAGTAATCATAGACCTCCGTTTTGTTGTATTGTGTAAGGAGTTGCTTCCATACCTCCAAGAACTGAACCCAATCGCCCGGCACAGACTCCCACCACTTTTCCCCAAAGAACTGAATGTAGGGGAACTGCCAAGACCGACCGCCCACAGACACAGGGCCTCCACGAAGCCGCTTGCCCGAACTAGATAAGGCGCTGTTGCCGTAGACCTCGTAGAGCCTCTTTTCTTGCCCAGCTCCTCGGAACACGTGAAGCAAGCTTAAGCGAGAGCCGAAGAACTCTAAAAAATCGATCGCATACAAATAGTTTTGCGGACTTAGCGAGAAGCAGACTCTGTTCAGAGCTCTAGATGCTTCAGCCAAACGCCCTTGATGATTATGTATCGTTTTCTGTGCGTACCACCTCTGTAGCTGTGCTACAGCTAGAGTTAAGTGCAGAATACCGACAGCGCCTCTAAAGAGAACTTGAGAAATACGAATAGCGTTCTGGACCTAGCTCGACTAGCAGAACGAGTTCAGGCCTCTCGATGCAACAGACGCAAGCGCCTGGTGACACTGAATCAGTTTATGTGCGCACCAGCTCCGTAGCTCCTCTGAATCTTGAGTTGAGTACAGAAAACCATCATCACTAGTGAAGATAACTAGAAAAACACAGATAGTTTTACGGACCTAGCTCGAGTAGCAGACCGAGTTCAGGCCTCTGGATGCAACAGGCGAACGCGCCTGATCATTCTAAATCGGTTTCTGTAAGTATCAGCTCTGTAGCTCTCGAAATCGAGTTAAGTACAGAAAACCGTGAACGCGTGTCAAGATGACTCGGAACGCAGTTGGTTCCAGCAAGTCTTTTGATAGTAATATTGCAGCTACCGACCTGAGAACTGGGCGCCGGCGGTAAACCGTCAACCTTTCTTACCGCCGGGGGACTCGTAGAGCTTCCTGACAATATATAATGTGGGAAAAAATGCAGAGAACGAATAGTTTTTCAGCCCAAGCGATTTCAGACCTCTCGATGCAACAGCCGAACGCCCCCGATGCTCTGGAGTGTCTTCTTTACGAGCTCTGTAGCTCTCCTGCAGCCCGAGCTACGTGCGTAAATCGACAGCACCTCTCAAGATGACCCTAACAAACGAATAGTTTGGCAACCCAGCTCGAGTATCAAACCGAGTTCAGACCTCTAAATGCGACAGGCGGACGCGTGTGATGTCTCCGAATCGATCCCTGTGATTACCAGCCCTGCAGCCCCCCTACAGCCCGAGTTAAGTGTTGAAAACCGACAGCACCTCTCAGGATGACTCGAACAATACGAATAGTTTCGCGAATACAGTTCGGGCAGCAGACCGAGTTCCGAGCTCTGGATTTGGCAGGCGGACACGCCTGATGTTTTCAAAACGATGCCTGTGAGCACCAGCACTGTAGCCACGCTCAGCCCGAGTTGAGTGCAGAAAACCGAGAGCACTTCTCAAGATGACTCGAATAATACGAATAGTTACGCGATTCTACATCGGGCAGCAGACCCAGTTCGGAGCTCTGGATTCAACAGACAAATGTGACTTATGATTCTGAATCGGTTTCTGTAAATATCAGCGCTGTAGCTGTCCTATAGCTCGAGTTAAGTGCAGAAAACCAAGAGCGTATGTGAAGATGACTCGAAAAATAGAATAGGTTTGCGGACCTAGCTCGGCTAGCAGACCGAGTTCAGACCTCTGGATTTAACAGGCGAACGTGCCTCATCATTCTGAATCGACTAGCTGTGCTTACCAGCTCTGTAGCTGTCCTAAAGGTCGAGTTATGTTCATAAAACCGTCATCCCGTGTCAAGATGACTTGAAACGGCCGATCCCGCCTGCCTGCTTTTTGGCAGTAAAAGGTACCCGATCGAGCTGAGATGAAGATCGCGAGCGGGAACAAGATCGAATATCATGGGGAAAAGTATTAGAGCTCAAACGAATTGTTCAACTTCGAGAACAAAATTTTGAACCGACCAAAAGTCACCAAAAGGTCCGTCGAGATTTTTCTTGCCAACTAGCTCTCCAGCGCCCCGGAATTACTGGGCGCCGGCGGTAAACCGTCAACCTTTCTTACCGCCGGGGGACTCGTAGAGCTTCCTGACAATATATAATGTCGAGAAAAAATTGCAGAGAACGAATAGCTTTTCAGCCCAAGCGATTTTTGACCTCTCGATGCAATAGCCGAACGCCCCGGATGCTTCTGGATTGTCTTCTGTACGAGCTCTGTAGCTCTCCTACAGCCCGAGTTACGTGCGTAAATCGACAGCAACCCTGAAGATGACTCGAACAATACGAATAGTTTGGCAAACCTAGCTCGAGTATCAGACCAAGTTCAGGCCTCTGAATGCGACAGGCGGACGCGTCTGATGTCTCCGAATCGATTCCTGTGATTACCAGCCCTGCAGCCCCCCCTACAGCCCGAGTTAAGTGCAGAAAACCGACAGCATCAGAAGATGACTCGAACAATACGAATAGTTTCGCGGACATAGTTCGGGCAGCAGACCGAGTTCCGAGCTCTGGAGTCGGCAGGCGGACGCGCCTGATGTCTCCGAATCGATTCATGTGACTACCACCGCTGTAGTCCCCCCCCACAACCCGAGTTAAGTACAGAAAACCGACAGCACCTCTCAAGATGACTCGAACAATACGAATAGTTTCGCAATTATAGAGCCGGCAGCAGACCGAGTTCAGAGCCCTCGATTCAACAGACAAACGCGAATGATGACTCTGAATCAGTTTCTGTAAGTATACCTCGTAGAGCTCTTCGGCATCGATGAGCTAGAGGAATTCCGGCGCGGGTGGAGCTAGTTGGTCGAGCCGACCAGAAAGGACAAAGTGGTAACTTTTGGGTGGTTTTGCGAATATTTGAAAGATATTTGACAATTCATTTTGAGAAAGCAGATTTTTCGCACCTGTAAACGACTATGAGGGCCACTCCGTCTCAATATGAGCTCCGTAGGCGCACTTTTACTATCCAAACACTTGGGGGAACCAACTTCATGTCGACATGAATCAAAATCAATTTTGCCTTTTTCGAGAAATGCTTCCAGAAGCTCTCTCTTCTGATTCTGAGCACTCTCACGTGCGACAGGAGCTCTACAAGGTTCCCGGCGGTGACTAGGTTGACGGTTCACCGCCGGCGCCTCAGCTCAATAGCTGTCATATAGCTCGAGTTAAGTACAGGAGACCGAGAGCGCCTGTCAAGATGACTCGAATAATACGAATAGGTTTGCGTGTTAAGTCCAATATACCAAGAGCGCGTATCAAGATGACTCGAAACGGCCGATCCCGCCTGGACGCTTTTTGGCAGTAAAAGGTACCCGATCGAGCTGAGATCAAGATGGCGAGCGGGAATAAGATCGAATATCACGGGAAAAAATACTAGGGTTCTAACGAATTGTTGAACTTCGAGAACAAAATTCTGAACCGACCAAAAGTCACCAAAAGGTCCGTCGAGATTTTTCTGGCCAACTAGCTCTCCAGCGCCCCGGAACTGGGCGCCGGCGGTAAACCGTCGACCTTTCTTACCGCCGGGGGACTCGTAGAGCTTCCTGACAATATATAATGTGGAAAGAAAATGCAGAGAACGAATAGTTTTCAGCCCAAGCGATTTCAGACCTCTCGATGCAACAGCCGAACGCCCCCGATGCTTCTGGATTGTCTTCTTTACGAGCTCTGTAGCTCTCCTACAGCCCGAGTTATGCGCGTGAATCGAGAGCACCTCTCAAGATGACTCTAACAAAACGAATAGTTTGGCAACCCAGCTCGAGTATCAAACCGAGTTCAGACCTCTCAATGCAACAGGCGGACGCGTCTCATGTCTGCAAATCGACTCGTCTGATCGCCAGCCCTGCAGCCACCTACAGCCCGAGTTGCGTGCGTAAATCGGCAGCACCTCTGATGATGACTCGAACAACACAATAGTTTCGCGGACTAGTTCGGCCAGCGAGTTCCGAGCTCTGGGTTCGACAGGCGGACGCGCCTGATGTCTTCAAATCGAGACATGTGACCACCAGCACTGTTGCCCCCCCCCCCCCTCCAGCCCGAGTTGAATGCAAACCGAGAGCACTTCTCAAGATGACTCGAACAATACGAATAGTTTCGTGGTTCTAGATCGAGCAGCAGACCGAGTTCAGAGCTCTCGATTCAACCGACAAATGCGACTGATGATTCTGAACCGGTTTCTGTAAGTATCACCTCTGTAGCTGTCCTATAGCTCAAGTTGAGTACAGAAAACCGAGAGCGTCTGTCAAGATGACCCGAATAATACGAATAGGTGGTTTGCAGACCTAGCTCGGCTAGCAGACCGAGTTCAGACCCCTGGATTCAACAAGCGAACGCGCCTGCCCATCGAGATTTCTCTTGCCAACTAGCTCTCCCGCGCCCCGGAATTACTCTTCAGCTTCCAGCAATAACTTGCTAAGGGAAGCTACGAGTTACTCTTAAGCTTCCAGCAATAACTTGCTAAGGGAAGCTCTACGAGTTATTTAACTGGCAGACGCGGCAGAACCCACTACACGTGAGAAAAATACCGGTTCTCAAAATGAATTGTCAAATATCTTTCAAAACAAAGCAAAACCGACCGAAGGTTATCACACTGGGCGCCGGCGGTAAACCGTCAACCTTTCTTACCGCCGGGGGACTCGTAGAGCTTCCTGACAATATATGTGGAAAAAATGCAGAGAACGAATAGTTTTTCAGCCCAAGCGATCTCAGACCTCTCGATGCAACAGCCGAACGCCCCCGTTGCTTCTGGATTGTCTTCTTTACGAGCTCTGTAGCTCTGCTACAGCCCGAGTTACGTGCGTAAATCGACAGCACCTCTCAAGATGACTCGAACAATACGAATAGTTTGGCAACCCAGCTCGAGTATTAAACCGAATTCATACCTCTGAATGCGACAGGCGGACGCATCTGATGTCTGCGAATCGACTCCTGTGATTACCAGCCCTGCAGCCCCCATACAGCCCGAGTTAAGTGCAGAAAACCGACAGCACCGCTCAGGATGACTCGAACAATACAATAGTTTCGCGGACCTAGTTCGGGCAGCAGACCGAGTTCCGAGCACTGGATTCGACAGGCGGACGCGCCTGATGTCTTGAAATCGATTCTTGTGACCACCAGCCCTGTAGCCCCCCTCAGGACGAGTTGAGTGCAGAAGACCGAGAGCACTTCTCAAGATGACTCGAACAATACGAATGGTTTCGGGATTCTAGATCGGGCAGCAGACCGAGTTCAGAGCTCTAGATTCAACAGACAACTGCCACTGATGATTCCGAATCAGTTTCTGTACGCATCAGCTCTGTAGCTGTCGTGTAGCTCGAGTTAAGTACAGAAAACCGACAGCGTCTGTCAAGATGACTCGAATAATACGAATAGGTTTGCAGACCTAGCTCGGATAGCAGACCGAGGTCAGACCTCTGGATTCAACAGGCGAACGCGCCTGATCATTCTGAATCGATTAGCTGTGCTTACCAGCTCTGTAGCCGTCCTAAAGCTCGAGTTATGTTCAGAAAACCGTCATCGCGTGTCAAGATGACTTGAAACGGCCGATCCCGCCTGCCTGCTTTTTGGCAGTAAAAGCTACCCGATCGAGCTGGGATCAAGATGGCGAGCGGGAATAAGATCGAATATCATGGGAAAAAAAAAACTAGAGCTGAAACGAATTGTTGAATTTCGAGAACAAAATTTTCAACCGACCAAAAGTCAGCAAAAGGTCCGTCGAGATTTTTCTTGCCAAATAGCTCTCCAGCTCCCAGGAACTACTTTTAAGCTTCCAGCAATAACTTGCTAAGGGAAGCTCTACGAGTTATTACTGGGCGCCGGCGGTAAACCGTCAACCTTCCTTACCGCCAGGGGACTCGTAGAGCTTCCTGAGCATATATAATGTCGAAAAAATTACAGAGAACGAATAGTTTTTCAGCCTAAACGATTTCAGACCTCTCGATGCAACAGCCAAACGCCCCTCATGCTTCTGGATCGCTTCCTGTGCGCACGAGCTCCGTAGCTCTCCTACAGCCCGAGTTACGCGCGGAAATCGACAGCACCTCTCAAGATCACTCGAAAATACAAATAGTTTCGCGAATCTAGCTCGAGTATCAGACCGAATTCAGACATCTGAATGCGACAGGCGAACGCGCCGTCTCCGAATCGATTCCTGTGATTACCAGCCCTGCAGCCCCCTTACAGCCGGAGTTTGGTGTTTGGTCAGGCTACACAGGGCGCGTGCGCCCAAGCCTAAGGGCTAGAGCCAGTTAAATCCGCCTCCTCCGCTTTGCAGAGGAAATTTCTTTAACAATGTGCTCCACACCTGTGCACAGGCGCTCGGCAGCAGATAATTCTGCCTCCGTCACGGTGGCTCCTACATCAAACATGTAGGCTTCTGAGCTCACGAGTGTCCACGGGCCATTCTCTGGAGCAACTTCGATCCAGTGACCTCCTGCAGCACCCTCACTGCTCACTCCACCATCCCAGCATCCTCTGATGTATTTGATGTTTGTCCTGTTCTGTTTGATATAGTCGTGCTTGTAAATTCTGTAACAGTTTCCTTCTCTCGCATGGTGTGTAAGCTCATCAGCATAGGCATTGGCTTCCCTATATATATGTTTCCAGAAATCCCTACCGTACGTCGGGCATCGTATGTTGTGTTGTTCACTCACGTCATACATGATATTTTGTATCCTGGCGATCCGTTTGGCATACCCACTGTTGTCACAAGCCCAGACTCCCCTCAACCATTGTACGACCGTTTTACTGTCTCCGCACATTTCAACAGCGATACCTTCCATCCCAGGGTCCCATATCGTAGTCTGTTCATTAATAACTGCAAGACGTCGGGCCAACTCGTCATCTGTCGGTGTCTTCGCAAACCCTCCCATCCTCCTCTCCTTACTCCTCCTCACAAACATATCCTCCACTTTGGGTATCTGTGATATGTGTTCCACAAACTCCTCCCAATCCGTCGGTACAACGCACGTGTCGTGCCACAGAAGCGACCTCCATTTTTCAAAGGGTGCATGCCAGCTGCTCGCCACGATTCGTGGTCTGCCTCTGAGTCGTCTCGTTCCCTCTCTCGACATCGTCCGACTTATCTGCAGAAAATCGACAGCATCTCGGAAGATGACTCGAACAATACGAATAGTTTCGCGGACCTAGCTCGGGCAGCAGGCCGAGTTCAGGGCTCTGAATGCGACAGGTGGACGCGACTGATGTCTCCGAATCGATCCCAGTGATTACCAGCCCTGCAGCCCCCTCACAGCTCGAATTAAGTGCAGAAAACGGACAGCACCTCTTAAGATGACTCGACGAATACGAATAGTTTTGCGAACCTAGCTCGGGCAGCACACCGAGTTCCGAGCTCTGGATTCGGCAGGCGGACGCGTCTGATGTCTTCGAATCGATTCCTGTGATTACCAGCCCTGTAGCCCCCCTACAGCCCGAGTTAAGTGCAGAAAACTGTCAGCGACTCTCAAGACTCCAACAACACGAATAGTTTCGCGAACCTAGCGGGGGCAGCAGACCGAGTTCAACCCTCTGGATGGAACAGACGAACGCGCCTGATGATTCGCAATCGATTTCTGTGAGAATGAGCTCTGTAGCTGCCCTACAGCTCGAGTTAAGTACAAAATACCGACAACGCGTATCAAGATGACTCGAAACAGCCGATCCCGCCGCGATGCTTTTTTGCAGAAATACTTACCCGATCGAGCTGAGATGAAGAAGGCGAGCGGGAATAAGATCGAATATAGTCAGAAAAAATTCTAGAGGTCAAACGAATGAACCGACCAAAAGTCAGCAAAAGGTCCGTCGAGACTGGGCGCCGGCGGTAAACCGCCAACCTTTGTTTTTGCGGACTTTGCGGTCGACTGTGCAGGCTTTCCAGCCTAGTCGGAAGCAAGGAGCGGGCGCATCGGGAGTAGGCGGAAGCCTCACCGATCCAAACGATCAGAGGCGAAAGCCAACTCTTATTAGGAGGATGAGAGGTCAAGCACACACACGCGACAAACAAAGGCATGGCGTGAGTGAGCACAATCAATATCACATCATATCCTGTCCGAAATACGCTTGCACAACCCGCGGCAAGATTATAATCGTATGCTCAACGGCCGAGATCTCGGCATCAGTCACTGTTGAAGTTGGATGAATCGAGAACGCCGCACTATACACCTCCGTCCATATAATCTCATGGCTGAGTGGCTGCCTTGAGAGCCTCGATATCCGTCCAACATCTATCCAGCACCCGACTCCTACGCCGTCGCAAGAGACGCCACCATCGAATCCAGCTCTGATGGCACAAACGCGAAACACCTGTTGTACCTGAGGGGCGTAAAGCCCTATCCTATATCGAATCACTGGTGGCCCGACACGGGCCGTATGAGTGAGTACATCTGCACGCGTGTTCCATTCCCTATATGTGTGGCCGACAATTTCCCTCCCATGACAGGCAAGCCTAATTCCAAACCTCTGACACATGTTGTCAAGTTGGTTAATCATTCTGTTGATCCTATCCTGATATGTACGATTAATCACCCTCCAGACACCCTGAAGCCAAGACACCACCAGAAGACTGTCCCCAGAAATGTACACAGGGATCCCAAATGAGTCGAGGTCGTACTCAACCTGCTTCATATTTTGTAACGCGATACGTTTGGCCAGTTTGTCGTTGAAAGCCGCAGTGCCATCTTGGGCCCCATAAGTGTGTAGGTCGTTTTGTGTGATAGTATGTACCTCCTGCAGGGCCCCACCTGTGGTACCGTACCCTTTTCTTTTCTGAAAATAACTCAGCATCGTCCGTGTACACATGTGTTCGCAGAACTGAACATACGCAGCATCTGTCGGCACAAAGGACTCCCACCATTTGAGTCCATAGAATTCACAGAAAGAAAATAGCCAGCATCTCTGGCCAATAGCTCGACCTGAGCTAACATGTCTCCTTTTTAGCTGCGAAGCCTCCTGGAAGTGAAACATACCCCGCAGGCACTCCGACGCATCCGTCCTGAGCCTGTCCCACAGTGGACCGCATGCAACCGTAGTCATGTGGTGATATCTCCACGTACGTTGCGTCGAAGATACCTCCTCATGAGAAGCAGCACACAATATAGCAATGAAATCTGCAGCATCCTTAGCGGAGTTCCACACCATACGGAGAAATCGCTGCACCAAACTCGCAAATCCATAAGATCGAAATTGCTCTCTGGCCTCGTGGTACCGTCGTCGGTTCCAGTCCGCCATAGTCTCCCCCTCCCTCCTCGGCCGTCGAAACATACGGCACAAACACCATCCCTCGAAGGCATTGAGCATGTGTAGCGAGGAAGTATCAGCAGTACATGTCTCTAGACAATACAACGCCATACTCTGCACCTTGTCTTGATAACGACAAAACTTATCACGAACAGCTACCGCTCTGTTACGAAAGAAATCCGACTGTCCAATGAAACAAGCACGAGCCTCCTTGATGCGATATTCCACATCAGGATGAGCGGGTACTAGGTAGGTGGGGAAAATCTCATGACCCAATACTTTCATTCTGCACACACGTCGAAGTCTAAAGTCCTGATATCTCGAGCACGCAGGTATACACAAATCCTCACTGGCAAGAATATGTTTGTCACCATCCACTCTCGCATTTTCCCAACATGTCATATACAACAAGCTGCGATCCTTCCATCTCATCCCCCAGTCATGTAGTGGTAGGGTTAGATCGTGCATCATCTGAGCCAGCACAGTTGAGGCGGCAGAGACAAGGTAGCAGTTGTCCGCCCACACAAAGTGGTTCACGACTGCCCGTCGCTCATACTCTCCACAGACGCCCTCCAGCACATACCCCACTCCTCTACTGTCCCAATCCCGAAATATAGGTCCCCACATGGCACATATGATAAGGTTAAAGAGAAGAGGCCCCTCAGGGCCGCCCGTCCGTATACAGACGTCCCAGTTGATGCCGTCAATGGCCATACCCTCGACACCTAACGACCCCGTGGTGCAAACCAGCGGTGCAAGCAAAGCATACTGGAGATAGGCAAGAATATTGGCATGGCACAAAGCTCGCTTGGCGTTTTGAAGGCTGCAATGGTCGAACGCTTGTTTGATGTCGGCGTTAGCGATATGGACCGTCTGATCCTTTCCCCAGATGCCCCCATGTTGAGCCAGAGCCTTGAGGGCCCGCACAAATTCCACCGTCTTACGCCCCTCCTGGAAGCCATAGATGCCCAGGGGTCCCATGAGGCCAGCCCGAGACACAAATTGTTCGACCAGGATCACCACACAAGCAGAATACCAACGGCTGAGACTGTTTTGCCGACAGAGGTACCGTGCATCTGTCAGTGATGTCAAGCTCGGCAGCTTGGGCATGAAGGCGATCAAAATCTGCCTCCATTCCTGCGGATACTGCCGTGTCAAGCGAAATATCTCATCAAACATCCGAGCTACGCCACGCAAAGTCGCCCACGGCAATGCCTTGAGTAATTCACAAGGCAGCCTGTCGGGACCCGTGGCGCGCCTGGACTTGAGACGTGACCGTGCCTGGCATACCACCGCCATTGTCAGTCCCTCAGTGCAGTACCCGTCACATAGGTTCTGTTGTGCATCCCTCCTCAACTCCTCCAACATCTCCATATCCCGTCCTCTGACCTCCTCCGAAGTATATCTCTGTCTGGTATGTGCTCTGATCTCCTCCACCCACTCCTCCCTGTCCTCAGATACCCGCCCCTGCACAATGAGGTGCTTGATACCGTAACGCTCTTTGCGCCTGGAGGCAGGGGAGGTCCACGCGGCCAACGCCGCACGATACTCCCTCCGAAGTCCGTTGGCACGTCTGCGCAAGCTGGGTACGTCCACTGACGCAGGCAGAGGCTTCCGTCGCAAAATCTCCTGGCAGGCCGTGAGCCCTGCAGGCCTAATTGGCGGTAGTCCCCGTCCCGTGGCGGCAGTCGTGAATTTGATTTCCTCCTGCTCAGTACAAGCCCGAATAGTGGTCGACACAAGGTCCCCTGGAGAACAAGTAGTATTGGCATCTCCTAAGGCCCGATCGATTTCCTTTCGTGCCATATTGAGGTCCCCCCAATTCACCGTCTTATAACCCACCAAACTCTTTTCACGAGCTGCCGTCGGGATTCTACGTTTGACCAGCTCAGCGCCTGTGTCACTAAAAGTCCCCTGAAGCAGGCCATGGTCGCGGAGACGACTACGATTGTCTTCCCCCCATTACTCATGATCGTTTCAACCGTCATCTTATCGATCACCCACGTCCTGGGAACAAAAATGTAATCAAGAACCTTCTTACACGTCCCACCGAGATATTCCGTAACTCTCCCATGTATGTAGTCGTCGTGGCAAGAACGAATTGGCAGCCTTCATCCCCAGGCGCCCTAGAAAGCAGAGAACACGCTCGCGCAACTGTTGTCGTACGTCCCTCCTCTCCCGCTGTGCACCTCCCTCCTCGCAGGTCCTCCTCTCCTCCTTGGTAGCACTTCCCACCGCCTCATAGACTGTCCCCGTGCGTGAGCACTGCAGCTGAGTCGATGGGGGTAGCTCGACGTTGGCATCGAGCAACACAGAGACAGTCGCCCCCTTCCAACGGCTGCGCAGAGTGAGAATGACTGACTCGAGCGTGTCCAACGCCCCGCACTGCACATCTACGGCGTTCTCGACACCGGGGTCGGGAAGAGACGCAGAGACAACTATCAGAGGGGCACTCCCACTACCAAAGACCACCACACAGAACCGTTCATATTGACATATTGATTCACGCACACATGTACTCCACTCTTTGTTAAATAATAACCCACACTTACCGTCGCAACTCACACGATATGATAGACCACACCGCCTGATATATGCATCGAATTTGCCTCCGAAAAGATTCTGGCATTCCTGAACACCCCAGATGCAATCTCGCATTGAAAGGCACCTCAGGATCTCATTCCCCTTGAAATTGGCCGACCCCGCCCGATTGAGGTTCCAGCTGCCCAGTCGGATCCCCTTGAACGGTGTACGGCGTCGTCGTCGTCACACCCTCCTGTTGACTTCCGTCTCGATATCCGCCTTCGTCTTAGTAAACGCAGGTATGAGTTGATGCAACCTGTCGACAGTCTCACTCGATACCTCCCATGTCGCCCGCGTCGTGGTAAACTCGGCCAAAAGCATTGGCCTCGGAGCGGCCGTCGTGGGCACTGTCCATATAGTAGATTTGGGCGGTCCCATTTCCCCTCGCACAGCAATGACCTCTATACCAATCTGTGTACACATGCTCCGACTAGTGCCGCAGAATCTCCCCACCGCCTTAACGCGGTCCCTCTTCCACTCGGGGCACTCGACACTGACTTTGATCGACTCAGGGTTGACAATCTGCTTCATATTCTCAATGAGGCACTGTGGTGCTGCAATCTGGATTCCTGGAGGAGGCGCGGGACGTTTAGCAGGGGGTACCGTCACAAGGTCGATGCACCGCTTAACCCTCCAAATAATATCCCTGTCGGCCCCAGGCTTGAATTTGATTTTGGCCGATCCGAACATGTAACGGCCAGCGTTGATGCGCTCCGTACCGTCAACACACACGTGCACACGATCATCCTCCGAAAGACAATGATTTGTAATATTATCGATGAGCACCTTCACATCCTCCCACATGAGCATCTCCTGAGACCTCCTATCCCTGTCATTCCAGTTGGTGCCCCATCCCTCGAGTTCGACATACGTAGGAGAGAAGTAGGTGGTCCCAGGAGCCTGGTATCTTCCCGTCCTGGCATTAGCAGGCCTCGTCGAAGCGTCACTGGCAACAGAACCCGCTCGAACCTGTCCCTGGAGTCCCTGGACGATCGTCTCGAGTCGATTATGTTTAGTCTCCAGCCCCTGAACGCTCGTCTCCAGGCTAGAAATCGCAACACCCTGCTTCTGGACCTGGGCCTGAACGTTGTCGATTTTGGTCCCCTGAACTCCTATGGCATCCTGGATCCTTTCAGTGTTATCATCCATCTTGTGCATCATCTGCAATAGTAAACTCTGCATACCATCCTTCCCCTCCAAGGCGGCCTTCCTTTCAGCAAGAACCTCCTCACGATTACGCTTCACAGGAGGGGCGCCGCCATCCACCGTCATGTTATCTGCATGCTCTGGCATTGTGTCAATACACTGACGTCCGTATCCCCACGAGTGCAACCACTGTCGCGTCACCGTCCGTTCACAGAGAGGTACCACAGATTCACTATCTGGAGTGGAGTCGGCGGTATTCAATCGTCCGTCCAATGGATAGTCACCTGGGGTCTTCTCAATATCCTGAAGCTGTCTTTTACGAGAAGCTCTCTCGATAGCAGTGTCTGGCTTCTGACCGTAGTCCTGTGAGTACTGCAAATATGGCACTGTCGGTGATATATCCTCCAGCTGAAACCTTCTCGCTAGAACCGAAAAGTCGTATCCGTCCGTCTTCACACACGAACAATAAAAGACAACAAGCACAGCAAACAAAGGAAGCGGCCTGGTTGGCCTCGAAGATGCCGTACTCGCCGATGGCAGCGGCGGCTGCCGCGCCGTCACCCCGCGACGCCGACACCCCCTGAGCTCCTGTGGGATCCAGGAGCCCTGGAGCCGAGATCTTCCTTGAGCCGGGGGGGCTCGTAGAGCTTCCTGATCATACATAATGTTAAAAAAGTTGTAGAGAACGAATAGTTTTTCAGCCCCAGCGATTTCAGACCTCTCGATGCAACAGCCGAACGCCTCTCATACTTCTGGATCGTTTTCTGTGCGTACCAGCTCGTAGCTCTTACAGCCCGAGTTCAATGCAGAAGAGGGACGAAATCTGCCAAGGTAACTTGAAGAATGCGAATAGTTTTGCGGAGCTAGTCCGAGAGGCAAACCCAGTTCAGACCTCTGGATGCAACAGACGAGCGCGCAGAATGATTTCGAATCAGTTTCTGTGCGTATCAGCTGTGTAGCTCTCCTACAGCCCGAGTTACGTGCGAAAATCGACAGCACCTGTCAAGATAACTCGAACAATACGAATGGGTTTGCGAACCTAGCTCGAGTAGCAAACCGAGTTCAGACCTCTGAATGCGACAGGCGGACGCGCCTGATGTCCGAATCGATTCCTGTGATTATGCCCCCTGCAGCCCCCCTACAGACCGAGTTAAGTGCAGAAAACCGACAGCACCTCCCAAGATGACTCGACCAATACGAATAGTTTCGCGAACCTAGCTCGAGTAGCAGACCGGGTTCAGACCTCTAAATGTGACAAGCGAACGCGCCTGATGTCTCCGAATCGATTCCTGTGATTATGAGCCCTGTAGCCCCCCTACAGCCCGAGTTAAGTGCAGAAAACCGACAGCGCCTCTCAAGATGACTCGAACAGTACGAATAGTTCGCGACCTAGCTCGGGCAGCAGACCAAGTTCAGAGCTCTGAATTAACAGACAAACGCCCGATGATTCTGAATCGGTTTCTGTAAGTATCAGCTCTGTAGCTGTGCTACAGCTCGAGTTAAGTACAAAAAAACCGACAACGTCTGTCAAGATGACTCGAATAGTACGAACAGGTTTGCGGACCTAGCTCAGCTAGCAGACCGAGTTCAGACCTCTGGATGCGACAGACGAACGTGCCTGATCATTCTGAATCGATAAGGTGTGCTTACCAGCTCTGTAGCTGTCCTGTATCCCGAGTTGAGTCCAATATACCGACAGCGCGTATCAAGATGACTCGAAACGACCGATCCCGCCACAGTGCTTTTCGATAGTAATATTCACCCGATCGAGCTGAGATCAAGATGGCGAGCGGAAATGAGATCGAATATCAGGGGAAAAAATACTAGAGCTCAAACGAATGTTCAAATTTTGAGAACATAATTTTCAACTGAGCAAAAGTCACCAAAAGTTCCGTCGAGATTTTTCGAGCCAACTAGCCCGCCAGTGCGTCCGAATTACTCTTAAGCTTCCAGCTGCTAGCTTAGGGGAAGCTCTACGAGTCATTTTTCTTGCCAACTAGCTCTCCAGCGCGCCGGAATTACTCTTAAGCTTCCAGCAACAAGCTAAGGGAAGCTCTACGAGTTACTTGGTAGCATCGAAAACCCGGAGAGCGGAAGAGACCCTTTGGGGGCGGGAAGTCTTTCCTGGGGAGCTCTGGGAAGCTCCCCGGAGCTGCCGAAGCGCTGCCAGAGACGCTTCCATGCGTGCCTGTACGCGTGCAGGCACGCGTGGACGCTTGCCGGAAGCTCTCCCGGACACGTTGCCGGGCCAGGCGAGTCGCTGCGGGGAACGTGGAGCGCCGTGGAGGAGCTCCTGGCGGGCACCACCACCGTCCGGCTTCTAATCTTAAACCCTCTAGCTCTCAGCGAGCTCTCCGGGCATTGTCTCTTTTGGTCGGGTCCGCCAACTGGGCGCCAGCGGTAAAACGTCAACCTTTGTTACCGCCGGGGGACTCGAAGAGTTTCCCGACAACATATAATGTCGAAAAAAATTACACAGAAAAAATATTTTCAGCCCAAGCAATTTCAAACCTCTCGGATGCAACAGCCGAACGCCCCCGTTGCTTCTGGATTGTCTTCTGTACGAGCTCTGTAGCTCTCCTACAGCCCGAGTTACGTGCGTAAATCGACAGCACCTCTCAAGATGACTCGAACAATACGAATAGTTTGGCAAACCTAGCTCGAGTATCAGACCGAGTTCAGACCTCTGCATGCGACAGGCGAACGCGCCTGATCATTCTGAATCGATTAGCTGTGCTTACCAGCTCTGTAGCTGTCCTACAGCTCGAGTTAAGTACAAAATACCAACAACGCGTATCAAGATGGCTCGAAACAGCCGATCCCGCCGCGATGCTTTTTTGCAGAAATAATTACCCGATCGAGCTGAGATTACGAAGGCGAGCGGGAATGGGAAAAAATACTAGAGCTCTAACTAATGTTCAAATTTCGAGAACAAAATTTTCAACCGACCAAAATTCCTCAAAATGTCCGTCGAATTTCTTCTTGCCAACTGGGCGCCGGCGGTAAACCGTCAACCTTTCTTACCGCCGGGGGACTCGTAGAGCTTCCTGACAATATATAATGTCAAAAAAATTCAGAGACGAATAGTTTTTCAGCCTGCGCGATTTCAGACCTCTGGATGCAACAACCCAACGCCCCTCATGCTTCTGGATCGTTTTCTGTGCGCACGACCCGAGCTACGTGCGAAAATCGACAGCATCTCTCAAGATCACTCGGAAAATACATATAGTTTCGCGAATCTAGCTATATCAGACCGAGTTCAGACCTCTGACCTCTAAATGCAACAGGCGGACGCGCCTGCTGTCTCCGAATCGATCGCTGTGCTTACCAGCTCTGCAGCCCCCTTACAGCCCGAGTTAAGTGCAGAAAACCGACAGCACCTCTGAAGATGAATCGAACAATACGAATAGGTTCGCGTATCTAGCTCGGGCAGCAAGCCGAGTTCAGAGCTCTGAATGCGACAGCCGGACGCGTCTGATGTCTCTGAATCGATTTCAGTGACTACCAGCCCTGAAGCCCCCTTACTCGAGGTAAGTGCAGACAACGGACAGCACACTCGAAGAATACGAATAGTTTTGCGGACCTAGCTCGGGCAGCACACCGAGTTCCTAGCTCTGGATTTGGCAGGCGGACGCGCCTGATGTCTTCAAATCGATGCCTGTTAGTACGAGCCCTGTAGCCCCCCTACAACCCGAGTTAAGCAGAAAACTGACAGCACCTCTCAAGATAACTCGAACAATACGTATAGTTTCGCGAACCTAGCTCCGACAGCAGACAGAGTTCAGACCTCTAGATGGAACAGACGAACGCGCCTGATGATTCGCAATTGATTCCTGTGAAGATAGTCTCTGTAGCTGCCCTACAGCTCGAGTTAAGTACAAAATACCGACAACGCATATAAAGATGACTCGAAACAGCCGATCCCGCCGCGACGCTTTTTGCAAAAATATTTACCCGATCGAGCTGACATTAAAACGGCCAGCGGGAAAAGATCGAATATGGTGGGAAAAAATACTAGAGCTCAAACGAATTGTTGAATTCCGAGAACAGAACGTGGAACCGGCGGTGAACCGTCAACCAGGTTACCGCCGGGGCCGTCGTAGAGCTCTTTTCTCACACGGCGCGACTCGCTGAGCGAGTAAGCTTCTAGAGCAAGACCTGAGAAACTCAAAAAATCACGTTTTTTCTGTTTGTATCCAAGGTCGGTTCCTCCAAGTGTTTTGATAGTAACACTGCAGCTATGGGCCTGAAAATTTTACTGGCGGACGCGCCATTACCCACTACAGGTGCGAAAAATCTGCTTTCTCAAAATCAATTGTCAAATTGGTAGCGTCCACAACTGGCGCCGGCGGTGAACCGTCAACCTGGTTTGTTTGTTTGTTTGGACTCGCGTTCCCAGCTGGGTGCAGCTGGGCGAGGACCGGTCCCGCAGCAACACACGGGCAGCGCTGAGCAGCGCTTCGGCTGCCGACAATTCACATTCTGTGACTGTAGCTCCTTCGAGGAGCCACGCGGCCTCGGCCACATCCCTCCAAACGAGGGGCACGGCACTAGAAACAGCAAACTCATGCCCAGCAGGGAAGGGGCCCACGGTTCTCGCGGAAGCGATGCCTATCTCACTGGGATTGCACTGAGCATTGATTAAGCCGATCTGAAGCCAGAAACCACATCCTGATCCTTGCTGGTCAACCCCGCCATCAAAGCCTCCCCTGATAGCGAACGGTACGAGATAAGTTTCGAATGGATATAGATAACAATGAGTTCTGTAGAATGTGCGGCCACATCTGGCCTCATGCGTCAATTCATCCGCTCGTGTATTGTCCTCCCTGAATTCGTGTCTCCATATCTCACGTCCCAAGGCAGCGGGCCTCAGATTGAAACACGCAGCGAGCTCAAAGGTACAATCAATCATGGCAGCTGTCCTCTTGCAGTAGCCACGATTCTCACATCTCCATTTACCCTGGAGCCAGGAGCAGATAAGTAGTGAGTCACCCTTGAACTCAGCAGCAAAACCCTCTGACGATATGTCCCACACAGTCGCACGCTCCTGGATCATCGCATATCGTATTGCAAGCTTGGCGGACTCTTTGGGGTCATACTTGGGGTGCAGAGGGTTGGTCGCGGTGTCGACCATCTCAGTATCGGCCTTCTCTCGAGCCTCAGGGGAGACTCGAGGTCCATTAGGAGAGCCCTTCCAAGACACCACAAAGTAATCATAGACCTTAGATTTGTTGTATTGTATAAGGAGTTGCTTCCATACCTCCAAGAATTGAACCCAATCACCCCGTACAGACTCCCACCACTTTTCCCCGAAGAACTGAATGTATGGGAACTGCCAAGACCGTCCGCCCACAGACACAGGGCCTCCACGAAGCCGTTTGCCCGAACTAGATAAGGCCCTGTTGCCGTGCTGTCGTAGAACCTCTGTTATTGTATCGCGAGCCGTGATCCAGCCCACATTGTACATCATAAGTGCACGTCGGGAGTCGCGAAAGGCCCTCCTCCCTCTTGAGACGGCAAGTGGCTCGTCTCTGAGAGCTTGGGCTGCTCCCTCTCCGGAGGGCATCGGCTGTGAGCGGGCAATGGAACAGGCGACCTGCGTGCATAGATCCTCCAGGCGTCTCTCCATATCCGTAATCCTCCCCTCCACCTCCATCATAGTCGTAGCAGGAACATCCTCCCCCCGTCCCTCCGTAAAGCGAACACGTTTAGCACGTTGAGTCGTTGATCCCTCCACCTCAACCTCCGTCCTTGCCGTCCTGTCCTCCTCCAAAGATAGTACATATTGCCTCGTGGAGCGCATCATGCCCCAGCTCTTCCAGCACAGCATCTGCACAGCCGATGGGAAACCCCCATCGCAGAAGATTGTCCTGACTCGTGTCAGTGCAGCTGGCCGCCATACCTCCCACCCCACATCTCCTGCTTCCTCCTCCCTGACATTCTCAGAAGACACATACCCTCGAACGCATGGATAACCCTCACACACTCACTGTCAATCGTGATGGCCTCTGCTGCATATAAAAGGCGGCTCTGCACAGTCGATTGATATCGACGAAACTTCTTCACCAGTGGCAACGCCCTGCACGTAAAATACTGCACCTGCGCAAAGAACGCCCGTCGGGCCTGCTGGACGCGCTCCTGCACATCCGCGTGGATAGCAGTGAAACTTCTGGGAATCTGATACCCAGCACATTCAAACTCTCAACATGCTTGAAAGGTACAATCCGCGAGCCAATCTGAACCGTGACCGTATCAGTGTACTGAGTACCACACACCATCATTTCTAAACTCTCCTCCTTCCACTCCATCCCCCAATCCCTGAGAGCAGTAGTGAAGGCAGTGGCTGCCACCTGCGCCTCCGATGCTGACTTGGCGGCCAGAAAAATATTGTCAGCCCAGAGAGCATGATTCCATCGTGCATACCGACAGTGATCATCATGGCATGGCATCTCGACTCCGACACCGCGCTGGTCCAGGCGAGCAATCACATCCCGCCACATAGCAATAGTGACAATAGTAAACGCGATAGGTGATTCGGTACCCCCAGTACGGAGCGACCTGTCCCATTGCACATTTGGGATTGTCACTCCTTCAAACAGCACCGTGCATGAGGTAGATGAGAGAGGCTCCAATAACGCATACTGTAACCGTGCACTGATCCCCAGGGCCGTCATCGCTCTCGAGACTGTCGGCAGCGCCACAGCATCGAACGCCCGCTCGATGTCACAGCTGAGGAGCCACGCCGTTTGATCTCGCCCCCATGTGGAGGCATGCTGTGCAATACATTTCATGGCCGACGAAATCTCCCAGCAACGCCGTCCGCTGGTAAAACCGTAGACCGCCATATCACTCATGAAGGGTTCCACACATCTTTCCAATAAAATCGTCACGCACGTGAGATACCACTTGGCCAAGGTATTTCCAACAAGCAGGTTCCTTGTTTGTCGCAATGTTTCCAGTTTACTCGTTTTCGGCATAAGTGTTAGGTATACTTCCTGCCATTCCCTTGGCGTCGGGCGAAGCCCGTTGAATATATCAGAGAAAACCTTACCAATAGAGCGCGCTGACCTCCACGAAAGAGCCTTGAGAAGTTCAACCGAGATGCCGTCGGGCCCACAGGCCCGTCCTGTTCGGAGCCTGCTCCGCGCCTGCAGAATAGTAGAGTATGTGATCGTAAGTGCGTTGTCCGAAGAGGCTGTTGATTGAGATGCATGGCGACGCAGTGTGGACACTAGCTCCCGATTGCGGGCTCTGGAGTCATCACAAGTCATACTCTGCACAGCATATCGCTCCACCTCCTCCGCCCATAGTTCCCTGTCCTCCGTCATCATAGTCGTAGGACCCACATCCCCTCCCCCAGTGTCCGTCACCCTCAACTCCGTCACACGTGTCCTCCTCCCATGCCTAGATGGTAGTGCCTCCCACTCCACCTTCCGTCGGCGATATTCCCGCGCCAGCGGTCTGATGCGACGTCGAAGGTCTCGAGCCAACGCTCTGTCCTTCCTAGCACGTGCCTCTCTGAGTTGTACCTCCAGGTCGGCATGTTGAGGAGTCCTACTTGGTGGGAGCCCTCTGGAGTACCTGGGGGCCCTCACCGTGAGAAGTGGTAACGCATGTCCAGCGATCGTTCCAGCAATACGTTGTGGGGGCACCGTCGGGATCTGTACGTCCGCCAGGACCTGGAATTGGGCCTCCTCCCGATACGATTGGAACTCTTTGTGGTTTGTATGGTGGCTAGGGGGGCCTTGATATTTCGTGACCTGAGGGTTCTGCATCTGGAACTCGGCGTAGACACAGGCGTGATCCGAGAAGTTGGTAGTCGGGGTCTCTGGGATCCAATCCGTTCGGCATTCAACCAAGTCACCCTCCCAGGATTGTGGGACCATGAGATAGACAAGCACTTTTGGCGCAATAGTCTTCGCCCCAGACTTGCGTCGAGCATTGTTCGCACGATGCACGAAGGTCGGCTGCCGAGAGTACGGCGAGCCAAGAGAATTGACTGCCAGCAAGCGCATCCGACATAGCCACTCCTGCAGCTGGGATCGCCACATGTCCTCCTCCCACTGTCTATCCTCCGTATCATTCCCAGATCCCCTCCCGTCGAGAATCTGCACAGCACCTCCAGTCACCGTGCCTCCTGAACAGGTGATGTCGGGCGCAAGCTCAACATTAAAATCCCCTGCAATCACAAGCTCGCATGTGTATCTGCACTCCTCCTTCCACCTCCGATAAGTTGTTTCGATTGTTTTCAGCATCTCAAAAGCCACCTCCAATGAACGATTCTCCGATCTATTCGGAAAGTACGCAGAGACAAGAAAGATACACGGATGACGCAAGCACACAATTGCAAGACGAGCATGATTGTTCCAAGAACGAACTATGTTGTGACAAGACTTCCCCCTCAAAGCTATGGAAGCCTTCCTGTCACTTGAATAAACTAGGTGCCAGCCAAGCAGCTGAATTGAATTGGACGGTAAGTGTTCACACTCCTGCAAACAGAACACTTCACAGCCGTGAGAAAGAAGTGCCCTCATGCAAGCAAATCCCCGATCTGCTGTAGCCCCTTGTTTCATAAGATTCTGGGTGCCTAGCCTATGCTGGGCTGTGGGGCCACCAGCCCGACTGGCACCTCTGCACCGTCACACCCTGCCGGCAAGACTCGCCACAAATGTGTCGTATGTAGTCGTCGCACCGCTGCGCATAAGTACACCCTCCCAGATCTCGCGGTCCACTGTCCACCCCGTATTGATACGAAAGGATGCCAGTTCCACAGGTCGATGCTGAGGATCCTGCGGCTTGGTCCACATTGTGCTCCGTCCGTTGGGTCCCGATCCTGTCTCCCCCCTGATCTCCATGGCCTCACTGTAGGTACACTCGCGGTATGTCCCGTAGAAGCGTCCCACAGCTCCGAT
>CAUYUJ010001403.1:0-20000 GCA_963575745.1 Prorocentrum cordatum
ACGCGGCGCGCCGCTCACGGGTGTGAGTTTCGCATATAGGTGGCAAACTGCCCGATGCCGCGCGCGCCCCTGAGGGGGTAGGGTGGGTGGGCGGGCGGGCGGGCGGGCGTTTTTTTTTTGTTGTGGAGGGGGGGGGGGGGAGGGGGGGGTGGGGGGGTGGGGGGGGGGGGGGGGGGGGGGGGGGGGGGGCGACCCGCTTGCGTTGGGGATAGGGGTGGTGGTGTGTGGTGGTGTGGTGGTGGTGGTGGTGGTGGCGGTGGTGGTGGTGGGGGGGGGATGGGGTCTGCGCGCCGCCGCGCCGACGTCGCGCGCCGCGGCGGTGGACGCGCCGTTTCAAGCGAAGCTTCGTAAATTATCGAATAATGTCGCCAGGCCAGGGACCCGCAAGGCTTCGCGGGGCCTCGCAAGATGTCGCGCTGCTTGCGCGGGGTTCTCCTGTCATCGCTCAGTCTCGCAAGCGGCCGTGGGATCTGTACAAATCCTAGCGTTGGTTGAGCATGCGACATGAAGTTTAGGGCGATTCAGTCATTTGGGTTGCCTAAGGTTCAATTGGAATCGTCGGGGTTCCGCACGCGCGTGCGGGGCGTCAGTGGGGCGCCCCAGGGTGCACCAGGAACGCCTGAGGCGCATCGAAATTGCACGGGGCCCCCTGCAGGGCCCACTTGGGTTGCAAAAGGGTTACGTTGCATCCCGTTGGGCGGCCAGGGATTCCCCTGAATTGCTCCAGGGCCCTGGGGCCCCTCCGTGAATTTCTAGTGCTTCCATCGGGTTCCGCAAGGGTTCATTCGGGCTCCGCGCGAATCGCTGGGAACGCGCAGGGGGCCCTGCGGATTCCTCGGGGCTGCCCATGGCTCGTTTGGCTTCTTCCAGGCTCACCGAAATTACGCACCAGAGGTGTAGTTACTATTCGCAAACGTCAAACATCGCATCGGTCTGGGTTGAGGCCCAGATCGATGCGATGTTGACCGATGCGATGTTGCGTCGATCCGGTCGCAAACGTCAAACATCGCATCGCGTCGAAATTACAGCTGGGTGCGAACGTCAAACGTCGCATCGGTCTGGGTTGAGGGTCAAGTAGAATCGTCATGGAAACATGGCGGCCTTCCTGTCGTGGACACTACAGAACTCCCAATGGCTTGCGCGCGTGCGGAGTTCTGCCTTGGTCACGGCGTGGGCCATGGACCAGGCCACCTGTTAATGTCAAAATCCGATCGGCCAGGGCGCAGGGTCCACTTTGACTTCCAAACAAAAACGGCGACCCTGCGAATGCGGAAAGTGCAGAACTCACCACGCGCGCGCGTGGAGAGTTCCGTGTTGATCATAGTCGGACACATCCACCAATAATCAGGTTAACTTCAGAATCCAATCCGTCGCCGTTAAGGGTTCACTTTAGCTTCAAAAACCAACCTGGCAACCTTTCCACTGTGGTCAATACAACTCTCCTAGCGCGCGGGTGGCAAGTGTCACCCGCACGCGTCCGTCGGCCACCCCGTAAGATTCCACTTCAAGCCCCAGACAAGCATGACAAGTTGTATATTCTTGCTCGAAAAAGAACACCGAAACACACACAGCATCTTCAAAACTCACTCGGTAACAGTTAAGCGTCAGACACTGCCGAATATGGAGGGCGGTTATTTTCAAAATGCGGCTCTCGCTTTGGCGCCGCGCATATTCGTCTGAAATGTTTGCAACCATTACATGGATGAAGGGCGCATGTTTTCAAAATGGTGCTCTGGTCTTTGTGCCGCGTACATTTGTTTGAAAAACACGGCCGAAGTCTGCTTATACTTCCAAAAACTGTGATGGAAATTTTCTCTGGCCCTTCAAGGAACCCGACTCAGGTTGAAAAGTTCTGTATTGCCCACAATAGAAGAGTCGACATGTAATTCCAAAAACTGAATTGGAAATTTTCTGGGGCCCTTTAAGGAGGCCGACGCATGTTGCGCAGTTCTGTATTGTGGATAATACAGAACTTCAACGCGCGCGCGCGCGCGCGTCTGAGTTCTGTACTGCCCACAAAAGAAGAGTAGCAATGTAATTTCAAAAACTGAATTGGGAATTTTCTGGGGCCCTTTAAGGAGGCCGACGCATGTTGGGCAGTTCTGTATTGTGGACAATACAGAATTCCAACGCGCGCGCGCGCGCGTCTGAGTTCTGTACTGCCCACAATAGAAGAGTAGCAATGTAATTTCAAAAACTGAATTGGGAATTTTCTGGGGCCCTTTAAGGAGGCCGACGCATGTTGGGCAGTTTTGTATTGTGGACAATACAGAACTCCAACGCGCGCGCGCGTCGGAGTTCTGTACTATCCACAATAGAAGAGTCGCAATGTAATTTGAAAAACTGAATTGGGAATTTTCTGGGGCCCTTTAAGGAGGCCGACGCATGTTGGGCAGTTCTGCATTGTGGACAATACAAACTCCAACGCGCGCGCGCGCGTCTGAGTTCTGTACTGCCCACAATAGAAGAGTAGCAATGCAATTTCAAAAACTGAATTGGGCATTTTCTGGGGCCCTTTAAGGAGGCCGACGCATGTTGGGCAGTTCTGTATTGTGGACAATACAGAACTCCAACGCGCGCGCGCGCGCGCGCGTCGGAGTTCTGTTATGTCCACAACAGAAGAGTGCCAATGGAATTTCAAAAAAACTGATGGAATTTTCTGTGCCCCTTTAAGGAGGCCGTGACGGCATGGTGCGCAAGTCTGTTGTGGGCAATACAGAAACCGACGACGCGCGCCCCGTCGCCCCGCGCGTCGGAGTTCTGTAATGTCCACAATAGAAGAGTCGCAATGTAATTTCAAAAACTGAATTGGGAATTTTCTGGGGCCCTTTAAGGAGGCCGACGCATGTTGGGCAGTTCTGTATTGTGGACAATACAAAACTCCAACGCGCGCGCGCGCGCGTCGGAGTTCTGCACTGTCAACAATAGAGAAGTCGACACGTAATGCCAAAAACTGAATTGGACATGTTCTGTGGCCATTTTAAGGAGGCCGACGCATGTTGGGCAGTTCTGTATTGTGGACAATACAGAACTCCGACGCGCGCGCGAGAGCGCGGGTCGGGCGCGCTTAGCACCCCCCCTCCCCCCCCCCCCTCTCAAAAAATGTACTGTCTCCTCCCCCCGATGCTCCATAACACCCGCCGCCCGCTCGCCCTCACCCTTTTTTGTTTCTGTTGTGTTGTCTCTCTCTCTCTCTCTCTCTCTCTCTGCCTCTCTCTCTCTCTCTCTCTCTCCCTCCCTCCTGACTCCTCCCTCCTTCCCTCCCTCCCCCCCACTCCCCCTCCCCTTTTCTCCCCCCTCCTCCCTCCACCCGCCCCCCCCCATCTCAATCCCGTGCTCGCCCCCTGGCATCGCCCCTTCCCCCACCACCGCCCTCTCGTTCTCTCATTTCCTGCCAGTCCCTCTCTCGGCCCATCCCTCCTTTGTCCATCCACCCTTTTCCTCCCTTTTGTCCCGCCTTTTCGTTCTCGCGGTGCCAGTCCCGCCCCCCACCCTGCTCGCCATGTGTTTGGGCGCCCGTGCCGCCCAGGCGCGCCCGCGCACCTCGATGGCCGAGGTCTGGGGGTGCAGCGAGGCCCCCGCCCCGCGAGCGCGCCAAGATGAGGAGGGTGGGGGAATGAGGCGGACGGGGTGAAGAGGACGAGGCGGCGTTAGCACAGTCGGCCCAGGTCTACTGGAGGGCGATGAAGGCCAGAATGGAGATACGGAGGCGGAGGACGATGATGATGTCGGAGGAAGGGAGGGGGGGCGAGGGCGAAGGGAAGGAGGTGGATAAGGAGGAGTCTGAGAGGAGGCAGGAGAAATCGCACGGCGAGGACGCGACGGCCGCGCCGCCGCGCGAGGCACCACCCAGACCTCGGTCATCGAGGCCCCGGTTGCGCGCTTGCGCGCGCCGCGAGGCCACGCACGAGGTGCAATGCGTGTGCATTTGGATATGTAGATGTATATGTATATGTAGATGTACATGTATGCGTTTGTGTGTAGATGTATAGGTATATGTGTATGCATATTATTATGCATTTATGTATATGTATACGTTTGTATGTGTGTGTGTATGTACGTGTGTGTATGTATGTGGGTATGTATGTGCGTATGTATATATATGCATATGTATATGTATATGTATATGTATATGTATGAGTATACGTATATGTATATGTATATGTATACGTATATGTAGGTGTCTATGCATATGTATGTGTTTATGGGGTCTATGCCATATCGGCGCTCTGGGGGGTCGCCTGGGGCCGCGGCTGGTCAGTCAGACCCTTCTGCAGGGCAGTGCATCCTGGATATATGTTCGAATCCAGAACGGATGAAGGCGCTGATGCCTTGGCATCTCGATTGGCCAGGCGCGAGGGGCTATATATAAAAATGCGGTGGGGCGCGATGCGCGAGAAGTATAAACACGTCTGTGTATATATATATGTGTATACATACATACGTACATGTAGAAAGGGGGAGAGCGAGGGAGGGAGAGAGAGAGAGAGAGAAAGAAAGAACGAACGAGCAAGAAAGAGAGAGAGAGAGAGAGTCATCCTCGGGCGATGGGGCACGAGGGAGATCGGTGCCCACCATTATTGGTCTCAACTGCCTGCGCACCGTGCCAGCACAGCATTCTCGGTGGCGGTTGCTCAAACCGATGAGGGTGACGACGATGATGCTGATGGTGGTGACGATGATGGTGATGATGATGGCGACGAGGATGGCGATGATGGCGGTTATGCTGGCGGTGCTGCCGATGAGAGGATGAGGAAGACATTGGGGAGACGATGAGGAGGAGGAGGAGGACGACGACGACGAGGATTGTGGCGGACGCGGGAATAACCACGTGAAAACGATGACGACGATGATGTTGGTTCTGACGATGGTGATGCTGATTATGATGATGATGATGGGGAGAATGATGATGGTTACGATGATGATGCTGATCATGATGCACATGATGATGATGATGATGATGATGATGAGAATGATGATGATGATGATGATGATGATGATGATGAAGCTGATGATGGCGCTGATGATGACGATGACGATGGCGATGTCGTGGCCTTCGGCCCATCAATCCACCGTGCATGGGTTGTCGGTTAGAGTCCCCCTATATGTTCATTCGGATATCGGATGAGGCATCTCGGAGGCCTCCTGGAGGCAAGTTTGAAACCTATTGAGGGCCGTTTGGAATCATCTTCTGGCTTCGGTTTGGGTCTCTTGGGGGCCTCGTGGTGCCGCTTGGGGGCCTCTGAGGTCTCGTGGCGGCCCTTGGGGCCTCCTGCAGGCTTCTTGGGGGCGGAAGTCGTGTTCACCATCTTGGGTTCCTTTTGGGCCCCTCTTCGGGCGTTCGTTGGCCGTCTTGGGCGCCTCTTGGGCCGTGGTGGGGCCTGCTTGGGCAGTCTTGGGGCCCCCTTGGGGCGGGGGCCTGTTGGGCCGTCTTGGCGCAGTTCGCGGGGCATCGTGGTCCGCCTTGGAGCGCCGACGCTCGAATCGGCGAATCGGACAGATACGCATTAGCTGCCTCGGGGCAATGCCAAACGAGGTCGATTGAAAGCAAGTAATGTGTATGGATATCCCAGGGTGGTGGGACGCCGAAATCTTGGCATGTCAACAATTTGCCAGGCGCGAGGGGGAATCGACTACTGCGAGGAGGCGCGAGGCGCGAGTGAGATATATGGATGGGCATCCTAGGGCGATGGGGCGCGATGGGCATCGATGGATCGATAGTTGTATATACACGCAAACAACGATGTTGATAAGTTAGGGTGGAAGCGAGGAGGTTGGAGGTCAGAGGGTTATGGCGCGAAGAGGCCTCGGGGGGCGAATTCCTCGCAACGGGCAGCGCAGGGGAAGGAAGGGCGAGCGAGGGGATGGCGATAGGTGGAGTGGGCGGGTGATGGCGATGATGATGGTGATGATGCGTTCGTCGCCGTATTGCTCGAGGCCCTACGATCGACTTCGCTCGCTTGCAGCGGGGCCATGTCACACAACAAGCCGCAAACGCCTCCACTCAAACGGCAGCGGACCGAGCCCGTGACGCTCGAGGGCGAGGTGGAGCTCGAGGGCGAGGCCCTCTGGCGGCTGCTGGCGCCGCTGCCACCCGCCTCCAACTCGGATGAGGCCGAGGCGGCCGAGACCGAGGCGGCGCCCGCCGTGCCGTCCGAGACCGCGCGTGAACCCGTGGGAGCATATGTCGCCGCGAGGCCCGAGTCGCTCGCCGCGCGGAGCGCCGCGTCCAGGGCGTGGTCGGCGGCGATTGTGGCAAGGGCAGACTGGTGTCTGCTGCGGAAGAGGTCCAAGCGCCTGCTTTTGCAGCTGGAGAATGTCTGGTACGAGGGGGAACTCGCTAGACAGGAGTGGGCGCGCTTGGACGCTGCTGCCAGGGCGCTGCGGCCCCCGACCACCATGGAGCTCCAGCAGATCGTTGGCTTGGACAGGAGCATCGATCACCACTAAGGCCGAGGGCAAACTCGACGGAGGATGCGGAGGCATGGGGAGGAGGTGTGAGGATGGTGGAGGGGGGCGGGGGGGGGCAACATCCCTCGCGAACCAACCCGCGACCCGTTCGGCCACCCAACTCGCGACCCACGCGCGGCCCGCCCGATGCCCAAGCATCTCACTTTAGATCGGCGAGATGAGCACGCCGACGCTTGCAACTGGTTCCTCTGCATGCTCGTCCGATCCTGTCGGGCTGCCGACGGCCCCAGCCACCGCTTTCCGATCAGTGCAACGAAGAGCCGATCGAAGTATCTCGCGTGCACGGGGGCGCCCAGATGCGTCAGCTGATAGAGAGCGCGGCTAGCGTCTCTGCTGTTATCGGGGGCGCAACATACGGGTGCAACGTGTGCGCTCAACCTGCGGGCCCAACCAATGGGCGCAACAGATGGGGCTATATCACGATATCTCCCTATTAATTATATATACACATATACAGACATACATATACATCTGTATGTTTACAGCTGTCTGCGGGAAGTACCGCAACCCTGCCAGGTCAGCTCGAATCGCTGGGGATGGTGATGACGATGATGGTGATGATAATGTCGCCGATGATGGCGATGATGGCGATGCTGCTGGTGACGGCCACCAGAGGATGAGGAGGACAATGAGGAGTAGATGGGGGGGGGGATGGCGACGAGAATTGTGGCGGACGCGGAGGGTGAAGAGCACGATGCCGATGTTGACGATGGTGATGATGGTGATGACGATGATGATGATGCTGCTGATGCTGGTGATGCTGATGCTAGCGCTGATGACGATGATGACGGCGATGATGATGACGATGACGATGACGATGATGTTGACGATGATGATGATGATGATGATAACGGTAATGCTGATGCTGATGATGATGGTGATGATGGTGGTGATGATGACTGCGGTAGTGGTGGTGGCGATAATGACCACGAGGGGGACGAAGCCGAGGACGGTGGCGAAGAGAAAAGGGACGATACTACGAACAACGTCATGAGGCACATACCGCCTCAGCCCTGCAAAAGCCACGTGGACCTCATGTGGTGTGTCTCCTGAGCTCCTGAGGAACCGTCTTGGAGGTCCGTTGGGGCCGTCTTGGGCCATCTTGGGGCCCTCTCGGTGCCCTCGTGGTCGTCTGGGGCGGCGGTTAGGGGCCATCGCGGGGTTGTCTGGGGTCGTCCATGGGTCCTCCTTTGCAGCCTTGGTACATTTTTTAGGGGGGGGTTAGGGCCAGCTTGAGACTACCTTGGGTCTGCCCTGGGCTCTCCAGGGGCACTCTCAGGCTGCCTTGCGGCCGTATTGCGGGCATCCCTGGCTATCTCGAGGCCCCTCTGGGGCCGTTGCGCTGCCATGTTCGAAGCCGCTTGGGCAGCCTTCGGCCGACGGAAGCTCGAGAAAGCGAGAACCCGAAACCAACTTTCCACCATCGATGTTGACCTCTTCGGGCCGTGCTGGAGACTCCTCTGGAGCCCTCTTGGGCCGTCTTGGGGGCCCCGTGGGCGGCCTCGGAAATACGTTGGTAGTCTTGGAGGCATCCTGGTCCATCGTGGCTGCTTTGGTCCCCCATGCATGTTTTGTTTTCGGCCAGGTCTCGGTGCCGAGAACTAAGGCATGTCTTAATTGTCGGGCGGGGAACTAGGACAGGTCTCAACCTTCGGCTCCCGAAACGAGGGCTGTTGAAAACATTCAAAACCATTTCAAAGTGTCTGAAGACGTCGTGTCTTAGATATTGGCGCCGAAAACCCAAACCTGTCTTAATTATCGGATCGGGAACTGAACCAGGTCTTTGTCTTCGGTTCCCGACACTATGCCTTACCAATGCAATTCAACACAGCTCAAAACATTTAAACATGTCGTGTCTTAGTTTTCGGGGCCAGCAGCCCACGCGTGTCTTACCGAATGCGACGATTAAGACATGTCTCCATTGTCGGGCCGAAGAAGAAAACGCAAACTAAGACATGTCGCAGTTTTCTGGCCGAAAACTAAGACATGTCGCAGCTTTCTGAGCAAAAACTAAGACATGTCTTAGTTTTCAGACCGAAAACTAAGACATGTCGCAATTTTCTGGCCGAGAACTAAGACATGTCGCAGTTTTCTGGCCGAAAACTAAGACATGTCGCAATTTTCTGGCCGAGAACTAAGACATGTCTCAGTTTTCTGACCGAGAACTAAGACATGTCTCAATTTTCTGGCCGAAAACGAAGGACATGTCGCAATTTTCTGGCCGAGAACTAAGACATGTCTCAGTTTTCTGGCCGAAAACTAAGACATGTCTCAGTTTTCGGGCCTCAAACTAAGACATGTCGCAGTTGTTTGGCCGACAACTAAGACATGTTGCAGTTTTTCCACGAAAACTAAGACATGTCTTAGTTCTCGGGCCGAAAATTAAGACATGTCGCAGTTTTCTGGCCGAGAACAAAAATGTGTCTCAATTTTCGGGCCGAAAACTAAGACATGTCTTAGTTTTCGGGCCGAAAGCTGCGACATGTCTCAATTTTCGGGCCGAAAACTAAGACATGTCTCAGTTTTCGGGCCGAAAACTATGACATGTCTCAATTTTCGGGCCGAAAACTGAGACATGTCGCAATTTTCGGCCGGACAACTGAGACATGTCTTAGTTCTCGGGCCGAAAACTGAGACATGTCTCAGTTTTCGGCCCGAAAATTGAGACATGTCGCAGTTTTCGGCCGGACAACTTTCCTAATGTCGCTACATGTCGCTAAATGTCGCTAAATGTCGCTAAATGTTGCTAAATGTCGCTATGTGTCTCTAAGTGTCGCTAAATGTCTCTAAATGTCTCTAAATGTCGCTAAATGTCGCTAAATGTCGCTGAATGTCGCTAAATGTCTCTGAATGTCGCTGAATGTCGCTGAATGTCGCTAAATGTCGCGAAATGTCTTTAAATGTCTCTACATGTCGCTGAATGTCGCTGAATGTCGCTGAATGTCGCTAAATGTCGCTAAATGTCTCTAAAACAGACACCCAAAGACATCCAAAGACATCCAAAGACATCCAAAGACATTCAAAGACATTCAAAGACAAAACAGAGACAAACAAAGACATCCAAAGACACAGCAGCGACATCCAAAGACATCCAAAGACACGACAGAGACATCCGAAGACATTCAAAGACAAAACAAAGACAAACAAAGACATCCAAAGACACAACAGCGACATCCAGAGACATCGTGAACGCAAGCAACCCCCCCCAAACCCATACGATCTCGGAACATATGTGGGTAACTCCGCAAATCGCACGAAACAAGCATGCCAAGCCCCGCGACATCGCAAGGGAACCCAGTGCAATCTCATTGAACAATTAACAGAACCCTCTCGAACCTTTTGAATATCAAATCTAATTAATGCGCATCTCTTGCCACGGCGCAACAAACTCCCACTGGGATCTCGGCAAAATTCGGGAACCCGAAGTAATCCAAGCAGTTGGCGAGAATCCAAAGCAACGTAAGATAATCTTAAGCAATTGGGGGGGGGCCCACGGCAAACCGAGCGAATGCACGGTAACCTGGGCTAGTTAGGGCAATCCTAGGCGAGACCAGGCGAACGCAAGGTAAACTGAGCGAATTTAAAATAATCTGAGCTGTTTAAGGCAATCCTAGGCGAGTCTATGCGAATGCAAGATAACCTGAGCGAAACAATATAAATCATTAAGCAACGCAGCTCAAGCCTCAGAGTGCTTTGGGGCCCCTTTCTTCAGGGTCTTGGGCCAACTCCGAAGTTATATGGGGTGGTCCAACGGCGCCCTCGCGAGGCTTCCTGTGAAGCTCTCGGGCCCCCCATCAGAGGCCACTGAGGACGCCGAACGAGGCGCCCAGGATGCCCATTCAGGGGGCTTAGCATGCCTTCAGGAGGCTCTCGTGACCCCAGTGCTCGAATGCGTCGGGGGCAAATCAATCTCCTAGAAATCTGCGGATAAGAGCGAGGGTATTGGAGGAGGAGGAGGAGGAGGAGGAGGAGGAGGAGGAGGAGGAGGAGGGCGATGACGGGCCTCGCGGGCCCAGGGGGCGGGTGGTGGCTCAACAGGAATCTGCACCTGATGCACCGCGCCCATTTCGGCACCCCTCGCACGGATCCCGCCCCGTCCTGACAAAAGCACTCGATAGCCGCCAACTACACCTGAGGCCCACCGCCCATTTCAACACGCCCTCGCACAACGACCCGCCCGCGCCGCCACCCGCCCGCGACCCGCCCGCGCCGCGGCCCACCCGTGCCGCGACCAACCCGCGACCCACCCGCGCCGCGCCCAGTTCGACACCCCTCGCAATGATTGCGCACCGTCCTCGCCAGGGCTCTCGTGCGCCGCTGGGCCAGCGTAGCTGCTTTGGGCCGAGCCGTTACCGCGCCTGTTCAGGCCGAACGCTCCAGCTGTTGCACCCCGCCCCGCCACCTTGCAGAACGCCCGCAATGCCCGCACACGCGCCCGAGAAAAGGGAGGCAGAGGCGCGTTGTCGGAGCGCCCACTGGGGTCCGACAACTCGCGCTCTGGCCACCCTTTTTGGTGTATCTGTGGGCGTTGATCATCACCCCTTGGCGGCCCACAACCCATGGAGGCAAGCGGGCTGGTCGAGGTCGCGAAGCAGCCCAAGAAGAAGAAGAAACCTGGGCCGAGAAGCAAAAAGGACATCCGCTACGCGCGGGCCCGCGACAGGATGTTCGGCCGCCACCTGAAGGAGATCACCGAGACGTCGTCTGGCTCTGACATCCAGGATGAGGGCGTGAAAGAGTTCATGAAGAAGTACCAGAGCACGCACTCGTCCACGGTGATTCGCCGCCGCCGAAGCCACCGCGGTCGCCGCCGCCGCCGCCGACGACGACGACGACGACGAGGGCGACGACGACGACGACGAAGACGACGACAACGGCGACAACGGATACGATCATTGGCGCGGGGGAGTCGGAGGAGTCGATCGGAAAAGGGACTCGGGGGATGGGGGGTCGGAGGAGTCGGAGTCGGAGGAAGGGGAGCGGCGGTCGGTGGAGTCAGAGGAGGCCGACATTCTTTGTCGCACCCCCCCAGGTGAAGGCGCAGCTGCGAGAGGTCTGGGACAGATGCGACAGAGACTTCTCCGCCGCGGGGACGGTGATCCTCGCGAGGAAGACCATGTGGCACCTCGGCCGAAACAGAAACACAAACAAGCGACCATGGCCCAGGGGGAGGGGTGGGGGGTGCTGGCTGGGGAGGGGGGGGGTGCGGAAAAGAGCAGCGGGGCGCTGGTGGCAAGGTAGATGGTGTGAGAAGTGGTTGGATGGGGGGGGGGAAACGCACCGCGCCCCGTTCCCGCACCCCGTGGCCACACCTTGCTGCATCGCCCCCTCCCCCCTGGGTGAAGGTCGGTCTCGTGTTTTTGTTTCGGGCCGCGGGCCAGGCAAGAAACGTCTACGGAGGGCGAGTGGCTCACGCCCGAGCAGCTGGAGGACAGGCTGAAGTCGGCATTGCGAGCAGCATCATACACCACGTTCGCGAGGAAGAACGGGTTGACCAAGTTCGACCCGAAGGTGGATTGCACGGTGATCTACCACACGCGCAAGTTGGAGAGGTTCGGCACTAAGAAGGAGGGCATCATCGAGAAAGGGGGCACGGTCCCTGCTTCACGCGACGAGGACGAGGCGGACCAGGACGCGTATGAGGAGTTGTCCGACAGCGCGCGCGAGCAGGAGGAGGGAGAGGAGGAATGGGACGGTGACAGTGGCGACTGGGGCGACTGGGGCGAAGAGCAGGAGCTGCCCCCCAAGAAACAAGACGAAAAAGAAGAAGACTGTCTCGAGCGACGGATCCACGACCAACTCCGAGAGCAAGACGGTCAAGAAGAAGCATAAGAAGAAAGATAAGGGCGGCAGCAAAAAGAGAAAGCGCGACGATAGCACCGACACCGACGACACGAAGAAACATAAGAAGAAAAAGAAACCGAAGAAGGACAAAGACAATGACAGTGCGACCGACAAGGACAAGGGCACTGACAAGGACGACAAGAACAAGGGCAAATACAAAAACAAGGACAAGAACAAAGACAAGGAGAAGGATAAGGAGAAAGACAATGAGAAGGATAAGAAGAAGCGAACATCCAAAGACAACGATAAGGATAAGGCCAAGGGCAAGGACACAGGCAAGCACAAGAAAAATGACAAGAGCTCCAGCAGTGAGGAGGAGCGCAAAAAGAGCAAGAATGCAAGCAAGAAGAAGAAGAGAAAAGACAAGGACGACGATGTGGAAGTTCAGGCGCCAAGGCCGAAGAAGAAGGTGGAGCCGAAGGCGAAGGCGAAAGCTGCGAGGAAGGCCAAGGCAAAAGCTACGCCGAGGAAGAGGGGTGCCACGAAGGAGCCCGAGCAGGACCAACGGGTGCTGATAAGACTGCAGTGGAGTTGCTCGGGATGATGATGCAGGTGGAATTGGACGATGAGGAGTAGGAGGAGGAGGACGAGGAGGAAGAGGCAGAGGAGGAAGGGAGGAGGAGGAGGAGGGAACGGAGCTGGCAGGAGGTGGCAGGAGGCGGCAGGGGCCAAGAGGAGGCAGGAGGATGGCGAAGAGGGATGGCGCTCGCGAGGAGCGGAGTGCGGGGCGGGCGGGCGGGGGGGGGGTGGGGTGGGGGGGAAGGGAAGTGATTACATCTCCCGCCTCGAAGGCGGCGAATGTCTCCCCCCCCCCCCCCACCCCCCCCCCCCCCCCACCACCCCCCCACCCCACCCCGCCCCACCCCCCAATCCACCCCCCTCCCAAACCCCCGCTCGTCGCCCTGTGATCTTGCGGTGGACTCGCCAAGGACGGCAGCTCATCGTCGTCGAGCTCGGCATCGGACGACGCGAGCAGCGACTGAGGCGAGGCCAGCCCGCGCGGGCGCCAGCGGTCGTTGGCTCTGCGCGCCCCTTGGTGCGCAATCGAAGATGCTGGAGGCGGCGGAGGGGGGGGGGAGGACGGTGGGGAGGTCGTAGAGAGGAGGGGAGGAGGAGGAGGAGGAGGAGGAGAGGAGGAGGAGGAGGAGGAGGAGGCGGGGGAGGCGGGGGGGGGGGGAGGGGGCGGGGGAAGGGGGAGGGGGAGGAGGAGGAGGAGGAGGAGAGGAGGCGGAGGAGGAGGAGGAGGAGGAGGAGACGGAGGAGGAGGAGGAAGGAGGAGGAGGAGGAGGAGGAGGAGAGGAGGCGGAGGGGGGGAGGAGGAGGAGGAGGAGGAGAGGAGGAGGGGGAGGAGGGGGGGGGGGGGGCGGAGGGGAAGAAGGAGGAGGAGGACGAGCAGGAGGCGGAGGAGGAGGAGGAGAAGGAGGAGGGGGACGAGGAGGGTGAGGATGGGGGTGGGGGGGTGAGGAGGAGGAGGAGGAGGAGGAGGAGGAGGAGGAGGAGGACAAGGATCAGGAGGGGGAGTAAGAGGAAAACGACGAGGAGGAGGAACATGGGGAACAACGCAGAGCCAACGTCCCGTGCCCCCTGGCATCTCCAGGCGCGCGCGGCAGGCATGCGCGCATCGTTCGTTTCGGTGTCGCCACCGTGCCAGTCCAGCATTATCGGCGGCAACTGCTCGGACCGATGAGGACAGCGATCAAGCTGAAGATGATCATGGTCATGATGATGCTGATGATGATGATGCTGATGCTGATGATGATGGCGATGATGATGATGATGATGATGATGCTGATGGTGATGGTGATGATGGTGATGATGATGATGATGCTGCTGCTGATGCTGATGCTGCTGATGCTGATGGTGATTATGATAATGGTGGTGCTGATTAGTACAATGGTGATGATCATGGTAATGATTAGATGGTCATGATGGTGGTGATGACGACGATTGCGATGATGATGATGATGATGACGATGATGATGATGATGATGCTTTTAACGGTGGTGCCGCTACCGACGGTCATGCGAGGCCGATGTGGACAGCGAGGAACGGGGGAGGTGGAGGAGGACGGCGACGATGCTAGTGGCGGACGCGGCTGCTGAATAGCATGGTAACACTGATGATGGTGATAATGATACCGATGGTGGTGATGATGGTGGCGTTGATGATGGTGATGATGATGGTGATAGTGATGGTGACGATGCTGATGTCGATGCTGACGACGATGATGATGACGATGACGATGCTGATGACTATGATGATGTAGGTGCTAATGATGAAGACGGTAGTGGTGATGATGCTGATGGTGCTGATGATGTTGCTGATGATGATGGTGATGATGACGACGATGATGATGATGGTGGCGGTGGTGGTGATGCCGATGACATGATGGGGACGTGGACGATAATGGTGGTGATGAGGGGGTGGGCGACAGCGGCAACGACGAAGGCGAATACGAACGTCGCCACATGACACACCGTTCGTCTTCACTCCTGCTGGGGGGGGGCGCATGGACCTCAGTTGGTCTGTCTCTGGGCTGTCCTGAGCTCCTAAGGAGCAGTGGTGGGTGCCCCTTGGGGCCCTCTAGGACAATCATGTAACTTTCTCTGAACATTCGTACCCAAAACGGTCCAAAGGTGGGCCATCTCAGGCCGTCACGGGTCTCTTGGCGGTGCCCTGTAGGGCCAGCTTGAAGCGACATGGGGTCCGTCCTGGGCTCTCCAGATGCCCTCTTGGGCTGCCTGGAGGCCGTGTCGGAAGCGTCTTTGGCTATTGCGAGGCCTTAGTCGGCCGCCGTGGTGCAAGCTTCGAGGCCTCCTGGGCAGCCTTGAGCCGACGGAAGCTCGAAACGGCGAGAATATACTTTTACAACAAATGGAAGCAGTGATGTGGGTTCCTTCGGGCCTTGGTAGGTGCTCCCTTGGAGCCCTCTTGGGCCGTCTTGGAGGCCTCTTGGGCGGTCCTGGAACCATCTTGGGCCATCTCGGGCGGCCCTGGAACAGTCTTGGGCGCCTCGGAGAGCGTCAATGGTAGATCTGGGCCACGACGTGGCCTCGGGACGAGAAGGCGATGCACGCGCCTCTATATGCGGCCCAGGAAGTGCCCCCCCCCATCCCCCTTAGAAAACTACAAAAACCCTACCAGACAGCACGGAACACGGTTGCGGATTCGCCTGACCAAAGCCCTGTTGGGCCCAATTGCACGATGGCGAGAACGAAATGAACGGTGCGTGCACCGCGCCTGCACCGTGCCCACTGGTCTGCGGGCGGAGGCGTAGCCCAGCAGTCAGTGTAGGGTCGACTGCTCGGTGCTGCGAATATACAATCATTGATGAGTGGAAACTGTGTCGCCCGTGCTGATGCTCCATTCTGGCTACCCGCCCAAGAACTCGACATTTCTTTGCGCGATGCGGGATGCGATGGACTTCGTGGCGCTTCGCGCGTCCCCAGCCAATCCAGAAACGATGGCCAATGGAATTGGATGCATATACGAAGAGGAATCGTTCATCCGAACACAGTGTTGCGCCAACTGGTGGTCCACTTGAGGCGTGGCAGTCCTGAGGCCCCTTGAGGTGGCATCTTGGATTCCGAGGCATGCGGGGGGGGGGGGGGTGGGGGGGGGGATCTTGGGGTCATCATGGGAAGCGTCGGTCAAAGAACCACCACAATCGCTTCCCGTGGAACTCTTGGGGTGCTCGTCGGCAGACATCGGGCGCCCACAAAACTGTGACGCATGCCTCCTGGACCCCGCACCCCCCAGGGCAACCGTGAGGCCACATTGATGCATCGGAAGCTTATCGATGCAGAGAAGGCGAGCAATCACGCATCTCATATGGCGTTGCGGTCGTTGGTGTACGCACGCGTCTCGGGGGTGGGGTCTGGGCAAGGGGCTGTCCTGATGGAGATCCGAGAGCACGCGGTGCGATCTGGGGGCGGTTGTCGGGGTGTCTTGGGGCATAATGGACTACATGTTCATTTTTCTTCGGCCATCATATGGGCAATGGTGGGGGCAATATTGGTCCAGCGGACGCCCGCTTAGAGCCATCTTGGGCAACGCAGCGCTCGCTGTCACCTGCGTGCAAGAGGGGATTCGGCTGAACGCATCTCGTTGGACCACGCGCGCCCGTAGTGCTAGTGATAGTCGGTGACAACGAGCAGAGGATTGGGCGCTGGTGGAAAACGATCGGGGCGTTGAGCAATGGTCCGAGGCACGGGTTGGAGGGCGCCCGCCCTCCTTCTGCATCCTGCAAAACCCAGCCCACCTCACCCCGCATACCGCCAATCCGCACCCTTCCCCCCGCGGTGGTCCCGCAGCACGAGCTCAGAGCCAGCGCGCGAGGCCAGCGCCCCGTTGCCTTGCCACGATGCCCTCCCAGCACCCCGCCCAGGGCGTAGGTCACCATGACACCAGGGACATCGGCGCGCGTGGTCGGAGGTAGACCCTGCAACGTCGAGGACGCAAGTGTGGTTTGCCATTGGGTGAGTTGTTTGCGCCATCTCGGATGTCGGTTCGCATGAGCGCCGAGTTCGTGGCATCGGCAACGTTTGCCACCGTGCTTGTCCGTAGCCATATCGGCCCAAGCGTTGCGCGTGGTTGGCCCCCGCACCATCATTGTGAGCTGGCGTGCTGCGGTGCCACGATGGCCGATAACCGACTGCCAGGGAGGAAGAAGGTTGACCGTCGCACATCCTTCAAGCGGTTCAGGAAGTATGGCCACAAGATAGCGGCTTCCTCCGCTGGGTTCGTGGGCACGGCATCGGATCGCAGATCGGGCCGCGCCGCTGTGAATGAGGAGGCCGTGCTGTCAGGCCCAGACTACCCCAAGATGTTGCGTGAGACGTTGCTGGGGATGTTTTTTTTCTGGTGAGATTTCGGCAAAGATGTTGGTGCGACTATGCTTTCTCATCGCGCGTGCTGCAGGCGCTGGCGTGGGCGATCTTGCCCGCGAACTTAAACAAGATAGAACTTATTCTAGAGTGGTGTATGACATTCTTGGTGGCGACGACATACGTCGTGAATGTATTCACCACGCGTTGATGCCAGTCAACAAACGGAAAGGCCTCCTCGCCGAGAGACAATTGGTTCCAACCATCCCGTTCTACGAGGTGCTGGCGCGCAAGTTCGTGACCGAGGAGGCGGAGCTGCTGCGCCACAGGGGCGCGCCGCATCTGCTGTGCGAGAACTACCACGGCCACGACGTGGTCCGCCAGTGGGGCCCCGACGCGGTCATCCCTGCGCGGCTGTTTGTCGACTATGCGAGGCTCGACAACCAGGCAGGATGTGGCCTGGACGGGCGCGCGCGCTCGGGAACAGTCTTGCCGGCGCATTTCGCCACGAGGCGGATTGGGGGAGATGCGAAGACGGATGATAGGATGTGAGTGTGAGGAGAGGGGGCGAGGCGGATGGGGGGGGGGCGGGACGAAAATGGCGAGGTACAAACATGCTAGATGTGGCGGGGAATTCATATGGCGAGGTGGAAGCGTGTCCGCCCACGCCCGCTGACGTCGCCACGCACCTTCCCACCGCCAAGGCTGAATGCGCGGCACGGCAGTTCCCGCGCGTCGCAGCGCGTCTGTGCTGGTCTGTAGATAGGCATCGACGCTGAACAGATCAGCGGCTCCGCCGACCCCCCGCCACCACCCATGAGCCTCGATGTGGCGGGTGCGGGGCGATGTGGTGATAGGGGCATGGGGTTGTTTGCGAGTTGTTTTTTTTTGTGTTTGTTTATTTTTTTGCTGTTGTTTGTTGCGGAGAGTTTTTTTGTTTTTGCTTTTGTGTGTTTTTTTTGTTTGTTTTTTGTCTTTTTTTATTTTTTTTTTTTGATTTATGCGGAGGCCCCCCAGAGACCCCGAAGAGGCCCCAAGCAGCTCTCCGATGCACCCAGAACGCCCTAAGAGGCGTCTGGGACCGCCAAGAGGCCATCAAGACGCTAAAAGAGGCCTCCACTGGGAGACCCTTCCTCTGCGTGCTGCCCACTTCCCTGATCGAGGCACTTCCTCTGGGCATCGTTTCTGAATGGGCTGGTGGGGTTACGCGAAACGTCTCGAATTGCTCCCGACACGCCTCCAAACTGCCTTCCCTCCCCCCCCCCCATCAGCAAACAACCGTGACACGTCGCTCTGTCGTTTCCGATGCACATCTATCCTTAAAATATTCGCATGGCCAGGTGTTTGCAGGAACGGCCCACGCGGGCCTCAAGATTTCCCTGCGCGCACAAGAACTCACATCCAAGGCCGTTTGCTTCAATGGGGGCGGGGTGGGGGATGCTGGTGGAGCGGGAGCCAACGCCACCCGTTACAAGAGACCATCCAGGACCCCCGTCTCAAAATGGGTCCAAGACCGTCGGAGGTGCCAGGCGGGCCCGCACCACATTCGTTTCGTGGCCACACTGGGAGCTCCATATGAAGCCCCAGCGAGTGGCAGCGTGGCATTTTCCACCCATCGTAGTGCACGCCCACGTAGGTGGCCTCCAACCAAGATCTCCGTCGGGGTGGCCACATGCGCCTCCCCCTTTCAGTGCGACGCGCTCCTCGCGCGTTTCCTTGCACCTGCCAGGGAACGTGTTTTCCGCATTCGCGCGCCGCACATGAAGGTCAGGGGGAAGGTGCAAAGGGGGCGAAATGTCAGGTGACCCGCGCCGCCCATATGCATACATGAACGATGTCGCGTGCGCATGAGGGGGGGTCAGGGGGGGCACTTTGCAAACAGCAAGGTATTGCGCGCAACCTTTTCAAGCGTGGGCTGCGGTGGGCGGGTACATGGCAAAAACTCGGGCCATGCCGCCCGCGAGGAGTGGCGATGGGGGGGGCGTTCCGGTGTGTACGTTGCAGAATGCCCTGTAGGTCTTGCACAATCCATGGGGCCCGCGCTTTTTCCTAAACCATCCTGTGGTGTTGGGTCCTCGCTTTGAAAAGGCGGCGCCCCGCGGTATCACCATCGCCGCCATCATCGTCGACATCACCTTCCCCATTCTCCACCTGCCCATCCTCCTTCCCCCGTCATATATGTCAACCCATGGAGGCCGACGCCAGAGACCCATGGAGGGCAGCCACACCATGGCCGACGCGAGACCAAGGAGACCATGGCGGGCACCCAGCCAGACCCAAGGAGGTCGAATGTGCAAGACCCAGAAGGAGAACACAGGAGGACCCAGGCTTCCAGCCAGGGGGCAGCGCTGGCCGCTGGTTCAGTGGCTAGATGGCAGTTCCCGCTCCCCCCTCTTTCCACCATCACCGCCATCATCGCTACCATCCACTTCCTCATTCTCCACCTGCCCATCCTCCTTCCCCCGTCATATATGTCAACCCATGGAGGTCGACGCCAAAGACCCACGGAGGACAGCCACACCATGGCCGACGCGAGACCAAGGAGACCATGGCGGGCACCCAGCCAGGGCCCATGGAGGTCGAATGTGCAAGACCCAGAAGGGGAACACAGGAGGACCGAGGCTTCCAGCCAAGAGGCAGCGCTGGCCGCTGATTCAGTGGCTAGATGGCCGCTCCCGTTCCCCCCCTCTTTCCATTACCACCGCCATCATCGTCATCATCATCACCATCGCCACCATTACCGTCATCATCGTCACCGTCGCCGCCGTCTTCGCCGTCATCGAAACGCATGCAGGCACGCCCCTTACACGGCCCGTGGCCCCATAAATGGAGGCCCACAAAACGCCGCAACATATGGCC